>JALPQD010000158.1:4072612-4568616 GCA_023101885.1 Typhlomys cinereus | reverse complement strand
GCACAGCAGACCGCAGCTTGCAAGCCTGCAGAGCTGCTAGACGAAATATTTCTATTGTTTTAAACCATGCAGTTTGTGGTACTTAGATACAGCAGCCCTAAAAAATGAATGCATTTTGCAATTGAAAGGGGATTCATTTGTAAGTTGAAAAACAATGACTTACATCTTTAGGAGCTCCTTCTGTGTCCTAGGTATAGATGAATCATGGGCATATAGGTGGTCCAGAGGGAAAAAAAGTGACAAGAAAGAGGTCATTGTGGTTTCTCAGGCAAGAGAAAGTAGTGACTTGCACAAAGTTAAAGTAATCAGAGATGGTATGGACAGGTTTCAGATACATCCTAGTGGAATTCCATAAGAGTGGAATGACTGGCCAAGGTGATTTTAAGGAAAGGAAGCTTGAAGGTTGATTCCTGCCTCACAGTAGAGTGACAGAAGCTCAGATTTAGTGAGCATAGAGCTGGATCATTATTCAATTTGGAAGAGAAGGAATGTGACATTCTAAGACATACAACTGGAATTGCAGAACAGATGCCTCACTATACAAATTTGACTTTTGGGGGTAGTCGCAGAGCTGTAGCTACCTGTTTGTCAACCTAGAGAGGGCATTTAAAGCAATATAACTGATAGACATAACAGGAAGAAAGGATCTAGCTAAAAAAAGAATTGTGGAGCTAAGTTAGAGCTGTGGAGCTCCACTCTGTGATGCTGAAAATAAAGATGTCGAAGAGATAGAAGTAAAGTGAGGAGAGTGGGTTGCCATCAGAGAAGCAATTATAAGCCTTTTTTCCCTTTTTAATCTTGTACCTGATCGTAGTCAAAGTGTTACAAGGGTTTAGACTTGTGCTTCGTAACTTCAGTGGTGAATTAAAGAGGTTTGAAAATGTCAATGTTCAGACTTCACCCAGGTCAAATAAAACCTAAATTTGGGCTGGGGCGATTGCCCAGGAATTAAAGCCTCTGCCTTACAAGAAGAAGAACCTGAATTTGGATCCCAGAACCCAGGTGGAAATGACAGTGACCTGCACTTTTGGCCCTAAAAGAAGGAGTCTGGGGAGCACCAGAGCAAAGCAATAAGGCATTAGAGAAATCCAGAATGATTCCCAAAGTTGTCCTTGGGTCTCTACAAGCACATACTCGTGTACACACACACACACACACACACACACACACACACACACACACACACACCCCTAATATTTAGGAGGTAAGGGCTGGATATTTTTTGGTATGTATGTGTGTCAGAATCTCACTATGTAAGGCAATCTTTCATCCTTAGCCTTCCAAGGGCTGGCACCTACCATCATCTCCAGCAGAATCTAGTATTTTGAAAAGTTCCTCTTAAAATATCAATAATGTGGCCCACAAAAGACATAATTGATTAACTGGACTTAATCAAAATAAAGACATGAAAGACAGTATCAAGAGAACTGAGAATAAAAGTCACGGGTTGGAGAAACTATTTGCAAAAGATACATCTGATAAAGAACTCTTGTATCCAAAATATATATAGACCCCCCTTAAACTCAACAGAAGAAAGTTAACAACCTGATTTTTTTTATCCATAGTCAGATGAGCTACCCATTGCACCACTGGCAAATGACCCAAACAGACTTCTTCCCAAACTGTATATATGCAGAAGGTAAATCATCATATGAAAAGATACTCTACTTTAGATGTTTCAGGATTACCAATTGAAAGGGAAAAGAGAAGTCTAGAAAATGTAGCTCCATAACAATGTATTTACCTTGCATAAAGAAGACTCTGAGTTCCATTCCTGGCACTTCAAAATAAGAGAAGGCATATAAGAAGAAAAGAAAGGCACCAGTAGTATTATGCCACTATACCTATTATTAAATGGGCATAATAAAAACTATTGACAACAGCGCACCATGAAATAAATAAAGCAGATATGTAACAACAGGAACTCTTATTCAGAGATGGAAAAATGGTACAGGCATCTAAGAAATAACTAATTTAGGTGTCCTAGATAAGACCCAGTCAATCCATCACAGATGTAGAGAGAAGTAAGGGAAGGAAGGGAATGAACTGGATGGGAGAATAGGTGGGATGGGAAATGGGGTGAGGGTAAGTAGGGGCTGATGACATATGCAAACACATTACTAGCATAAATTAAAATAAAATTTTTAAGAAACAATTGGCAAAAAGAAAAATGATGCAGGCACTTTTGATGACCATGGGAGCGAGCAAGTCCTGTGAAAATATATTGTAAAACTAAACACAACCATAAATATGATAGAGCAGTCATATTCCTTGCTGTTTACCCACATGTATTGAAAACTTAAAACATAAAAGCCTGCAATGTGTGTTCACAACAGCATTATTCATAACCGTGAAAACTTGGAAGCAACCAAATGTCTTTCAGTGATTAAATGGATAAATTGTGCTATATCCAAATGATAAAATGTGTTCATCACTAAAAAGAAACAAAAGATTGTTGTGATGTACACATCGCCATGCTATTATCATTGCAAGTCTAAGTAAATTAAAATTTTAATAATAAATATACTTCAATAACACTTACTCCATTGTGTGTTTTCTCTTGTGAAATAAGCTGTAACTGAATGGAGTGGCTGACTGATAGTTACCTTGACAACTGACTGTCCATACACTGAGGACTGAATGCCAATATGTAAATGAGGTTGTCCATGTCTAGGAGTTTTCCCTCCAAAATGATATCTAGAACCTGTGCTAATCCACATTCTGGGATTATAAATAACACGTCTCATTGCAAATCCATACTCTGAGCATTGGTACTGAATGGGGCATTAACCACCAGAGGCTCTGTGGGAGAGAGCAAGTCCTGCGGTTTGTTAGACAACAATCAGGATCTATTGAACCAGTTCCTTGAAGGTCTCCTGGACCAATTACTTTCATGAATCAATGGTGTTTGATTAATTGTCAGTGTTCTGTTTTGGTGCAATTTTGTTTTACTCACTTTTGCCTATATTTACTTGTATTCCTTTTAGCTATTTTTGTTTTTTTCTTCTTTGGCATGCCATATAATAAATCAATTGATTTAGGGAACATCTTTATTTCACTTGGCTTTCAGGTGAGAGAATAAAAGCCTTCCCTCCAGGTGGAATTATAGTACTTGGGGTTGAAATCGTCTTGGTATTTCAGCATGACAACTATCAAACCATGAAAAGATGTGGAAACCTTAAATGCATGTTACTAAAATAAAGTTGTATACTTGAAAAGGCAAAACTATGGAAACTGCAAATATATCTGAGGTTACCAACCATTATGGGGAAGGTGAGAAGGGGATGAACAGTTGCAGTGTCTAAGAGTTTTAGGACAACAGAACTCTGCTCTATGTGATACTGTAATAGTGGATGTTCATTAATATATATTTTAATGATTAATGCATCTTTCTAGAATGTACAAGATCAAGAATGAATAATATAAACCATCAACTCTGGATGATAGTGTATCCTATCAATGTTAGATCATCATTTATAACAAATGTAATATTGTGGCAGTGTGTGTAAATGGAATCTGAGAACTCCCTTTATTTTCAGATCAGTTTTGCTATAAACCTGAAATTGCTTTTTTAAAAAGATAAAACAAACTAAGGAGACCACCTCAAGAAAACAAAACTCCCCAGGTGGTTCTAAAGAGCATGCATTGCCCATTATAAATGCATACAGTCTGTCAATTGAATAAATTATGTCATAGCATAAATTCAAGTGAAGAAACTACTAGGTATGCACTAATTTAAATGAATAATATCTTTTGGCATCTTTTCTACTATTTTATGAGCTTCTTCAAAGTCCCAAGAAGACATTTTTACTTTCAACATACTGCACATCTCATCAAAGGCATAAATCAGAGTCAATCTTTGGTATATAAAAAGATACTGAAATGAAAAAGATTCTCAGCTCTAAAGTTTTGGGCACCTTTTGACCTTTGCAGAAATCACTTTATGAGCAACATTGTTGGTATAACAGAAAAAAATCAAGATTTCTATCTAGTCTTTTTCTTTTTAAATAGATTCTCTGTGAACTATTCCGTAGAGATAACAAAAATTATTTTATACATAAAATTAAAATGTGACGATTCAAGCCAATCCAAAGAAAGGAAAAGGACTTGGATTTAAGATAGAATTAAGTCTTCTAACAAAGCATGCTATCTAGTTTCATTATGATTTAAAAATTAGCCCTGATTTATCTAGGTGAGAAATAGTGTCATCACTTCCCACTCCGCTTATTTGCTGGAGGACACCATTACAGTAGGTAAAGGCCACAGTACTCATTTTATTTTTTAAGTCTTGCACCTCACCTTAGAGCATTATCACAATAATAGCTGATGCACATATGCAAAACTCTTTCAGAAAATTCTTTCTTCTTTTGTCCTCATTTTATGGCAGTATCCATTCTAACCCTGGCAACCCTGTTCTTCAATAGTTCTGTTCTCTTCTTTATGAGCATCCATAAGAGTTATTTACATAGTTCATGGTTCAAATGTCAGCTCAATGTCATTTTTTGTCTTTAGCCTACTCTCTAAACTCCATGACAAGAACTTCCACTTACTCTCAAGAAATGTTTATTAAAATCCCATTGGTTCTTTTTACTGGAGTATCAAGACAAACTAGTTATCTACTTCTCTCTTGGGACTCCAGGTATTGTAGTTAACTCGGTTGTAACAAATGTGCTCCAGAATAGGAACTCAATAGGAGCTCTGCAATTCTGGGAAAGCGAGCTTCTTACAGCATCTGTTTTAATGGGGGCAGGAAACTGATTAAGAAGACTGGAGTGGTAGTAAAGATATTGAAATGTCCTGCTCTTGATTTCAAACAGCATTACTGTGTTTAACCTCTACATTATGCTGCTTACAAAATTATTAACAGGCTAGGAAGGAATTGCTTTCTCTGTAGAATGAAAGCATTTTTCAACCACGATTTTTTATATTCCTTTTGTTTCTTTAAAATAAGGTGGCATGTAGCCTACGCTAGCTTCAAACAGACTATGTATCTGAGGCTGGTCTTGATATTTTGATGCTTCTGTTTCTATTTCCCAAATTTTGAGAGTTTCTTATATTGTTGCTACCAAATAATAGACACTACTTTCAAAACATATTTTCTCAAAATCATAAATTTCATAGTATTGAAAATATTCTTCCTTTAATGTTACATGTTATATTCATTTATTTATATATATAGATATATATATATATATATATATATATATATTATATATATTTAAATGTTCTCAGGAAATTGCTATACTATTATCTCAACAAATTCCGGTAAGGTCAGTTTTAATCTTGCTTATGGTAAATATCACATAGAAAAATTATTCTTAGGGTTTATACTGACAGCTTATAATTAGTGTATACTTTTAAAATGGTAAATTGTCATTTATTGGCTATTCAAAGAAATTTTTTTGATCTTCCCCTAGCAAGAAAAGAAAAAGATAACATTCATGACATTTAGCACTTCTTTATTTTCTCCAAAAGAAAATTTTTACATATTGAACAGTTTTTGGGCCCCAAATGGATGACTTTTTCAATTAAAACTTAATTTTTATAAAAAGTGAATGGTGGTTTCAGTGAAGAAAAAATTAATATGCTTAGAGATATTCTGTAGTTATTCCATATGGTCAATGAAGGCAAGTTCATTTAGTGCACACATTTATTTATTCAATTTGTATTCATTGAGTATTTATTCAGGAAACCTTGACTTTCCTTACTGAATGAATGAATAGTTATGTTTTCTGAAATTGCTTCTTGTTTTCACTGATACCTGATAATAGTCTTTCCAGCCTTTTGGATACTTTATTTTATTAATTTATTCAATTTGAGGAATAACTTTCTACAGTGTGAAGCCCTGTTTTAGACCTTAGAGACAGAGCAACAAACAAGTAAAGTATCTGCTTTAATGAAATTGAAATCCAATAAAAGAATTCAATGATTATAAGCCCACATATGAATACATACTAGAAGAGGAACAAGCTCAAGTAAGTTCAAAATGGGAAAAGGAATGAATAAGAGCCAGAGCTGAAGAAAATAAGTGAAGGGCCAGTTAAGTCAATGAGGAGGCATTAGAGGGTATTTTATTTATTTTATTTTTGTCTGTGCACGCGGGGGCGTGTGTGTGTGTGTGTGTGTGTGTGTGTGTGTGTGTGTGTGTGTGTGTGTATCAGAGGGTTATCAGAGGGTACTTCCTGTGCCTGAGGTTTTAGGAATCATCCTGGATTGCTCAACATTCTTTTTGCTTTGCTCTGTAATTTCCCAGGCTCTGCCTTCCAGGGCCAGAATTGTAGACCGCTGCTATTTCCAGCCAGCTTTGTTAAATGGAATCCAGGATCTGAACTCAGGTCCTTCTACTTTCAAAGCAGAGGTTTAACCCTTGACTCATCTCTCCAACCCCCTTTTTAATTTTAATGTGGTGCAAAGCTTCCAGGATGAAGGAAACTAAGAGACTTATAAAAGGCAATCCTTTCAAGTTTTATATTACATGACTTCAGGGAAATTAACACATACACACATAATGTCTATATAGATAGTCTTGTTAGTGGCCAGTGAAAGGAAATGTGGCACAATTCTGGTTATATTTTGAAATTGAAATCATTGGAGAAGTTCCAGGTAGATTGAATTTAAAGTTAGGGAAGAAGAAAAATAATTGACAGTGGTAGTTAGGTTTTTGATATGAGCAACTGGTGTTTCTTTTAAATTGAAATAGGAAAGAATAGAACATAAATACAGTGGATGTAAGAGATAGAACCAAGAGTTCTGACTTGTGTATAAAAGACATCTATTGTGTAATAAGGACAGATGTTCTGACAGATGTTCTGCTGTAATAGAATTCACAACAAATATTCGAGTTCTCCATTGCCCCTTTATCTACACACTAAAGGAGCTTCCCTTCAGATGCCCAACATACAAGGGTAATAGGAATTTTGGATAATAGTTTTTTGTGCTGAATCATTGGGGAAAACCAAGGAACTTCCCTGATATGATGAAGGTTCAGGATGTAATAGTAATATGATTCAGAAGGCTGGATTGTGTTTGCCATTTCTGGGGCTCGGGAGTCCAAGGATTACTCAGACACATAGATTTCACATAGTCCCAAGTTTACTCCAATAAGCCCAAGGGATGCAACCTTCAGAGAACTGCAACACCTCATAGGCTCTGTAGGAAGCACTTCCTTGACACAAGGGGCAAAGGGCAGGAAGGCAGGAAGGCAGGAATTTCAAGTTACTTTTCCAGCAAAGGGATCTGTGTAATCAGGGAGTGTTACTAAATAGCACATTGATCTAATCTATATCTGCTTGGACAGAACATTATATTTTCCAACATAGTTGTCTCTTACCCCTCTGGCATCAACAGATAATCTTAACCAACTCTACCTGAACACAGAATATCATTTATCAATAGACTTTGGTCTAGGCATTAGCCATAGGTGAGGCTGTGTGATAGACAGTCAAAGGGCTTATCCACAAAGTCCCCCTTTTTGTTTAGAAGGAAAGAATAGGGTAGATAAGTCAGAGGCAGACTCAGAAAGGGGCTGGAATTGAATCTGCTGAAACTTCACTATCACGGGCTCAGCTTGATGAGTTTGCTGGAGGACTCTGTAAAGAAGCTTCAGGACTGTGAGAAAACAGATGACAAGAACATTAACAATGGCAATCATGAGCCAAGTGCAAAGATTAAATCCAGAAAACCAATTAACAGGATTAAGCCAATGAACAAAGACATTGAGATTATCCAACACTTGCCTTTGTGTTTCTTTCTTCATTTGAGTCATTTGTAACTTAATGAGGTCTATCACATTTTACATATAACTAAAGGCTTGGGGAGAGTGTCTTCCCTTTGAAGTATTCTCCTGCAATGGAGGAGGCGTGTACAAAATAATTCAAATGATTAAGAATATAAAAGCTTCATTCTTGGGAAGTCATATGATCCTCCATGTTCCTCATTTTCTTTTGTATGATGAGTTTTTAATAATCTTTTAGTTCATTTTGCACTGTCATGTCCTTTTGGATTATAAGGAATATCAAATATATGCTGAATATCCTACTGTTCGAAAAAGACTTTGGGGACTGGGCTTTTGAAGACTGTTTTGAGTTTATGGAGCTTTCCCAAGAAAGAAATAGTTATTAACAAACATATTTTAATAGTTTTTGTTATTATATTACTTAGTCTAGAATGGTTATATGCAAATATTTGAGAAACCCAAAATGTTTATAATGTGTGGCATTGGTTGAATTTTTTTTTAACTTATGAGGATTAATGTCTCCCAGAGAAGCCATGCTATAGTGTCAATTGGACATGAATTGTCTTTTGGGCTTCTCTTTAAGGATGCTCCAGCATTGATGTTAGGTACAGAGAGGCAAATTTTTCTTTACCTTTCTATGAAGAAAGCTGGTTAAATTAAATTAATAATAGGAAGTTGATGTCCTTTAGGATAGACATAGTGTTGGGACGTTTGTCTATAATTCTCCCATAAGCATTATGTATGTGTTAATTTGTCTGAGATCATGTGATATGAAGTTTAGTCACTTTTAAATGAACCTTGATTTTGTTAAGATTCAGTTTTTAATAATTACCCTAAAGTTAGTTTTGTAAATGTTACTAACAGCACATTCATGCTTAAGAGAATTCTGTTGTTGTAAGTATAAAGGTAAACTATTGAACTATGATCTTAGAAATTTTAACTCTATATCACACCTAAGTCTTATTTTTACATAGCTTGTGCACTTTATTTAGACATTCTAGCAATTGCTTAGTCTCTTTAGCTTTGCCCTTGTCATTTTTAGTTCTGGAAAAATTCAGCTATCTTACATTAGGATAAGGTCTTTCCATATAGAAAGTCTTTAATATGAAAGACATAGCAATATTAAAAAATTAATTTATTGATTCGTTGTCTAACATTTAATTTAAATTTTATATATAGTACAATGTTATAAATTAACTACTATATTTTAAGTGAAAACACAGAAAGCTGTAATGTAGAAAACATATATTTGTTTAACTGATATAAACATAATTATGTCATAAATTTAATAAGCATCTTATTTGAATATTATATAATTTAGAGTAAAGTACACAGAGAAAATTTTCTGCCTTAAATATATTATTAAAAAAGAAATTATGATTATGATATAATGAAACAATTATTTGCAATTTTTTTAAATTTTTTAAATTTTTTATTTTTATTCAATTGTGCGTGTGTGTGTGTATGTATGTGTATATATGTGTGTGTGTGTGTGTGTGTGTGTAGAACCACGGAAGAATTCGGGAACCACCATGGACGCCTCCACCTCCTCCTTGTTTACTCTGTCCCGGGATTCATAGGCTCTGCCCTACCAGGACCAGAAACACAGTCCCCCCCCACTTCCGCCTGGCGTCTTTACGTGGGGTCTAGGATCTGAACTCAGGATCTTCCACCTACAAGGCAGAGGCTTAACCCCTGAGCCACTTCTCTAGCCCTAATCATTTGCAAAATTTTTAAGTCTGCATGTAGGTTATAAATTCAGCCATCCTTCAAATGTTTAGAGGTATTTGTTGTCTTAGGTTGATTAGTAAATCAACTGCAAAAATGTTTTTGAAAGTGATCAAAATATTTTCGATATGCTTATATTTGTACACATATATGTGCACATCTACACACATGTCATGTTTGAAAACATAAGTCATCATTTTAATCCTTGAAGTAGTGAGTATGGTTTTACAGATTAGGGCAATTATCCTGCAGGAAAAATTGTATTTTAATGTACCAATATTCATCTTTTCAAATCAGTTCATACTCTCAAGTAATAAGGAAATTTGCAGACCCTCTTTTGAACCAGAATTGAGAAAAGAATCAGGAAGATTGCATTTTGTTGAAAAATATTTTTTTTAATTTTAAAGGTAATGATTATAACATAAAAGACAGATCTGGACTAACAGATATCTTTATTTATTCTTCCAACATGGAATATGGATCAAATGGCTACTCAATTAATTTATCAGGCTGTACATGTGTCCAAACTTACTTAACTGGTTGGGGCTACTGAAGTTGAGATTTTTTTTCTTCAAAACTCCAATTAAATAATGAGACCAAAGTAATTTTAGCTTAATTCAACATTTTTAATTTATGTGAAAACATGAACTAATTTGGTACCACATAAATGATAAAAACCTAACCACACATAGACAGTACATGCATATGCATATTTATACATGAATGAAATTCATATATAATTCAAGATTTAATAGCTCTTATTTAGATTTGTCACTTGTTAATCATAAGTTAAACTATTAATTACATTTTTATAACATTAAACAGTTAATATGAAATCTATAGTTTTAACATTATAATTGAGTCTTTCTGGAGGGTGCCCATTTTGTAAATATATTTCATATGCATCTTTTTCCAATGCTAGTAATGGAACCCATAGCCATGCACTTGCTAGGCAAGCACTCTATCACTGAACTAAATCTCCAACCCCTACTTTACAACTTTTAATTAAAAAAGAACTTAGGAAATTGTGATGTATTATAGAAATTGATTATTATCCTGAAAAGAAAATTGTCTTATTAAGCAAAATTCCTTATTATATTTGACTTTAAAGATGCTTTTATACATCTTTGAATAAAAGCCTTATTAGGACTTAGAATTTGAAAAGGACTCTTTTATCCCATCATGCTTCTTCTCCTTAAGAAGATCTGAGAATTAGATAAAATTCGCTCCAGCAAGAGCTATAAAACAATATTTGTAAATCATCTTGTAAATCAATAAAAAAGAAGAGTTTTAGATGCTAACCCTATAATAAGTGGTTGTTTTTAGAATCCCGAAAACAAACTTTTGCTAGTAAGCTCTTTATATTTAAATGAAAATGCTTGAAATTGGCTTGAAACCAGAAACACGTACAGCAAATTATACTTATCACCTCAAATACATTGTCAAAGAAAAATTATGCTTAGGTTGTACCCTGATGCCTTATACATGTGTGTGTGTGTGCATATACAGTATATGCAAATTGTTGAGGTTATTCTTTCTTTTTGCTGCTGTGAGACAACATTCTGATGCAACCAGCTTAAGGGAAGAGAAGGAAATTCATTTGCTTATTGATCCAGAGGGGTCATATAGTCCATTATGGCAAGAATCACATAGCAGGAGGCATGGTTTAGAGGCAGAAGGCATGCCTGGTTAAGGTCACTGTGATCATGATGGAGGCAGAAAGAGCAAGAGTAAACTGTCCTAGCAGTTTCATCCGCCAAATCTCAAGGTCCACACATATGACTGCCTTCCTTCAACAATGTTCCACCTCCTAATGGTGTTATAACCTTGCCAAACAGCAACATCAGCTAAGAAGTCAAACACATGGGCCTGTGGAGGGCAACTGAAAATCAATCCTCGGCATGTGTTGTAGGAGGAGCATGACCAGGCAGGCCTGTGTTGTCTGAAACGGGCCGATCCTGCGCAACCCGCTGGAACTTATGGGATATTTGGTGGGGGGTATACAAGCAAGCCCAATATCCGCAATAACTGAGCCTGCTTTGCCACTTGCCTGACTCCTGGAGTCTGTGTCCGTGCCTCCTTATCTCCATCCCCCCCAAGGTCTCCACGGTGCGCGAGATGGTAATACTGTGTTTTTATACCCATTTTAAAATCAGGCATATAGCATTTTATAATCTCAATTGTGTTACTGATCCTATTGTGTTTTTTAACATAAAGCAACATAGATCCCATAACGCATTAAATTTACATAAAATCATTAGAAACATATATGGTAGCTGTCCAGCATAGACGAAATAGTGAAGTGACATGTAACACAATTATACTTTATCTTTTGTTTTAAAGTTTTAAAGAATTTTTTTTCTCATGACTATTTTGCTATTCGGGCACTTTTACTACTTTTTTCCCTTGGGCATTTTCATCGGGTCAGCAGGAAGATGCTGCCCTGCTGACCTGCCTGGCTGCTTAAGGCTTTGCTTTGCTAGCTGGAAAAGTGCCTGAAGGAAGCTATAGCCATTGAGCTGTCACCCATAGAATAATAAGTAGAGAGGAAAGCAGCTTTCTTTCTAGTGGAAATAGCGCAGCTATAGGAAGTCTTTTAACCATTTGCAAGAATGGAATAAAGAAGTCTGGAAAAGAGAAAGTATTATGTAGAAAGAAAAATAGAACTGGAGACACTATGCAGAGAAATTAGGCGATATGACTCATCAGCTGTCCTTCAGATCCCTCTAGTCAAGTTACCAGTCAGGGTACAATCAAGTAGGTTGCCATTTTGAAAACTTTTTTCAGTTGAAGTTTATGATAGCATTGAGGCTTAGAGAGAGAAGTTTCCACCTTTCAAAAAAAGGAAAAAGGAAAAAAGCAAAGGAAGCAAAAGATTGAGTACGTCAGTCCCCACACCTTGCATCAAGGTTGAAGTAATTAAACTTGCTCACCAAGGAAGAGCTGTGGTGGTGTGCAGCAGCTGAAGGGATAAGAGATGGGAAAGAGGAATTTTCCTTAGGTAGAATTCTGACACCACCACAGACAGTTCGTGTTCTGTCTCAAACATCTGTTGTTTTCCAAACAAGAATAAATCAGTTGTCCTCTCCTGTGCCAGGTTTTGGGGAGCAAGTTTCTCATTTCTATGTTAGCTTCCTTCACCATTGAGTCTTTCCTCACAGAGGGATCACCATTTGTGTTTACTGTTTAAAGAGTGTATGAGCCAAATGTTTACTCAGATACATGTTTTAGTACAGTCCCAAGTTTACTTCATGAAACCCAAGGGGTCCAGCCTTCAGAGGACTACAACACCTCATGGACTCTGTGGGAAGCATTTATTTGACACAAAAGGCAAAGAACAGGATGTAAGAGTGAGGAACTTCAAGCTACTTTTCAAGCAAAGGGATCTCTGTAATCAGGAAGTACTGCTAAACAGTACATTGACCTGATCTATATCTGCTTGTATAGAACACTCTATGTACTAACCAAGATTCCCCCTTATCCTCTGGTGTTAGTAGATAATCTCAACCAACACTGTCTGCAGCATACACCATCATTTATCAAAAGACTTTGGTCTTTGGGAAATAGTCATAGATGATGGCTATATGACAATCAGAGGAGTCACCCACAGCTGGGAATTAACACAGTGGTGGAATGCTTGAACAGCATGTCCCTAGGCACCAGATTCCAGTACCACACCAAAAAAGATAAAGAAAAAAACAAGAGAAAATGATTAGGTGACAAATGCTCCATTCTTGTTTTGCCTGTCTTCTGTTCTAATCAGGGACCCAGCAATAATAGCAACATGATATAGAAGAACCCCTTCTTCCATCCCAGTTCTGAGAGCTGCTTTCAATGATAGGAAAGTAATAAGAGGAACAGAGTTCATGTTAAAGATGTGTGACTCTGAAATCCCACAGGAGAATTTACCACAGTAGCATTTGTGTTTGGAGAACTACCAAGTCCTGTCACTACAGGGCTGAGATCTCAGCCTCATGGTTGACCAAGATCGATTGCATTAAGTACTGGCCTGAACCTGTTTCTATGGAATTTAGCAGGAAGTCAATTCCTTCTCTTCATGGATAGTTCATAAGCAAATGAACACAACCTTTTACTGAAAACTTGGATTAAATGAGTCATGCTACAGTGATAAAGTCTTACTGGATTCTGGAAATGCATTAGATGTCAATTTCCTAAAGAACATGCCAATGGGATAGCTTTATCATACTTTGAAAAGAAAAGGAGAATTAAAGCTGTATTGGCCTTTTATCCTGAAGAACTGACTGGATCATGTCATTAAAAGAAAGTATACAGTGGTACATACCTGTAATCTCAGTAATTTGAAGAACAAGGTAGGAATATTACAAGTTCAAGGTTACCCTGTACTGTGCAGCATAGGTGGAAAATTTTAAATCAGCCTGGACCACAGGCAAAGATTTACCTCAAACAGAAAAGAAAATTCTGATTGGAAACTGCCTAATGCATATGCGAGTAGAGAAATAGATGGAACACAGGAATTCAGGGGAGAAAGCTGGGCTGCGACAGAGATTTTTGAGTCATCCACATATAGGTACTTTTGGAAGCCATGAAACAGGATAATTGTAGGAGCAACTATAAAAGAGGCAAGGGACACATACTAGTTCTTGACCAGGTTGGTCAAACATTTAAAAGTCTGCAGCAGTCCTAGTGTCTACGTTCATTACAGGCAGAAAAGAAAGAATACAGAAGGGCAATGTGACCTCAGAACAGCATCTGTAATTTATTGCATGAGGCAAGGCTACGAAGAACTGAAAGTCAAATGCCAAGGCAATGCAGGAATATTTCTAAACTTTATTTCTTTATTTATTTTCCGTGTGTGTGTGTGTGTGTGTGTGTGTGTGTGTGTGTGTGTGTGTAGGACCAAGGGTGACAATCATTGTGGCTCTTGAGGCTAAAGCTTTGGAGAAGTTAAGGATAATTATAAATTTTATTTATTTATTCTTTATTTATTTATTTGTGGTGGTGTGGGCGGAGTGGTGGTTGTGTGGTGTGTGTGTTGGTGGTGTGTGTAGTGTGTGTGGGTGTGTGTTGGTGCGTGTGCATGCCTACGGAGACCCAAGGCCAAGGGTGACTACAGGCAATCCTCAGATTGCTTCTTCTACTAATTTTAACTTTGCTCTGGGATTTACCATGCTCACACAATCAGGGCAGAAGGGAGGCCACCTCCATTTTCTGCCTGCATTTTTCCCATGGACCTGATAATCCAAACTGTAACGTTAATTCTTCTAGTGAGAGACCACACAAGTCAACAACTTATGGGAAAAGGGAGATTTATCAGCTTACGTTCCAGGGGTGACCATAACAGATGGCTGGCGGCCGAAGCTGAGACAGCTACTTTACATCCCATCTTGGAGGTTGAGAGCTGCAGACTGCTTGCGCAAAGGCTAGACTCCTCCTGGAGATGTAGGGTTGGGACTAATTTCACCTCAAGCCCACCCCTTGTGAGGCACCTTCCTCTAGCAAGGCTCCACCTCTCAAGATGCCATGACCTTGCCAGATACATTTCAGACCATGACACAAACTTAGGACCTGCTCGTGAGGCAGAGTCTTAAATCCTGAGCCATCTCTCCAATGCCCAATGGGGAAATATTCCTATGTGCACATGTGCAAATGGTGATGTAGAAATAAATATTAGAAGTACAAGTTTCTCTCCCTCTACAAAGGGGAAGTGGCTGATAGTTCAACAAGAAATTGAAAAGTTTATACTTTGTTTAATACTTTAGAGACTTCAATTAAAATCATGCAATTATTCAAAAAAATTTAATAGGACTAAAAAATAATATTTTATCATATATTTAATAGAGATATATTTTACTCTCCTAAAGTGGAACAACTCAAGTTATTGGAGCTTCTGATCATTTGGATATATCTATTTTATGCTTAAGGTTCTAAGTTTCTCAGACAAGATTTCAGTAGGGTTATTTCATTGCATATCCCTGAAATATTCTTTATGGTACCGAGAAAAAAAATCATCAAGAGAATTTGAAAATGTCACTTGATTTTTGACATAAATCTAAAAATTGGTTTTCATATAGGCTAAAAGGACTAGCTATAAAATCACAATTTATGATAATCAGGGACTAAAACATTATCTTGGTTGAAAGGAATAATGATGTGACAAATAAAAGAGTTTAATTACATAAAACACCAACCTGGGGACTGAAACTATAACTCAGTAGTAGAGATATCTTTCACATGTAAGGCTCTGAGCTCAATCCTTAAGCACCAAAATAAGAAAGA
Source organism: Typhlomys cinereus (assembly GCA_023101885.1). Lineage (NCBI taxonomy): Eukaryota > Metazoa > Chordata > Mammalia > Rodentia > Platacanthomyidae > Typhlomys > Typhlomys cinereus. The sequence goes on along the minus strand of JALPQD010000158.1, from coordinate 4,552,895 downwards.
GATTAATTAATTTACAAAGGGAATCTTCATATCTCTTCTTGTTTCAGCTTCTTTCCTGCTCTACCCCTAAAAAAAACAACTCTAATTTTGCTTTGCTTTGTTTTTAGAGGAAGGCATCCATGTATCCCAGGCTGGCCTAGAACTTACTCTATACCTAAACACAATCTTGAATTCCTGACCCTCTTGACTCCATCTTCTAAGTATTGTGATTACAAGTTTGAGCTGCCATACACAGGTCAAACTCCAATTTTTAAATATAATAACAACATTTATCTTAGCAGATCCTACTAGGTCCAATATATGAATGAGAACGCCTATGAGATTTCTATTAAAATGAAAATATTGTAAAGAATGGCACAAACAATTGATGATTACTCAATACCCTGTGCTCTTCCACATTGTTCAGCTACCGCTTTGTTGGTGGGACAATAAGACCAGATCTGGCTGTGGCGGGAAGGTTAAATTATTTAAGAACCTAGGCACAAACTCACTAGCTGTCTCTTGCCATACATCTTGGTTAATCTGGAGACTACATATAAGGACTGTGTAAGATGGAAGAAGCTAATGTCACGGAATCTCTACCTGGGAAACAATTGCCTTGGAGAGATAACTGACTCATGTGTATGTGAAACAAGTCTTTGTTATGTAAAGAAACAGATATTTGGTGTTTTTATTTTACCTCAGCATTAACTATGCATTAATATATATATAGACTATTAAAGTTTATACATTCTTGAACTATGGGAATATATTTCGAGCAATGTATTATTAGTTGATATGGTCACTGTGCAAACGCAAAATATATTTAAACAAATTTACAATCTCACTAGGCAATATTAATTTAAGGGACAATTGCCATATATGCAATCCATCTTTTGCTGTCATAGAGGTTCATGAGTGTACTCCATATACTATGCAAAAATACAGAGAACATTTACTAAATAGATGCTACAAAACAGATCAATGAAATAACAAAGGGTTCAAATGTAGGCACATGTATACTTACAAGTCTAATATACAACAATAGTGTCCTAAATTAGTGGGGACAGATAGAGTTCTGATTTATATATCAGAAAAATTAATCCCAAACTTAGTGTTCCAAGTAACAATAATCATTTATTCCTTTTGTGTATTCTGTGGGTCAGGAATACACATACAGCACAGTAGAAGCAGGTAGTCTCAAACAAAAGTTAGAAGTTGAGATTCTCTGAAAACTCATCTACTCACATATCTGTGCCTGATACTAGCTACTTACTGGGAGTTGATATTTCATGGGAACATTTGCTGGAATACCCATATAAGGCCTTTTTGCATAATCTTGACTATCCCACAGTATGCTAAGTGGGATTTAAATGTGAATGAAATAAAGCAGAGAGGACTATGGGTCATTTGTGATCACTCCTACAAAATCACACAAAAATATTTGAAGTCATAGAAATGTAATCAAGGCAATTACAAGTGTAAGGGAAGTAGTGTAAGGAAGGGGATAAGGCCAATATGGTTATTCATATCTATAATCACAGCTCTCAGAAGGCCTGGGCAAGAAGTTCAGGAGTTTAAGACCATTCTTGACTTCACAGCAATTTTGAATCAACCAAAGCTACAATGAAACTTTGTCTTCAGAAACAAAGAGCATAAAGGATGGGGTGTATTTACAGTCTTCTTTGAAAATACAATCTGCCACAGTGCAGAATTTGCTTCTTAAGATTAAGATACTATGTTTGGAAAAGATGAATGAATGTTCCCCTACTGTGGAGATGAGACTATAAAACATTTCCTTATATACAGATATTATGATTTGAACATACTACTGAAACTGTGTAATAATTACACAAGAGGAGGTGTGAATGTGCTTTTCCAGAATTACAACTTCCTCTTCTGGAAGGCTTTTCTTTTCTCAAATTATAGACTAACATATAGATATAGTTTTTACTCTCCTTATTTTATTTAGTTTTGGGATACTATGAGTCCTTTACTTAATTATTTTTAATTGTTAAAGCCTTGAAAAAAACCTAATTTTTATGTTACATGATATTTTGCTGCATGAAGTAGAAACATCAGATTTATTCTGCTTATAATATATATCATAATAAAAGAAATATTTTGCATTTATGTTAAATATTTTTAGGAGAGCCACCCTTAGTAAAGGTTTCCTAGGCCTAAACTAAAAGTAGAAATGTCTCATTATGTTCAGACATGTGCCATTTTTAGGGGGCTCATGTTTTTCACAGAAAGATGCCAATCTAATGCTTAAGGGGCCATGGATCCTCTACAAAAATATTCAAACACAGAGGAAAAGACCATTGGAAATCATCAGAGAGTACCAATTTAAACTTTCTGATGCCCAGTTTTTAATTCAGTATCTGCCTGGATATTACTCAAGAGCTATAGAATCCAAGTTGTTTCCAGCACTGTTCATTGCTGTGCTCAAGTCCCTTTGGATACCCTTAGTCAGAATAAATCCTTCCTAACTTTTGTTGCTTTTTTTGGAAGAACTAACCTCAAGTGATTTGAGCCACTTTGCTCACAGACATTTCAGTAAGGAGTACCTAGAAATTGATCTCATGTCTGTCCATCTAACTGACAGACAAGACGGAGCAGGGCCACCAGAGATATGTTGACTTTGGCAGATGTAGGGGAGAATCTTCCCTGGTCTCTTCCAATTTGTGAGGGTTGCTGGCAATCACTTCTTGGCTTGTAGATAGATACATTGCCTTAATCACATGGCCTTGCATGCCTTTACATCATCTGTGCACTTCTGTCTCTTCATCAAAAATGATCTTTTTTAAATAGAACATCAGTCATGATGGATTAAAACTACCCTAATTATTTCATTCTAATTTTATTGTCTTTGTAGACTCCATTTTTAATCAAGGTCATATTTCTTAGGTATAGAGGTTTAGGTTATATCTTTTTGTAGGGAAATGCAGTCTATGAAAAATCCAAAATCTTCTGTTTTGGTTTATACAGCTTATGTTGACTTTCTTTATCCACATGTTCTATATGTATATGTTGAAGAAACATTGAAGATATTTGAAAAAGTTGCATCTAAACCATACTGTGAAAGCTGCATAACTTTACATTATAGTAAATATCATAAATTATACAGAGATAATTTTAAATCATATGAGATGACATGCATGACTTCTATGACAATCCTATACCATCTTATATAAAGGAGTGGAACTTCCATTGACTTTGGCATCCTTGAGGGTTCCGAGGGATCATTGTATATGAGCCTACCTTCATCTGTGACCACATATCCTTCCACTTGCCCCTTTCATTCTGTTCAGCTATCCTGGCATTTCTCACCAGTTTTCCTCTTGGAAGGTGAGGTCACCTTCACACCGACAGACTCTCTGTTCACCTTATTATCTTGCCCCTTGTTTGTTATTCCCTACCTCACTATTGTTGTACTTTTCCCATTAGCATTCGTCATAGTTCAAAGTTACCTTGTGTGCATATTGTCATTCTCACTGTGACAAACGTCACTAGTAATCTACGCAATGGCTGACATTCATCCTCTTTCATAGTTAAGAATCTTACTGCACATCCAGTTACAAGACATGGATTGTGATTGGCTCATACTTGGTGATAGCAACTACCTCTACCTTTGCAGATCTAGGTCATGCTAAGATCAATAGGATATAATTCAAGAACTGAAATTTCTGGAAATGTCTTCCTTCTGATTAAAGAAGTACTCAAAGAGAAGTTTCTTCTTTATTTCCCACTTGATTTCTATATTTCAAAGTGATTTCTAGAGTTCCACTCATTATCTTGTACCAATGAATTCACTAGCCAAAGAAGAAAAAAATTCACCAATTTTAGGCATGAAGGGAGAGCAAGGGGCTTGGTTTTTTGAGAAGTCCTTATAACCCTAATAGAACTGCCCATTTCCTGATTAAGCAACATTAATGCCAGCATGCTTTCTTCTGTTGATGTTGATTTGTTCATCATTTCATGTGTCCTTCCTGAAATAGAGCTTTACCCAAATCATGGAAACTTTGTTTTAGTCATCAGTGGAACCCTGAGGTGAGAACAGAGTCAGGCAGCACTCAGAGAATTTTTTTCTGGATTTTGAAGTTTATTTCCAGTTATTCAGTATGGTTTTTTTTTGTAGTGACTTTTAAAAAATGATCATACCTTTTAAAAATCAGTCCTCTTCATAAGAAAGCTAGTTGAGTTAAGGCCTGATGGTGCAGGTCTGTCAGCTACTTGAATCTGAGGCAAAAGGATTCCAAATTCAAGTTCAGCATGGGCTACCTTAGTGAGACCCTATCTCAAAATAGACCGTGGGGCAAGGACTAAAGCTATAGCTCAGTGGTAGAGTGCTCGCCTAGAATGATGAGGTTGTGGGTTTAATCTCCAAAACCAGGGGGGAAAAAACTGTTACATGAAAACAGGGATGAATGACAGCATTTGTCTGCATCCCTGTTACCTATTTAATCTTTAATCCTCTTCCTCTCTCCTCTTTTTCTGTTTATATCCCCTCTTCCTTGTCTCAGGTTGGTTTTTCACTCTTTCAATTTTGTTTGCTTGCTTGCTTGCTAGTTTTGTTTTGCAGCTGGGGATTTGGGGATTGCAGGTTTATCCAAGCATGGTAAGCATTCTTCTACTAAACTTTACCGTAGCCCTTCCCCTTTCCTTTTGAAACTCATCTGGCCTCAACTTCTCAACCTGATTCCATTGTGCTTACCACATTCTCCTTGCAAACAGGGGCATAAATTTAGGCCTTGCCAAAATATGCGTGTCACTCCACAAGCACACCTTCCTTCTTTCCTTCTTGCATTCCTCCAAAGCTCAGAACTAATGGAGGCAGCATGTCTCCTACATGTACCTCTCTTATCATGACATTTGGTTTTTTAATGAACCTGATCACGTTCTAACAGAACAATGTCTTCTCAAGTGGGCATCTCTCTCTTTTCTACCATTGCATAAACACTTGAAGAACTGGATCCACATCTTACTTTTATTTTTCTGGCCCACCAACAGCAGGTGCTGCTCAGGGAACTTCTGCTCCATGGAGACAACATAGCACAGAGGTTTAGCATTGGTTTTTCAAGACAGGACATTTGCTTGCTGTGTCAACCACATGCAAGTCCCCTAACTTCTTGATTTCTCTAGTTGTAAAACAGAGGTGATAGTAATATCGATTATACAGAGCTGTGTATTTCTCTGGGATAGTACAGTAGCACATTCCACGCAGAGCCCAGTAGGAAGTTGTTCCAAATATTCCCAGGTACTTTTAACTGTATTTAAAATTTTATTTTAGACACATAAGGTAATATAAAATCAATTCATGTGTGTCATACATGAATACAGTGAATTTATAATATTTTCACACCTTAATCCCAATCTTACCCACCTTTACTTCCTATAACAGCTCTTCACCTCCCCTGTCTGATAACTTCCCATTTTCAATTCTGTCCTTAGCAGGTACTTTTCAGTGAATGAATGGATTGATGAATGCTGTATCCAAGAGAACATCAAATATTAGTGTTCTTACAGACAAACAAACTGTGCCTAGTAGATTATGTTGGTGGGTTGGGATTTTATTCTCTCTCTCTCTCTCTCTTACACACACACACACACACACACACACCACCACCACCACCACCACCATCACCATCTATCTTGTACCTTGTTACATCCCCACAAGTGAATTTTTCTTATCTACAATGTCACAGCCGAGACTATAACAGACTTGAGGAAGAATCTGAAACCACTTGTTTGCTTGGGAAAGTAACTAGGGTGAAAGGATGGCTTCATCTCTATTTGTATGTTAATGATGTTAATTTGCCTACATTTGGAAAAAGTAGCATTTTGGACTGAGCTCCTGGTTGGCAACCTCAAAAAATGGACTCTGGTTAATTAAAGTGCAAAGGAATTTATTGGAAAGATCCTGGTAGAGCTATACTGCAGCTCATACACTGCAGTTCATGGGCTCATCAGGAAAAGTGGAAGTCCAGATTCCCACATGGTGAAAAACCTAGATGCAGCCATAAAGAACAGGCTGATAGAGACGTCTTCTCCCTAGACCTTGTATTTTCAAGGACACCCACTACCACATTGTTGGACTGTATTGCCCAGCTACTGCTGGGGTCTCCACTCAAGTCTAATGACAGGCGATGACATCTGAATGTCTACAGGGCTTGCTCTCTTCTTAACCTTGTTTGATGATCCAAGCTTGGTCACATCCTGCACCTTCAACTGCCCTATGGAAGGGAGAGAATCTTCTTTTCTTCCAGGATCCCCAGGTTCTGTCTCCTGCCTGCCTTTGGTTTAGCTATCCCTTTCCAGGGGTGTTCGGATGGCAAGTGATTCTTCTCTGTGTCCAGTAATAGGGCACTCAGAAAGAGATTCAACTTGGAAACAGAACCAGAAAAAAAAAAGGCTCAGAAATGATCCCTTGGGGCTGGAAATATGGCTCAGTGGCAGAGTGTTTTCTTAGCACTGGATGGTGTGTGTGTGTGTGTGTGTGTGTGTGTGTGTGTGTAAGAAGGTATATTTGAAGTCTTGCCCATGTAGCTGATAAGCATCTATCTCCTGAAACCCATCCCACCCTGAGTGCATTTGAAAGCACATCAGGAGAAGCTTCATCCCTTTGTATATAGACAGGAATTTAAAGGGAACCCTTCTTTCTCAGAAACATTAATCATAGCCAGTAAAGTAACCACATGACTTACTGACATTTCTAAAAAGTACAGTGATATGCTGAAAACAGTGCTTGTTGCCAGGTACCTATTGGCAGACTTAGAAGCAGGTCCTGTGGAGCCCGATAGGCAAAGGCAAAGCCTCTCTCTTGAAAGGGCAGCAGATGGTAGTCTTTGCCACCCCCAACAGGGCAGCACAGGAGGAAGCCATGGGTTCCATCTGGGAGGGAGCTTGTCTTCTGCAGCCAAGTAGTCAGTGTGTTTGCAGGCTTTCCACTTTCTGGGAAGTTCTTTCAGAAGGGCAGATTGTAGAAAGCTGGAAAATTCCTCTCAGGAAGAACTGCACCTTGCTATGTGCTTCATAGCAGATAAGCAACCCTGAGACTGGCAGGACAAAAACTGGCAGGATGGAGCAGTGAGCTCATCCTGACAAAGCCACTGATTATTTCTTAGGGAAATAAAAGGGTGGATGGACATGAGACTCTGATATTTAAAAATGTTGATGGCCAAAGACTTTATTATCCTTCTAAATCTGATCCACCCAACTAAGCCAGAAAAATGTATTCATGACTGTTTCCTTCGATCTTGCTCAGTGAAAAGTCATTTCCTCTTTCAGGTTCTTTCCAATTTTAAAACCAGTTCCTATTTGTTTGTTAATCTTCTGCTTTTAACTAAGACTTTTAGCTTCTATCATCACCTACCAAATGTCAGGTTTTCTGTCAAGATTTTGAACATGCCACTTGTCCTTAGTCCTCTAAAGTGGATTCTGCAATGGAACAAGGTAGATTAGGTTTTCCTGACCAACCAAAAGGAAGAGACTTATAAAAAGGTGGAGGAAAAACCGAAAGTTTTTAAATTCTTTTCATAAACATCAGTGTTTGGAGGATCTAAGGGTAACAGGTCTAAGGATAATAATGTGGTTATTAATTTATTAATGAATAGCAAATGATCAGATACAGCACAATATGCTTTGGGCATCAGCAGATATTTGGAGCGCTCCAAAGAAATTTCTTTTTAAGTTGTGTCGCAAATTTATTCATCTGTGAAGTATTGTGGAGAGTTTTTGATTTTCCTCTTGGTTTAACTTTTTATCAACATTAATAAGTGAAATTATCCTGGGGTGGAAACTACCTGACATTAAAATAATTATAAATGGTTCTTAGTATTTTCCTCAATTTTCAAAAATTGCTGATGGTTTTATCTTAACGTGAAGCTTTTTAAAGATGTATGAAATGTTTCCCTTTTATGTTCCCTCACAACACAGTTGCAGGTGCTTAACCCACATGCACCGTTTTCTTTTTCACGTTTCTACTGATGGTGATGTCGTGGGCTACTAGCCTTACCTGTTAATCACATCTTCGCAAGTCTCAAACAGTCACAGACCAAACATTTCACATTGTTTCTAAATCCATTATAAAGTTTACTTCTAAACAGTCCAGGTGAAGGCGCTTATTAAAGTGCCACTGTGAGTTGAATCACGTATGTGCTGCTAAAAATCAGTTAATGGATGAATAACCCAGAAGAAAGAGCTCACACCACCCACACACATCCTGATCAAACAGGGCAGCGTTTTGCACTTGCTTTCCCAGCACAGCCTCAGAAAGATTTCGGATGTCCATCTTTTCCTTCTTACTTAGCATTTCAATTTCATCCTGGTCAGATGCATGAATCATTCAACAGAATGCCACTCTGAATTTTCCAAACTATGTGTCTTTATTGCCAACTGCACATCTATATGGGAGCCACACATTTGCAAAAAAGAATTAAAACTCAGAATATTTATTTAGTTTCTTATTAGCGTTAGTCCCCCGCCCACCCCCCCCCCAAAAAAAAAGAAGGGAAAGAAAACTTCCGTGTCCTTGTTCTTTGACGCTGTTGTTCCGATAGTAGGATGCTTAGTGGAAGGGAGCCGAGCAGTGGGCAGAGGTTGTGAGCCCCGGATAGCGAGCACCTCACATTTCCATGGCATTCCCATTTGCTAGTGCGCTGTTGCGGCCATACGCCTGATTGATAAATGCCTGCAATGGCACTTTTCCATTTGACATTCTCTCTCTCTCTCTCTCTCTCTCTCTCTCTCTCTCTCTCTCTCTCTCACACACACACACACACACACACACACACACACTCACACACACGCACACACACACTCCCTCTCTCTCCCTCTCTCTCTCCCTCTCTCTCCCTGTGTCGCTTAAACAACAGTCCTAACTTTTGTGTGTTGCAAATATAAAAGGCAAGCCATGTGACAGAGGGACAGAAGAACAAAAGCATTTGGAAGTAACAGGACCTCTTTCTAGCTCTCAGAAAAGTCTGAGAAGAAAGGAGCCCTGCGTTTCCCCCAAGGTAAGCAGGAAAACCAGCGCTGCCGGCTTGCCTAGGAGATTCCTTCTTTCCAAACTGAGCCTTTCATCCTCCTTACAGGCAAAGAGACAACCTTTAAATACCACTTAAATTTGCATTACTTCAATTTGCATTGATCTGTAGCATACTAGCCTTGTGTTTCTTAAATGAACGGGTCTTTGAAGTAAGTCTGGGGCAGAGCAAGGAACGTCCCAGAGAAGCTCGAAAATATCTCTGGGGTGGATTTTTATTTTCTTTTTCAAACTCTCTGCGTAGTAGATGTAACTTTGTAATGGTTCTCATATCTGACCCTGCGAGAAGAGGACAGGGAAGCAGGAGCTTGCGGATTGGGATTCGTGTAGCACCGTATCTTCCCTGCCGCCTTCATCCCACTTACAATGGGGGCACTATTAACGCAGGCGAGCCTGCGAGGTTAAACGCGCACTGTTTACTTTTATTACTACTTATGTATGCTGCTGATCTCCTGCCAGGGCCGTGCCGGAGTGTTCAGAATGACTTCAAACAATAGGCAACATTTACGCCTCGCTTTCTGTGTCGTGCCGTTCCCTTGCACTCTTCTCCCATCGCGCGGCGGGACTTCGCTTCCACGGATGCATTCAGGAGCATCGGGAGATGGGGATGGGTTTTACTGTATGATTTTGATTGGGCAAAAAAGTCCGAGGAAATGCATGCTGTTTGCCTTGGCCTTATTGCATGGAGTTATTTTTAGTAGTCGACTGGTCCCTGCAGCACTTCCAACGCCCCAAAGTCCAAGGAGCCGCAGGGTGAGGATGCTCCCATCGCCACTGGGACTAGGACCAGGAGAAATGAGTCCTCAGGACACCTGAGGAATATTCAGAGTGTGCCAACTCCCCCCCCCCCCACTTGGGAATGTAAATTCTTTCTTTAAATGAACAATTGAGCTGTAGGAGGCCTGGGCATAACTCTTTCTAGAGGGACGGGGAGTTTGATTGTGTACAGAATGTTAATGAGTCAGAAAGCGCCGTAACTGAGGTTCATTGTAATGGACAAGCCCAGATAAGCCTCCCTGAAAGAGGCGTCCCCACCCCCTTCGGTGCGATTCAGGTGCAGGAAAGGAATCTGTTTGGCAAGATGGGAATCCCTCCTACTTTTCTTTGTAACTGTCATTACTGATCTGGCTGCTGCAGAGCACGTTTCTTTCCATTTCTAATATTAGTGTATTTTAATTGGAAGGAGTGGAATGGCAAATTGCTTCAACACATTTTAACTACCAGGTGCATTTGAAAGCATAGAAAATGCAGTGTTGACTGTGGGTGTCAACCTACCACATTAGGGAAGTGCAGAATGCTTCCCAAAGGAACATTTAGAGTTCATGCCAGTATCTGCTCATCTTCTCACTAGTCTTGCTTCTGTAAGTGAAATTTGGGGTGCCATTGACCAGTTTTCATTGTGGAACAGACACATGATTTATGGGCAACTTTATGGTATTGTCAAATAACCAGCTGAAAGGACGTTGTTGAGTGAAAATCAGACTTTTAAAGGAACTCATTCACAACTGACTCGCTAATCAAGGAAGACTACTCAAAAGATCCTATAGATTATATTGCATTATTTTTTACCAGTGACTTTCTTAAAACCCCTGCTGTTAGCAAAGCATTTAGGTGACTCAAAACAATTTTCTTAAACCAGAATTCACAACATTATATCACCGTGTCTGAGGACCAAATGCAATGCATCCTTATCGTTTCTTTGAAAATGCTTTTGGTTCAGGTAATGAGAAAGCTGGCTGAGGCCTTCTTATTATGACTGTGTATCAAGCATCTGACATTCACAGATGTAAACATAATTGTGGAGTTTTCAATCTTAATCTGAGTCCCAATGACACTGTCAGGGGAAAAATAAATTATTTTTCAATACGTTTAATAACTTCCAACTCGTTTATTTTCTTGGGCTCTTTTAAAATGTGGTGACTTTTTAAGAATTCCCCACCAGCCCTGGTCAGTGCTTTTGGTCTATTTTAAGAACGTACAATTCCAGTACTGTTATTCTTGTCAATTCACTTGATCATTTTTAATAAATATTTATTAAACATTTGTGATATGACTGGCATTATGCTAGTCCCGTACCTTTATTTTTCAGTCCGTGTGTTCTCTCCAGTTGGATTTTGGTGCCGAATGAATTTTGTCAGTAGGTAAATGGGCAAGAACTTTCTGGTTCTTAAGAACCATTTAAAAAGCTGCTGGTGTCTAAATTTGCTTGAAATGCCCCTCACTAGTGGATAGTTTTTTTCTCTTTAAGATCAAGAGAGTGCCTCTATTTGGCTTTCCCCAGCAGATCCTGAGTACAACTCACCAATGCTTGGCTCTTGCCGGCTTGAGTAGAAGTCTGGAAAAGAAAAAAAAAAAAAAAAAAAAAAAAGAGCAGAGTATTCTTTCCCTGCTTTCTGGACCGCCCTCTGGAAGGGACCACATGCTGTCTCTATCACGAATGCGTGTGAGTCACCTCTTCAGCAGCTGACAACTGGGCCATTTGATGAATCGTTGAATTAGAAACATTCTCAGAGGAGATGCAGTCTCCCGCCACTGACTTGCCCCATTCCCTGGACTGAGGAAACAAATAATCTCTGGCCTTGACCTGAATTTAAAAGGCCTCTGAGTTCAGTGGCCAGAAGCTGTTCTCCAAACCCAGGTCTCTATCTGAGCCACACACAGTGCTGCTTTCACATAATCCTCCCTGGCGTTTGACCACGTGGTTAGGCTACTGGGGAAAACCCCTAAAGATCTCATCACCAGTGACCTTGATTTGGTGCCTATGGGCAGAAAGTCCCTATGGTTTGATTCAAGTACCTCTGAATCCTTGGAGTGTTTGACTCATCCTAGCTAGCCCAAAACTTCTTGGTCATCAGCCTTTGTGCCCATAGTCCCTTCTTTCCATGGCTGTCAGTTGGTGCCACTTTGCCCTGCTAGGCCAGCGGGAGCAGAGGGAATGGGGAGGCAGGTGGAAGGACTAAGTGTGAACACTGAATACCGAGAGTGGGAAGTAAGGATATGGCAAAGTGGATGAGCTCAGGGTCCGAGTTGCTATGGTCTATCCTGACTATGATCAGCTGTCATTTCCTCTTGGTGTATGACACTGTGGAACATATTAAAATTTCTCTGGGATGGTATGTTTGGAATTCCTCTGATGCCCCACCTCACCAACTTACCCAGACAATAAAAGCAAGGTTGTAAGCCTTTGAACAGCTGACTGGCTATATATTTCCCCTCTTTCTTTCACATAATCTAATTCAGAAAAGAATCCAGCTAGACTGGCATTGCCATGTCTGGGTACTTGTTTCCTCTGAGTCCTTCCTCCTACCAGGGCCTCCTGTGCACCCTGGAATCTTCCTGGGTGGCATGTGGCTTCTCTTTTCTTTTGCTTGCTCTGCTTCCACCCCTCCCCCTTTCTCCTTCGCCTGATCCCCTTCCATTGTGAGTTGCTCTTTGCTGGGTCTGTTTTCCAGACGGCCTGGGTCCTGATCGGCCGGGGAGCACAGCCTATGAGGTCTCCTCGTCTCCATAGTATTCCCGGGATGTCATTCTTGGCATCAGTTCTCTAGGCCGATAGGATATGGGGGCTTTTTGGAGCTCTGAATCTGAACCCACTCACAGAGAGGCGCAGCCACGTGGCTTGCGGAGGACAGGGCTGGAGTGACCCTGGTTGGCAGGGACAAGCATACCATCACAGTGACCCGGACATCTCCAGCGACAGCCTGCGGGTGGGAGCGCTATGGGAATGCCTGGATGCACTTCGGCCCACATTAAGAGAAATGTGGTTATTCTGCCTCAGAGAGAGAGAGAGAGAGATGATTTGGAACAAAGATTGCCAGATCCTTAGGCACTGCCCTGCCCTGCCCCCTTTCTACATCCTTCCCACGTCCCCCCCACCTCCCCAAACAGAAAACGAAATAGCACTTTTAATTTGGTCAGCTTGGACCTAAATGTCTTTGTAGAACTGCATTTGTGGATGGAAGAGTTGAGAAATGTCTCCTGGGTTGAGTGCACAGACAATGCATGGAGCTTTGGAGATAAAAAAAAAAAAAAGAGCTTTCTTTTCCTTCCTTCCTCCTTTCCTCCCTTTTTTCTTCTCTTCCTTCCTCCCTCCCCTCCTTCATTCCTCCCTTCCTCCCTTCTTCCCCATCCTCAGATCAGTAGGTTGGGTTGTCAAGTGCGATTGGAGCTACTGGACTTTTCAATTAGAGATTCCCATTTAAGACCATCTTCGTGCAACATCCCAAAAAGATGTCACTAATTTCCTTGGGAAGCAGAAATATTAAAGAGCCAGCCATTCACAAGGCAGCTTCCTAGTCCTGTTCCTTTCCTGGGGGCTTTGGTTGTCTTTGTCTGAATTAGTTAAAGTTCATTAAAAGATCTGAATGAAAAAACTTAATACAGCTGAATTAAAGTGAACCATTTCTTGTTAGCTTCATAAGGAGAAAGAGAGAGAGAGAGAGAGAGAGAGAGAGAGAGAGAGAGAGAGAGAGAGAGCAGAGAACCACTTCCCCTTCATTGCCATTTCTTGGTTTTAATATGAATTATTCCATACAAGTCTCTAGGCAAGAGGAGCTATTTAAAGATGCCTGGCAGCATGAAGAGAGAGAGAGGGTAAAAATACAAGCACTCTTTTGTCCATCAAAGGTTTTCTTTGGGAGGACATTAAGAACATTCCCACTTTCCTGTCTGTCCCTGCCAGTGGCAGCATTCCAGTCGGTAGTACCCACTCTCACCCATCAGGACAGCCATCATGGACTTCTCTGATTTCAAGAGAAAGCAAAGACTGAAGAATCCTTCAAAAACCCCATATCTAGGCAGTGCGCAGGGAGGCTGGGGCTGAAATAAATGCATGCTTACTAGACTGCAGGTAGGATGAATTGTGTTGCATCAATTGTGTTAACTGCATTGTTTCTAATGCTAGCTGCCCTCCAATTTACAAAGCCATCTTCTTGTGTCTCTTGCATTAGTCTGATTGGTACCATTCATACTCATCATCCTGTCTTCTTTATTGGAAGGTCTCTAAGCTGGGGATTGAGGTAGATATTGCTAAGTATCACACTCTCGAGATCTATTTTCAACTGTCAGAACCTAACAGCCTTGAAGAGGTTTATAGTCTGGAACAATTACTTTCTTGTTAGAAAGAGTGCTGACTCAGAAGATTCCAAGAATGGGTAAGTTCAGCTGGCAAGACATCCTCAGTACTTATAATCAGCATTTCAACCAATTGGGATCCATTTCATCCTCGTGTCAAAATCTGGACATGAATACTGACTGGTGGCTGGGCATAAGATTTTCTTTTTTTTTTCCACAAAAGCTAGGACTTATTCAGACAATTTGCTCTCTTCCAAGGCCTGGCTCTCTCCCAACTTTTTCCTTTAAGCCACAGTCCAACTGGTTGCAGTATCCTTTAAAAATGAAAGGGCAGCAGGTTGAGATATTCAAGAAAGTGGAGGGACTGTCAAAAATGCTCAGAGGTGACCTTTCTTCGGTGCCCTAAAGCAACAATAGTCCGAAACCTGGAATCCCTTTCCATCCTTTCATCTATAAGGAATAAAAACAGGAAGAGAAAGATCATAGAAGAAGTAGCATAAGAGAAAGAGGAAAGAGTATTTTGATGTTAAAATCTGCCCTTTTCTTTTTTTTTCAGAAAGGAAAATTCCCTTCATTTTGCCCATTCCCTCTCAGGAAGGGTTTTGAAATTACTTTCCTTAAAAGAGATCTTTCTTCCTCTACCCCCAATAAGTGAAAAATATCCCTCATGCTTAACTTTAGACAATATGTATGTACATACATTCCTACTATGGAGGAGAAAAATCAAAGAAATCTAATCCCCACTCAAATTCTAATTTTCCCTTAAACCTCAAGGGTATACTTTTAGTAATTGATGCATTTCTGTGCCCCTCCCCCATTATGGAAAATGACTCCTTTTCAGACTTTTCTTTTTTAAAGTTTGAAATCTAAAGGTAGCAGATGAGCATTGTAGCAGGAGAGCTGGTGGTCCGAAGACATAGCTGTTGCTGATCATATGATATTGAAACCAAAATACGAAGAAAAAACCAATAGCTTGACAAGTTCGCAGTGATTAGCTACGTAGAGAATTTTTTTTGAACTTGCTCTTCATGTTGGTCTTGCCTGTTTCATGCAGGCCTGCATGGAGGCGTGTTCTGATTTAAATTCTGCATTCAATTCCCACCATGGAACAGAAAAGGCAAATTGAAAGACTGAGCTGCTTTATTGTTCAGGCCCCATTCCTAACTAAGGTCTCTACAGCTGTTAGGTGAGATCACTACCCACCATTCCAGAACGTGGTTTCAGATGAGGAGATTCAAATGCAGCTTTGGAAACACTTTGCTGAATACTTTGAAGAACAGCCAACACACTCATTTGACTCCAGGGTGAAAGGGAGCCAGGACCCTGAGCTAAGGTTGGTCATCTCACTTCTTCATCGCCTTAGGGCCATGTCACAACCAGGAGCCCAGCTGCCCAGCAAACCTGGATTATTTCAGCATAATGGTCTCAGAGCATTTGAGTGCTTTTTTCACAGGGAGGGTGTATCTGCATGTCCACTGGGTTGGGGGGTCTCAGAATTCTCCTGATTCATTTCTAAAGGAACTTAGCAAGGTGAGTGGTAGTTTGTGTCTTCCTGCACATTGTAGACTTCCCTTTCCTAAGAGAACATATGGAACTGTGCCTTTTTGAAACTTTGCTATTTGAAAACATTGAAAAAACAATGGCAAGTTTCTGGCACTCAAAGTCATCCTTCTTCCTTCCCTTTCTTCTTCTGGGGCTTTCATTCAGCTTTGTTTATTTGTTTTGCTTATTTGTTCGATTAAGACAAGGTCTCATATGGACCAGGCTGGTCTCAAAGTTGCTATGTAATTGAGGATGACTTTGAACTTCTAATCTGTTGTCTTCACTTTCTGAGTGCTGGCATTACAGGCATGGGTTACCAAAGCTGGTTTTATGACATACTGGACATAAATTTGGACTTTCCTGCATGCTATGCCAACACTCTACCACCTGAGCTACATTCTCTAGTCCTACGCTGCTTATTTTTATTTTTGATGAATAAAAGGATGGAAGAAAATTCTGTGTTGAAGGCTACTGGCAATTTGTGATATCGTATAAAAGCCACCTTGAGCATTTTCTGACAACTCATTATCATATCAGGCACAGTTTATAGTTCGGTGCCTAGATTTACTGAAATAATCCAAACCCTGAGAGAAAAAGACTTCAATAGAAAGTGCTTCTTGACACTCCAATAATAAGATCTGTTCGTTTCAAATTTGTAGAGGATTTTGATTCTAAAAGTCACTTAATTTTATCAACTATTAAACACTCTGATGAGTCTTTTCATGGAAACTACAGCACGATATTGGATATCAACTCTCGAGGATTCAAATTCCTGTCCAGGGTTTCCTGGTTGTCTCTCCATTAACGCAGGAGCTTTGTAAACCCTTTACCAAGCAGGGGGTCTGCCTCTTGATCCATTAGTAATTCACAAGGAACAAACTTGAAATTGATGATCAAATCTCCTGTTTACTCCTGGGCCAGAGTACTCAGATGACTCTCTAGAGTCTGAGCAAGTGTGATTGCAGCTCAGTGTGGTCATTCATAACAAGGAAACAGGCTGGTAATAGAACTCAAGTTATAGCATCAATATTATCAAATGGAACAAGTTCGATTATGGCATGATTGACTGCCATTGACTTTTCTCTCCACAGTTATCCTTTGGGATAGAATAGAAGAAAACACTACAAACATTAAAACAGTTTTGAGGGAAATATAAGTTGATTAACTATCCTACTGTTTCTTGTTATTAACAGGATATGAGTTGGGCAGGGTAGTGCATATCTCTAATCCTAGCACTCAGGGGACAGAGTCGGAAGATGTCCCACCAGTTTGAGGTCAATCTAGTCTAAATAGTGATTTCCAAGCTAGCCAGGACTACATACCAAGACCAAGACTGTATTAAAAAAAGAACCAAATAAAATAGAATACAACCCCCAGAACATTGCTAATTTATGATCTAAATTTAGTTCATTGCAAGCACCAAATCAATTGGTTATTTAAGGCTATTTTTATTTCAGGCCACCCAAATAGCCTCATGGAGGCAGAAATTCTTATAGCTTGACCTTCAGTATTTGCTCAGACACCTCAATAAAATGTACTTGGATTCTTCTGCTATCATTGCCGCTTTGAGAAAGAAAAGAAGTCCTGCTGTAAGATTGTTTGGGGGTGAGCACTGTAGCCTGAGGAAGAGTTAGACACTTTTGGAAATGGACAGAGTCATAGAAGTACCTTGATCAATTCATTCATTTTTAGATAAGGAAATAGTTTCAGAGAAGATGAGAGACTTGATAAAGCCCACTGGGTCAAGGATAAGAGGGCAGGACTCAGCTTGAACAACTACAGATCGGCTTTCCTTTTGCTGCATCAGGCAACAGTGAAATGTTCTGTAGGTTTCAGAACATCGCGGAATAGTTACTTTTGTATTTCTGGTAAATGAATGTATATTTTTGGGACATAGGACATCAACAACATAGGCTAACAATGGCTCTGAGAAGGGAAACATGATGATGCAAGTAAATAGACTCAAGGTCAAGTTCTCCCACTGCAGAGCCTTCCCAGACAGTAAAAGCTGATAACTCTCTCTCTCTCTTCCAGGTGAGGCCACTTTAACAGTTGACTTATCCTCTTCCAAATTATTTTTATTCCCAGGCCTCCCCCTTCTAGAGCATCCTTATCTACTCCAGGGTTGTAATTTATTGCCTATTTTCCTGGCTATATTTCTTGTCTTTTGCTTTTCCTCTCTCTTTTCTTCCCTCATCGCCCACGCTGTGGACCTCTGCCACAGTTGGCTGCTCATGTAGTTGGGGGAACAAAACAACCTATCCTAGAGGGAAAGATTATTATTTACAAGCAAGGATGGACTCATCTTCCTAAGGTAGTACCATAGGGGCAGTCACTGCTTCTCACTGTAGAACAGATACCATGAGATGGAAGGAGGAAGAATCTCGCTGTTCTCACTGATCTTGTAACTGCCCATCCTTTGAGGTTCCTGGTGGCCTGGTAGCTTTTCCATTAGTAACCACTGATTCTGGGTCAGCCCAGGCTTCCTGGCTGCTACATGTGTGTAATCAGATAGGAACAATCTTAAAAAGCCAATCACTGAGTGCAGGGGATGCTTTATACAATCCAGCATGCTGTTTATAGTTTATAAATGAAGTGCCTTTGGAAGAAGTATCTTACTTATTCTCCAAAGCATCTAACTAGCTAGATTTCACTGGGATTCTTTGGGTTCCTGGTAAGAGGTTGCTTAACATTTTGCACTCTCTAAATATGACCCAAAATTTCTTGTTTTTCCAGCCCTTCTATGAAGCATTTATCGAATAACAAACTTCCACACTTTCGAAGCATAATTTTTTTGCAATTCCTTTTCTTCTGTGTTCTGTCATGTTTATTTAATTTTGAGTTTATTAGATGATTTTTTCAAATTGCAATAGATATCAAATAATTCTATGAGATGCAGAGTCATTATATTTTATTTGCTTCACTTGATTTTCTTAGAAATGATGCGGTGCATGGAGAATGTGAATTAGGTGTTAAGTGGGGGCCTTATTTAATAGTGTTTGGAGTCCTTCCCATAAAAATCACATAGGAAACCAACAGGCCAAGAGTTTTTGCTTATAGGTCTAGCAAGTTACAGTACAAATCTAGCATAGGCCCTCCATCACTCCTTGCACTCCATTCTTATCTCTTTTTCAGTATTGGGAATTAAACCCAAGGTCTTGGCATGGACGTAAACCTTCAGGCCCCTGAACCTTAATTTTTATTTGCTAGAGTGAGAAGAGGCAATTCATGTGTAACTATTGGAAGGGAAGATCTGCCTGTTTCAGTACTGAAAACACCCCAGGGAAAAAATGTGGGTACTGAAGCACTACCCTCTTTTGCCTGGTAAGTAAAGCCAGAATAAGGCCACACTTGGCACACACCAGCTGTCTTAGCCTGTTGCTGGAATCGCTTGCATAAAACCAGTGCTTTACTCTTTGCCAGGCAGAAGGTCAGCCCAAGAGTGAGCTGATCTGTGGGCACGACACCATCTCTCATCCAGGAGGCTGCTATATTATTTCGATGAAGATGACAGGTGGAGAAATCTGGGCACCAGTTGTTCTTTTCCATTGGTAGTGTTTAGAGGGTGGCTCCAAAGTCGGGCAGGCTGGCCTACGTGCCTCTCCTGCTGCAAAGGCTCTGCACTGTTGTTCTGAGAACGTGGGCTCTGTACTGTGGCCAAATTCAGGTCTCGGAGCAGAGAGAGGCCACATGTCTACTGAATTCAGCAAGGGAGAGGTTCTCTGATTCAATTCATCAATGCCTGGCTGAGGTCCTAAATTTTGAGAGTTAGCATTTAAGTTTGCGACACATGGCTTAAAAACCAGAAGTCAAACTGGAATTAATTCAGTTCCAAGAAAATGATCGAGGCACCCATAAAGCAGAGGAACTCCTTGGTCACCAGAAAGCAAGGATTCTGGTGATGTGAATTTAGATTCTCATTTTCTCTTGGCTAAGCCCTTGCCTATTCTGCATGTTCTCACGTCTGCACACCGACAACAATGTCATTACAACTTGACTCAGCATTGTCCTTTTCTTGATCCTTATTTTTTTTTTTCTTCCTCAACCCAACAGTACTGGCTTCTTTCATTTGTACACTTAAAGCAAAACCAAAATAAAACAATACCAATCACAGGTGTTACTGGTAGGGGTATCTTGGGTCAGAACTATACTTTCAGCACTCCTCAGGATCTCAAGTAGGCTATATGGTATGATCTTGTCTCATAAAATAAAATCCTAGTAGTGTGTTGCAAAGAACTTACCTTTGCATTTCAGTAAATTCTGTGATGTAGTCACAGTGATTATATTCTTATTTCTGTCTTTAAGAGAAATGACGAGAACAAATATGCTTTGTGAAAGTGCTAAGAGCAAAATTCCTTTATATGTTGATTATTTGACAGTTTCATACATATACACAATGACTTAAGTCATTTTCACCCCATATTACCCAATGCCTTCCCTCTTCTTCCCCCATCAAATGTCTTCCCAACCAGACTCCCTTCTACTTGTGTGTGTGTGTGTGTGTGTGTGTGTGTGTGTGTGTGTATGTGGGAACTAGAACTAGAGGCACACAACATTTTCTCTGCTGCTATTTTATTTTAATTGCTACTTCTATGTTCAGCTAATCGCCTCAGAAAAGAAGTTCAGGACATTGAATGACACCAATAGTTTTTCATCAATATAAATTTCATAGTACTGCTTACAGAAGTATTTTATTTACTTTTCAAAAAGGTTTTAGCTCTGTTTGCTATGCAGAGCCTGCTACCAGATAGAAGTAGTGCACCAGAACTAGGTGGTTCACCCAGCAGAGTAATTGACCAAGCAACTGACATCTTCCTATGTTTATATGAAATGAAATATAATATTACTAAAATACTGTGTCACAAACATTGAATATCCATTGACCTAGTTACTAGTTTTCAGCTGTCCATTCAAAGGATAAAACATTATTTGTTTTCATGAAATTTTGAAAGATAATATGTTTGCAAGTTCAAAATGCAAAAAGGTATCTTAGTGGAAAACATTTTCCCTCAGGTCTTTTTTTTGTTTTGTTTTGGTTTGATTTCTGGAGATAGTTTCTCACTGTGTAAATAAGACTGAATTTAAACTCAATGGTTCTCCTGCCTAAGTGTCTTAAGTGCTCGGATTACAGGCATATGATGCCATACCTGGCATCATTTGTCAGTTTCCTGAAGCCAGAAAGCAAGGAATCACTTGAAACAAGTCTTTCTATACACACACACACACACACACACACACACACACACACACACACACACACACGTCCTGTTATTCCTCTTCATTTTAACACAAATCAATGCAGAGTGTCAGCACGCTGCTTCATTTGTCTGCATTTTACCTATGATTGTTGTAGAATATAATTTACTGGTCCCCTATTTTTTGCTGCATTCACTGTTATGATAATACAATCATTTGCTTGTGTGATTTCATATGTAGTATATTTTGAAGAGCTAGAATTGCTGGATCAAAATTATATGCATTTGTGACTTTTTATAGAGATATTGCCAAATTGGCTTCTACAGAATTTGTATTCATTCATATTATACTATCGCCAAGGGACCCTGTCCTCCCTCGGCCTTACCCGTAGGATGCATGATCATATTTCGGATATTGTGTAAATCTAATTGAACAAAGTGTTTCAATTCACTTAATTTTTATTGTAAATGAGCAGCATTGCCTATCTTTTGCATTTAAGGGCCCATTGGATTCCCTTTCCTGTGAGCACGATAGAAATGCCCAAAATGACACAAACAGTTATGCAGTAAACTGTTACTGATATTGCTTAGTTTTCAACATCATGTTGCATGTGATATTTTAAAATTTGATCTCTGCTGGCCATAGCTCTGAAGGGAAGCTTTTGGCTATGGGGAGGGTGGGCCAGGACTGCACTGTCTGTTTTTTCCCCTTCATCCTTCTGTCATTGACTTCAAGGGAAAATTTCTGTAGACTGGAGTGGTGAGAAGAGAAATCAAATCAATTCTCTTTCTGAGACTAATTAAGCCTTCAAAGAGACAGATAACCACTTGGGATAATTGAGTCATATTGAAACACAGAAAATGGCTCATAATAGTGCACCTCCTCAAGAAAGTTCTGGTTCTTTCACCCATAGTCTCAGGGGCTTTCAGGGTCAGGTATATAGGAAAATGTAGATTTTGGATTTTGCAATTGTAAAGAAAACAAAAACTATATTTCCTTCAAATTGCATTTTTATCAACACACATTAATTGCATGAATTAATGAACTTGAGTACAATATTTTCATAAAATAGACAATATATCCTGGTCAAATTCAAAAATGTTCTTCTGCAGCCTTTGTCCATTTGAAACTCTGGACATACCTTTCATCCATCTTAATGAGACATTACCATTAATATACATGGAAAGGAAAGTGATGCAACATTATGTGAAAATGGCCTCATTAACTGTAGGACTGCTGTCTGCACATGGAGATGGTGGTAGTTGGATCCATAGCCATTTGGTCTTGGCATTTAGAGGCTAGCAGATGTGATCTCTGTCAATTGCTCTACTCTATAGGTGAGGAAATGGGGTGGAAAAATTTAAGTGAGCTGTGCAAGGTGGTGTAGCTGACTAATGGCAATACATGACTTAGTTTAGGTAAATACCCTCATCATTGGTCCCTGCCCTTTCTACAATTTATAGGACTTTCCAGATACATGGACTTTCAGCCTTTGCTATTATTGCCAGGAATATTCTGCTCAGAAACGATACCACCATACACACCCTTTTGCACTCAGGATCCCGTGTATCATACTTGTAAAATGGTTGATTGCAGTGAAATGGACCAGAAGCCACTCTATTACAATAAAACAAATGGACTTCTACCTACTTGAACACATTATATTTAACATACCAACACTTTACCCTGTTTATTCAGACTGTTCATGAATAGGAAGTGAGCAAACAGTTATACTATGCAGAAAACAAACTTTGATCTGAAATGCCTTTGAAAGTTTTCTTGAACCTTTAATTATTCCATTCTTTTGGGTTGGGATATAAGGTCAGCTCCTGTTCCTCTCTGTCTCCTATTTTCCTAAGTATTTGAAAATATTTTCGATGCTATCTGTCTTCAGATATAATGAAAAGCTTCAGTGATATGATTTCAGTAGGTCTCTGGACTCCAGTCTTTGACCTGTAGGTATGGCCAAAGAAACAAAGCAAATTTCAGGAAAATAAGTCCAGCATAATCCTATTTTAATGGTAATTCTTTGCTATGTTGACCACTTTCTTTTTTCAAATTGAACCTTGGGCTTCAACTGCAAAGACTCTGTAAGGCAAGTGTGGCTCTTTTGGAAAATGCACCTATGCTGCCTTAACCATGGTGGAGGCCAGTAAGCGTAATGTGGATTTCAGATGGGGTTTGCCATTGATGCTGGGTGACATGGGGCTTAAAACAAAAACAGGATGAGCACAGAAGTGGAAAATTTGGTGGGTGGGTGATTATGAACTTGGAAATGGAAAATGTGCACCCTTGGGGCCATAGTCTGTGTTCATTAGCACTACCCTGCCTCCTTTCCAGCCCTATAACCTGATGTTGATATCAAAGCTTCCTGAAAATCTAAATAGATCTTCCTGTTCCTACCAACCAAAGATGAAACCACCCAATTAGTTACGGTGTCATCAAAAGGACTACAGATTTAATCTTGAACATGATTTCAAGCTAGTCTTGCTCCTAGGATCATGGACTCAGGCAATTAAAGTCAACATATGTTTCCATGAAGTAATTATATCTATCTCCAAAAGGTTATAAATATAAGGCATAAACACCGAATCCTGGGGAAGTGAAAAGGATAACAGGTTACATACTAAAATGACTCTAGAAACCAGTGTTCTCTTCAAATGACATGGGAAAATTCCGCTTACTATCTCCTGGGTTACATCCGTGTTTCTGGGGAAAATAATTTCTGTTTTCATTCCAGCTGTGCAGCAGATACTGCGATGATGGATTGCAAGTGCAAAGAGTAAGACAAAACTCTGGCATACAAAGGACAATGACAACCAAAAAGCTTCAGCCAGATCCTGCCCTAGCCTTGAAAGGAACTGGATCCTAGGTGAAGGCGTTTCCAATTTTTGGTCCTCTGTCTCCCTCTGCTGTTCTTCTGGAGAAGGTTTACCCTTACAACAATGAGAAATCATGTACTAGCTGCATCCTTTTCTATGCTCTCCCTGCTGGCCATAATGGGAGATACAGACAGCAAAACAGACAGCTCATTCCTGATGGACTCGGACCCCCGACGTTGCATGAGGCACCACTATGTCGATTCTATCAGTCACCCATTGTACAAGTGTAGCTCAAAGGTAAGGTCAAGGTCTCTCTAGGTTCTCTGTGAGGATACTCCCAACACTGTAGCAGAAGAGCAGCCATATTTCTTTGTCATAGAATAGAGAATTATGATCATAACCGGAACTGCAGTTTATGACTTGCCCTCAGGACATGGATAAAACTACTTTTAGAGTTTCCCACTATGTTTTGAGCTTATTTCAGTATAGCGGAACGTGTGCATCCGGTTATAAGTGTATCTTCTGTTCCTAGCTGGGAAATTCAAAAGCAGTAATTTGCATTTTTGAGAATGAAAAATAGAGGCTGGAAGATGCCTTAGTCAATGAAGTACCACATGAGCAAGAATACCTCACTTCAGATCCCTAGAACCCATGTAAAAATTCAGGCATGGTAGCACAGTCCTGTAACCCCAGAACTGGAGAGAGAGAGAGAGAGAGAGAGAGAGAGAGAGAGAGAATGATACTAGGGGGTTGGTGACCAATCAGGGTAACTCAAATCAATTACTTACAGGTTCAAGGAGAGGCTCTATCTCCAAAAATAAGGTGGACAGTAACTGAAAAACCCATCATACATCAGGCTTCTAACTTCCACATTCACCTGCCCCATGTACAGTGGTACATGAATACTTACACACACACACACCACTACCACCACCACCACACATGAACACACATACAAACATGCGTGCACAGAAACAAACACACACACACACACACACACACATGTACACCACCACCACCACACATGAACACACATACAAACATGCATGCCTAGAAACACACACACAAAGAGAGAGAGAGAGAGAGAGAGAGAGACAGAGAGAGAGAGAGAGAGACAGAGAGATTGACAGAAATATGGAACTTCTAAATTATCTTAACTCCTCCACTGGTCATAAGAGAAAATGAATGTGATGAATATGGTTGAGCGTTAGAACACATTTCTTGGAAGGCACTTCAAATAGATTCCTAGTGAAATACTCAGGAACTGGCTGTGTGGTCTGAGCTTCTCTACATGTAGGTATGTGGAAAAGATTTCAAAAGCTATTTAGCAATGTGATCATTTCCACTTTTACACTGGCTGTCCCTTCTTTCTTGTGGGAGTAGGTAACATGCTTTATTCAGAAGATACCTATGTCCCTGTGCTGAGACAAGGTGTGTGAAATAAATATGTTTGAAAGACTATCAGCCATACAGACCACCCAGAAGGGAAGAATGGTGTAAGACAGACTGAATTCCAAATGAGAGTTCTCATGACTTTCATTATCCCAAACAGTCACATGCATGAAATTTGTCCACACTTGGTAAATAAGAATTGGTTTAGCTCAACCTCAGAGATTTTCACTTTAGTTCTAAGACTAAAAAACAAACTTAAACATTCTCATATGGCAAGTATTTTTTAAAATTACTAGTATAATTAGGATTTTAAAAATATTGTCAACCACTAGAATTAAGGCCATAGAAATCAATCTTTCGACTCCCATTTCAAAACATTACAATTTCAGCCTGCTTTTAAGTTTTCCATAATGTCTGTGATTACAACTCAAGGAAGATTACTTGTTTTAGTTTGAGAGGAACAAAATTTGAGTTAAATCTCTTTACTTTAACAATTATATTAATAAGACCTATAACTGTGGGAAAAGACATAGAGATTTTCCACTTAAAAGAAAAAAACATCATGGATCTTATTTATACTTTTATACTTGAAGAACAAAAACAAAGAGGAATGATTAGATGAACATAAATTTTGCAAGACTCTGATTCCTTCTTAGGAAAAGGCTGGTTGGTCTCTAGCATGTGCTGGACCCTGGGTTCCAACCCAGAACCACAAAAACAAAGAGCAGCAGCAGAAACCACAATAACTAAAATGAATTGAGAAAAGTAGCAACATTTTTCTAAACATGACTGTTCAGAAATTGTAGACCTAAGTGAAGCTGGTGGGAGAAATTATTAGCTTCTCCTCCCATCCTGCTTCAAAAGCAGACAGAACTAATGCTTAGTGTTAGTCCATGGATGATTTCTTCTTTTCTTGAGCTATCTTCTAAAATCATGATCCTTTGAAAAACAAGACATTCAAATTTAAAGAAAGTGTCATTGGGTGAAAGAAAGGACCGTCGAACATACAAACGTCTACAAAAAATTTGAAAATGGGCTGGGAGAGTTATAGCTCAATAGCGAGCACTTGTCTAGCGTGAGCAAGGTTCTGGATCCCATCCCTAGCACCATAAAAGAAGAAAAAATTCTGGAAAGCCTAACAAAAATGATGAAGTACTCCTATAACAATAACATGTTGGCCTAAGGGGAGGTCAAAGAAGAGACATTAACTCAAACTAAGAGGACTTGACCATTACTTTTCCAAGCAGATTTGAGTCTATTGTTATTCACCTTTGCTTCTCCCAAAATGTCACAGTAAATAATGCCATAAAATTGTGATAATAGAAGAAATGTTTGTGATTTCATGGGAACGATCTGTTTTCAAATATCCCAACTATCCCAAATATAGCAGTAGTTTTATGTAAATGGTACTTGTAATTATAAACCTTCCTTCCTTGGCCATAGAATATGCCTGGCGGAATTCAAGAACCCAGGAATTTTTCTGGATTAAATTTTCTTTATGTATTCAGGAGGAAAACTGTGTTCATTGTAATTTATTCTATACTTCTTAATTTTCACAGACTCCGGTTGTTCATCTCCAGAAGGTCTCACTTAATGAACTCGTTGCCCTCAGAGATTTGGTATATACAACATTTAGCTTATGTCTAAGCGAGAAAACATTGGGGTAGATTTTTCCTCCATACAAGCATTTTCCTTTACATCTCATGGTCAAGGTCATTGCTTGCCAGACACATGCCCATTGTTTGTCTGTCCATTATTATTGCTGACTTACATGTGTTCAGGATCTGGCTTTATGAAGACAGATAAAAGGTACGTGTGACTCAGGTTGGGCACTAGATTGAACTTATCAGACACCTCACAATGTGGGCACTAATCACTGCCAAAAAACCCATTTTATAGATAAGGAAAACCAAAACCTGGAAGAAAAAGAAATAGGTTGCTTGATGCCAGATAGTCTGGGAATGGCAATTTTTTGCTTTGAGTTATGCGGCTTTTCGTTGCTTAAAATCTAGTTCCAACTTTAGGCTGTTGTGATGGTGATTTCTAACCTACATTTCTTTTCAGAAAAAAAACGAATAGTAAGGAAAGCTTTTTGTGGATGCCTTCAGTGGGACTCTCTGTCCATCTGGTTCTGAATTTGCAGTTTCTGGGTCCTGCCACCCACCTCCTGGCAATTCAGGAAAGGACTGAGAGGGACTCAGGCAGAAAAGATCGAGCCATCGAGGAATAGAAGAGTGGCTACTATTTAGATTGCATCTGGTGCTTTAGTAGTGGTGACACCTCACGGGATTGGACCCAAAGGTCCTGGGAATGAAAGGTTCACTTCCAATCTTCCCAAGAGACTATGTTTCCCTGAAATTCTCAGCAAATGCCTATAGCACAACAAAGCTAAAAGTTAGCAGTTAGAGGAATCGGGATATTTGGGAAATGTTGAAGAAAACTGAAGCCTCGAGGGCTTGAAGGTCACAAATACCTGTTTCTAGTTCCAGCTTGATAGTTTACCAAGTAGATGATTTCTGGAAAACTAAGTAACTGTTTCACACCTCAGTTTCTTTCCATGCAAATGGAACTACCTGCTGGAGGACATAAGTGTGTACGGGGTGCCAGTGATATTTTTCAAGTTGCCAGCAAAGTGTCTGATATACAACAGACATTTAATAAATGCTATTGAGAGCTCAATGATGAAGTTATAATCTAGACAGGTTTCAACTCCCTTTTCTATTTCAGTCACTCCTGAGACTTCAATAACTGTTGGGATCCCCACAGCCTTAAAGGATTGGGAAAATGAACCTCCCTTTGGTGCTGTTGGACATGGTAGAGGGGCGAGAGGGCAGAAGAACAAAGTAAATACAAGCCACTGTAGTGGGTGCTAGGAAGGAGGATGAAAAAAGAAACAGGTGTTGCTGGCTGGCTTTTCTCACCAGGTGAGTGGAGGAGGTGCAGGAGATGATTTCTGGCCCCTCAGAGTGAGAAAGTGAACTGGAGGCATGTGAAGCCAGAATTGAGTGAGAAGTAGGAGATGGTAGCACCAGGTCAGAACTTAAAACCAGGTTAAAAAGTCTGAGGGCATTAGACTATTGTATTAGTGTACATCGGAGGTGCCCAGAATGTGGCTACAAAAAAATGAGGAGAGTTTAGAGGACAAAGCTGGCAAAAATTCCCAGACAAGGGACTTGTCATGTCAAGGACTGCACTTCAGTATTGGGAGGGAATGGTTGGAAGCATCACGCCACCTCATAATGCTGTCAGAGAAGCTCATAACATAGGAGGAAAAATGAGTTTGTAACAAAGTTGATTATTTGAGAGATAGGACTTAAGAACAAATTCACACTAAAGACCTACTCTGCAAGTTACCATAAAAGGTATCAGAGACAGAAAAAGTGGGTGAAATAAAGAAGACAATTTTTTTTTCTTTTTGCCCTCAGTGATTGCAGGTAAACAGGTGCAAATATATCTCTGTTCTTTTGATTTGCATCCCAAGTAATGGTACCAGATTTTAGCTGAAATGAGCTTGAGTTCCCATCTAAGCCTTCAAGTCTCCCACTACTTATATGCTAATTTATTCTCCTGATGGTTATTTTGCTGGTGACCCCAGCTCTCAACAAACCCTTTGAAAATAGAAATGGGTCTTTGGAGATGAGTTGAGCAGCCCCTTATTGAGACTGTTGATGGGGAAGGAATGAGAGAAGCGGCATGGATGAACCTTGCTCTTAATCTATATACTGAAATCTTCCAGGTCATAGTTCAGGATAGAAGCCTGTAGGATACATCTCTGGGCATGCTCAGCTCAAAGACATGGAACACATGTTCTAAAATAAAAGAAAGGAATGTTTCTGGCCATGCTCAGCTGACATTATAGAGATGACTCTATGTGTGTGTGTATGTGGTGATGTGTGCTAAAATCATCAAAACCCATTAATCATTTCATGTTTTTAAGCAGAAGAGGTCACATAGAGTATACATAGATGGAATTTCATTAGATAGAGTCAAGGGAAAAGGACATTCTTGGGAGAGGAAAGACATGTACAAAAGCAAGGGACAAGAAAATTTGAAGTAGTTCCATGAACTTCTAAGTAGTTAAACTTGTCTGGAGAAGGGAGAAGGGGTTGAGAACAGAATAACATTGAAAATACACTTGTCACCTGAGTCACAGAGGGCCTTGACTCCTGTTTAGGAGTTTGGGTTTTATTCTGTAGCCTAGAGACAGCCCTAGGAGTGTTTGCTATACATGGACAAGCATTCTTCTTGTGTAAAAAGTCCAGTTCCTGGGACAGCGGGGCCAGGTCCACTGGAAATGCACCAGGTCCTTTGGTGCTAGCCATCGTGTCTTTCACAGTAACCTAGAATGGAGCTTGATATCTTGAAAATACTTAGTGAAACTGTAATCAAGTTATCTGTCAGCAAGGGGGCCTATATTATTGATTTGGTCATTTTATGGACATCTAATAGCCTGGTTAGTTATGGCAAGCTTTGATTTATATATATATGTCTCCATCCTGCCCTTCTTAAGTCTATTGGCACAGATTTGCTATATCTGTTCGGATCAAAACTGAATCTTAGAGGCTCATTATGGAAAGAGTAATTTCCTAATCCTCTAACAGATAAGCTAGATTAGAGAGCAACAGATTTCATGCTACTGCAAAGTGAGGTGTCAAGCAACACTTGCTTTGTAGTGGCAGATGCAGGGAGAAGGGAATGAGGAAGAGCTTAGACTCTCTCATTAGAAGACACTAGGAACTGGTCACTGTGTTACTGACCTATGGCTTAATCCTCACAAATCTACTTGGGATAAAAATTATCTTGCCTAGCAATTTGAAGAATAGAGAAAATAGAAGCCAATACTTTAATTAAGTTATAACATGTTACAGCTGCCACTTTCTGCCTTTGTGGTATTTCAGAGAAAATAATAAGTTAATCTTACCTTACCCCTGCTAGGGGTTTTCCCCTAGAAAAATATTCCCTAGGTGGTTGCTAATTGATTATTGGATTTATCACCAGCATCTTCTCAGATAATTATGTTCATAATCGATACATACCAAAAGTCATCTTTTCTGTTTTTGGAAAGATGTTCTGGTCATTTCGTTCTTTTATCCACGGTATTTAACTTTGTCATATAGCATATCATCAGAGATAGTCACCTTTAATATTAACTGCTAGTTCCCAGAATATTATAAGGTAAATGTCAAAAGGTTTCACACTGTAAATGTATCTTTGGATCTTTCATTTGAACTGTTGCATTTTTATGTTTATGGTGTTTCGGAAATCATCGGGCAATGTTTTCTTTATCACTTGACATGAAATTCACCATGCATGATGTTCTTATAGAAACATGGGCCAATATTCTTGGGCTCCCTTCCACTCTCCTTGCCTTAGTATAGATATATAGATATCTTACCCATGCCCTCCGCCCTCAGGATATTGGGATCTGTGTACGGATATAAAACAAAACCTTTGACCTTGATGGGAAAACTCTTGTATCAATATGCATTCAAAGCTTCGTGTCCTTTTTGTTTCAACTAAAACTTTTTGGGAAAACGGAACAAATATCACTGTCCACCATCTTTATATTTCAAACTAAGTATGCCCACAAGTATTCTTGCCTATAATTTTAACTTCTTAAACACATGCTTTATGATTTTGAGCTGAACATGCCCAGAAATGTGTCTACCATCTTAAACTGAGCTTTAGACTCAACATGCAGAAATATAGTCTTTAACATACCATATTCTGGAATATGCCCT
This sequence comes from Typhlomys cinereus, assembly GCA_023101885.1. Lineage (NCBI taxonomy): Eukaryota > Metazoa > Chordata > Mammalia > Rodentia > Platacanthomyidae > Typhlomys > Typhlomys cinereus. The sequence continues at coordinate 4,522,104 of JALPQD010000158.1, read as the reverse complement.
CCCATAATATATTTTCCAAGAAAAGTGGGTGTAGGCTCCCTCAATAAAATCCCCAGGCCTTCTTTTGCTTGAGAAAGACATTGTATTGGATTATCTCCATTGTTATCCTTACAAGCTACAGGTGATAAAACTTGTTCCATTCTTAAAAAAAAAATGGGTTTATTGTTCACCTCTTTAAGCTCTACCCAAAATAGTCAGTATGTGCCTATGTACATTTTTCAGAGGATAGATTTCTTAGTTTTCATCAGAGTCTTAAAGAAGTCTTCTCACTAAAGCCATGTTAAGAATCACTATAAACACAATCTCCACTATTTCAGCCCAAACATTTGGAAGTGGAGATGACAAGACCGGAGAGACATTTCCTACCATTTGCACCATCCAGACTCCTTTATGGTATAAGCCTGACCTATAATCCCAGAGCTGCAAATGTATCTTGCCTCTATGCCAGTCTCTGGTTCTAAGTTTTAGTATCCAGAGTGTTTTGTCCTACATGTGCTTGGCCCCTTCCTTTTTTCTTCTCCAGAGACCACATTCCCTTTTATAGTTATTCCCCACAGAGAGTGATTCTATTTTTTAATGTCACCTTTGTTTACTCCCAGTTTTCAGGGTCAGGGGACTTTCTGAATTTTGTTATTGATAGAATTAACATGCATTGAACCAGCAGTAGAGTACCATCTATTAGGAGAAACATTTTGTTCCTTGATTCTTTTGTTTGTAATTTTTATTTATTTTTTGAGATAGAATCTTTAGTGTAGGCTTTCCTTAAACTTGCTAAATAGCTGAGGATAACCTTGAACTAGTAATTCTCCTGCCTGCTACTCATGAACATTGTGATTAAAGTCTTGTACCACCACACCCGATTTTTGCAGTGCTGTGGTTAAACACTGAGCTGCATGTGTGCAAGTCAAGCAAGCTTTCAATTGAGTTACATTCCCAATCCTGTTCTTACATTTAAATTTTTCTTTTGTACAATGACAGGTGTTGTCAAGTGCTTCTAAACCCTTATCGCACTTCATAATCACTTTTGAAACCTTGAAAAACCTGAAAGCCTGACTCCTATGACAAGGATGTTATAATAAACCAGAATGGTTTGAGATGGGGCTAGTGTTGACTAGCTTTTCTATCTCCCCGATACTCACCCCAGATACTGAGGATTGAATCAGACCTGTTACACAAGTGCTCTACAATTAAGTTATATCCTCTGATACATTTTTAAGTTACCAGTTGATTCCTATGTGAAGCCAGGGATGGGAGCCAATCCAGTGGGAACTGGCAAGGACCTTTCAAAGGATGCTGTTATGCCTGGCTGAGGTTTTGACATCTGCACAGGGTAACTACCTCTTCTTCTTTTCCCAGATGGTGCTCCTGGCCAGGTGCGAGGGGCACTGCAGCCAGGCGTCCCGCTCCGAGCCCTTGGTGTCCTTCAGCACTGTCCTCAAGCAACCTTTCCGTTCCTCCTGTCACTGCTGCCGGCCTCAGACCTCTAAGCTGAAGGCTCTGCGGCTGCGTTGCTCAGGGGGGATGCGACTCACCGCCACCTACCGCTATATCCTCTCCTGTCACTGTGAGGAATGCGGCTCCTAAGGTTTGCAGCTGTGAGGATTCTGCAGGGGACAACCACAGGAACAGTTTAACCAGCCAGGGAAGAACTGGCAAGAAAAGAGTTAAGGCAAATAAAGACGCATATTTCCCAAGGAGTTCTACATATTCCAGTTTTAAAAAAAAACGGACTATGTGTTTTTTGACAGAGAGAGTGACTCTGGGAACTTGGTTTTGGTTCTCATCTCCTTTCCCTGGTATAATTCTTCTGGTTCCTTTTCAGATTCAGGCATTTCCTGTGTCAGCTCTGGATGTGATATGGGTTTTTGACAGCTCTGCATTAGTGGAAAAATATGAAACCCCCTGTAAGAGTGTGTCAGGCATTCTCTATTTGGTACATATTTGAGAAAAATTTGCCCGACTTTTCCTAGGGCATTTTCTGTTGTTACTTTCATCTCATCATCTTGGTCTAAGGTTGCTATTGCCTCTAAGGGTTATCAGTTTCAAATTCCAGACAGCAAGTATGTGGATGTGTTTAGCGAGATTTACTCATAGACAGTTAACTGATATTAAAATAACTAACAAGTGGATTATTTTAAGTGATGGTGTAACTCTTGTCAGACATAAATATTATTCAGAAACGACTTTGGGCATGTAAAAGGTGGCACAAAGAGTTTTCCACCTGAAGACTTTTACAGGTAAATTATGGTAAAAAAAATTGTAAGGAAGCAGGCTTTCAAAAACTCACACTCATAGAGTCTGCACTGACTCTAGAGCAAGACTATATTACCAGCGGCATGGAGACACACCCTTGTGCATGCGAACTTGACAAGCAGGGATGAAGCTATCTGTGGGTGTGCTATAGCTTTAGCCATGTCTCAGAAATCATTCTCTAACACCCACCTGTTCACGTGAGGCTTGTTGCAATAATTCTGGCCTGACTCGTCTTCTGAATATTTGATTCCAATATATTTTGGTCCTCCAAGTTCAAATTCTGAGTTATTCCCATGTTTTGAAATAAAAAGTATCTTCCAAAGTTTGACGTGTAAGTAATCTTTTTCTCCCTTTTTTCATTATTCTTCCTCCTCCTTCTTCTCCAACTTCTCCGCCTCCTTTTTCATTTCCTCTTCTGTGATGAAATCAGATCTAGATTTTTGTGAGATATCAGATCTGTATAGCTACTTCTTGGATACCGTCAATGATATAGTAGAAAAACTGAAAAGGGGCTCGAGAACTTGACCAAGGTTTATAATCCCTGCCTCACAAGCAGAAGGACTTGAATTCTGATACCAAATCTATATAATAACTCCAGCCCTGGAAGGGAGAGCCTGGGAAACCCCAGAGCAAAGCAATAAGATAGAGCACTCCAGGGTTATTTCTGATATCACCCTTGGGTCTTCATAGGCACACACATTCAAATGTCCTATGGTATACACACACACACACAGAGATAGAAAAGGAAAGGCTGAATCTCAGAATGCATGATATGCATGATGGAAAGTTTTAAAAATTATCATCCCATGGTGTTTGCAACTTAGGAAATTTGGCTATTAGTCTCCAGACTTGGCACAAATGTCTGATGCATGCTAATTTCCTTTGCTAGTGTGGCATTAAATGTGGAGGTCACCCCCTTTTTAATGTCTTTGTGCTTCTCTCAAGAGATTAAGTGTCCATAAGCTAAGTCTATAGAGCCAGCAGGAAGACAGAGCTCAAATATCACAGTGTCTGTCCCATCCACTGTTCTGTGCTCTAGAACTTGTGATACTCTTGAGCATTGCAGGGATACCCATGACACTGCTATAATGCTATGTCCACTACAGATAAGGGTCCAAGTTGGCAACTCAGTTTCCAGGACAACCTTCATACCATGCTGTCCTGGCTAACCAGATATGACAATCCCCTCCGCCCCAGTCAGTACAGTCAGCCTGTGAATTACTTTTCCCACAAAGACAATTGTTTTCTGTACTCTTCAGCAACACTTCTACACATTTTAAAGAAAGTTAGCAGGGTTAAATTTGTACTTATGGCTTTGAAGCAGAACCAAAGCCATGAATTTGATTTTTACCTTCTTGGTGGTGGAGTCAGCTAGTGCACTGAACTGGGGTCTCTTCCTTCCCAAAAGCAAATTTTAAATGACAATTTGGACCACTACAGAGAAAAAGTATCACATAAAGAACTAAATATTGAAAATCAAGTGGTTATTATTTCCCTTGTCTTTTGAAATAGGATCTCACTGTTTTGTCCAGGCTGACCCTGAATTCTAAACCTCCTGTCTTATCCTCCAGAATGCTAAGATTATATGTGGGTACCACTGCACCCAGCTGAATGGTGATACTGCTTCCCAGATAACACTGTTGATCACAGTCGTAATGTTAATCCAAAAATGGGAATAATGTTTCCAGCTTTAAAATGTCTCTTCTTGGCTTTTAAATCTCATTTTGTATTGAGTCTGTAATTTATACCCCTGAAACTTTGGTCTTTATTTGCCTCTTAAGAATTTGGAACTGAACAGCATATATTCCAAAAGTCTCTGAAAGCCATAGAAAATGGTACCTTCAAGTCCAATAGTCTTCCCTAACGTTAAATCTCATTTAGAAATAAGGAGAAAAATCTTGGAACATTAGAGGACATAGGTTAGTGGTATTCGGAAGGCCGTTAGAAAACATTTGGTTTCTTTTCTCTCTAAACTAACAAAAACATCTGAAGAAATCTGGTAACTAATTCAAAGTCACTCATTTAGCTTTATATTTGGAGATAGAGTTCAAACTTCCAGCTCCCCACAGCCATGAGTGTGTCCCTTCTCTTCATTTAACTAGCCAAAGACATCCTGTTCATTTTAGAATCTTGAATGCTCAGTAGAATGAATGGGCTGGAAAAAGTGTGGGGAGACAGGGTAATGTTTAGTGGTAACATACCAAAGCTGAGAAAGAGGAAAAGGAATTCTATTTTCCCCCCAAAGACCCCAAAATAGCCTTGGGAACCCAGAGAATTAAGACATTATTGGATATTATAAGTTACTATGGAATTTGTATTAAATCTTTAAAAATTAAACATATTTAGACTTATTTTAATGTGTACTCTTAAGGATGGAGAAAGATCCAAATGAAAACATTCCTGGAATGCCTAAGGAATGTGCACTTGTCTTCCCTATTTACTGCCCATGAGAAAAGGAAATTAAAATCTGTTATGATTTTTGTAAGTTTACATGTTAAAAGTGGGTATGAGAATTAACAGGATAGAGGGAAAACTTTTTTTTTATTTCCACTCATACAAACTTAACAGGTACGCTGGTCCCCTCCCTCCCTCAGACCTCCCACTGCCCTGTGGCCCCCCTCCCCTCCTCCCTTCCTCCCCATCCCCCAGTTCCTCCCCCTCCTATCCCCGGAGCATCCTTTAATGTACATGCCAAACTCTCCTCTGGGTCTTCCTCTTCGATGAGGTGCAAGGACCCAGTGGCAGGGAAAACCTTTTGTAAGCTGATCTAGCCTTTGTCACTTATAAGCAGCTAATAAAGAGTTTCTACTGCAATGGAAGACAAAGGGATTCATGAGTTCAATTGATTTATTAACATTCCAGTTTCTCAAAGTTATTCCTTATACACACAGTACATGTTTTATATACATAAAAAGTTCTTGAACTTTTTCCAGAAGCCACACTGAAGGACAAGTCACCTCTTCTTGGTTCTGGGAGAATAGTGATTCACTTTCTTCTAAACTTGCTGAAGTGCTTGCTGAAGCGCTTACTCAGAACATTATTCGTGGTTAGGTAGAACAAGATGTGTGTGCATTCAGGTCAGGGAACTGAGCAAGTATATTTCTTCACCGTGACCTCAAAGTAATTAAAGATTTGCTTTTGGTTGTTTCATCATACCGCATTGAAATATGCACCCTTGTTTCTGCGTTCTTTGTGTGTGGCCATTTGTGCCATTATGGATGTCAAGTCACTCACTAGCACAGGTCTCCTAGATGAAATCCAGTGGACCACACAAAGAAGTGCACATGGGAAAGGAAGAGAAACTGGATGGAGAAGAGAACAGATAGGGTGGATGGGACAGGGATGGGAGTAAATAGTGGGTAATAAAAACACTTGATTTCACTGTAAATATAATCTAAAAATAAAGGAAAAAAAGAAACATGTACCTTTGATCAAGCCATCTGCCCATGAGGGAAGGCAGAATGTGTTAGGACCAGAAGAGGTGGTGGCTGGATGGATTAGATCTAAAAGGGAAGCCACATACTGTTAATGGTGTCCCTTTGTGACTCTAAGGTGCAGGTCTGGTCTGACAAACAGACATGCCTGTTGTCTCTAGGAGCTAGAACAGTGGATAATCCTGTGGTTAGGAAGGTTTTAGTTGTTTGGTAACAACCCAGGAAGAGTTCTTCACTTAACAAATGCCTGTTTCTATGCACAAGCATGTACCCAGTCACACTTGCTGAAGGAGTGCATTTCATGAGAAAATGATACTGCATACCAATAACTCTATGTTAGAGTCCCCGGTCTTCCTCTAAATCTTCTCTATATTAAAAAAGGTTTTAGTTTATTCTACCATAAGTTTATAAGAGCATAGATGTTTTCTTTTATGCTTTGGGGAATGTGATTTGAATGTCTTGCTAAGATCATTCTCTTCCCTTAAACATCAGTTCTAACTTCTCATGTGGTAGGCAGAACACTTTTATTTGGATAATGATGACAAATACAGACATATCCTGACCAGATTCTATTTTCAGGAAAATGTGTGTTGCCCCATTTGTGAGCCCCAGGGTCTCCCTTAGCTTCAGAGATGCCTTGATCAAGTATGAGCTCTTCTTTGGGTAGCTTCTTGAGTGTTTGGAGTTAGTACATCTATTTTAATGTCAAGAAATATGAGCTTTAATAACAACAATTGAATAGCCCTTTACAGATACTATCTCATTCGGTTCTGAAAATATCCTGGTAGCTTAGGTTAACTACTATGGCATTACAGAGAAGAACGTGGAGTCCACATTCTGGTTTTGAGATCTGTAATCCCAAACTTCCTTTTTTTCCATTTTTTCAGTTGTAAAAGATTTTATTTGAATTTTACTTTTTAATCAGCATTTGTAATTGTGCATATTTGTGGGTAGCAATTTGACTCTTCAATACATGTATGCATTATATAATGATCACATTGGGATCTGTTCATCATTTCATAAATTTGCCTTTTCTTTCTGGTGAGAATTTTAAAAAAAGCTTGTCTGGGAACCTCATAAAAGACAGGGAAGTGAGAATGTAAGAACCTAAAGATGGTAAGATTCACCTTCGGACAAGACATCTCACTCAAGGCAAGACTGCCACATCTAGGAACTCACTACAGTAAGACATATCCTTACCAGACCTGCATAATGACTATCATACCAACATGTTCCCATAGAATATCGAGGAACTTAAAAGACATAATAATAAGCAGAGGAAACCTTGGGGACTAAAGCCAGATGAATGAAGGGAAATGCCCATTATCAGTGGAGTGACTGGAATAGAGGGAACTTGACAAGCCACAGCTGCCTAAACCCCCACAATAGTAGACAAGCTAGAGGCAACCTTGGGATCTACAGAAGCAGACAGGCAGGAGGGTGGGATTGATGGAGGGATGGGAGGGAGAGATGATGGAGGGAAGCAGGGAGAAGCTTATAAAAGTAGAAATTTTAAAAAAAGGGTAAACAAACCAAAGTGAACTCTGGGGTCCATAAAAGCAGACAGGTAGGAGGGTCAGAGGGAGTGAGATGGATTGAGGAAGGGAAGCAAAGGAGGATGAATAGGAGGGAAATGGAAGGAAGCAGGGATAAGTACTCAATATGCTTGTAAAACTAGAAAAATAAAAAACCTTCTGTCTTAACTATTTTGAAAGATACAATATCTTCTTGTTAGCTATAGTTTCCCCACTGTGCAATAGAGAACCAGGACTTATTCTTCTTATCAACTTACAACTTTATACTCATCAACTGATTCCCCTAGCCACCTTCTTACACTCTACTGCTATAAAAATAATATTTTTAGCTTTATTAAAAAGGGGTTTTGCTTTGCAGTCCAGGTCGGTTTTGAATTTATGATCCTCCTGCCTCGGCTTCCTAAGTGGCAGAATTAGAGGTATGTGATACTATGCCTGACTCTGGACACTATTTTTTTTCAGGTTATATCAATGATCTTTTTCCTTTTGCTATTTTCATAGTGATTTTTCATTATCTGTGTGTGTTGGATATACTTGCTTATGTGGGCATATGCCCATGTGCATGTGGAGTTCAGAGGTCAAAGTCACATGTCTTCCTTGATCATTCCCAACCTTAGCTCCACTAAACCTGGAGCTTATTCATGAAGCTAGGCTGACTAGTTAGTGAGCTCGGGGGATCTGTCTCTCTGCCCCCTCCCTTCTCACTGTCATTATACCAAGGTTACATATACATACTGGTGTGCCTGGCTTTTATGTGGTTTCTGTGCAGTGCTTGACTTTTATATGAATGTTGCGAATTCAAACTCAAGTCCTCATACTTCAGGCAGAAATTTAACTAATTGAATCATCTCTCCAGCCCCCTTTTACTTTTTTTCCTAAAGCCTGGTGTAGAAGTAAAGACTGACTAAACCATTTTGTGCTGGTATCTGTCAGCTCTCATTAACAAACCATGGTCCCAGAATGCAAGGAACTTGTTGATACAAAGAGTGTATAAGAAGACCTTGATCCAATAGAACTTTATAGAACTTGAATTTCTAGTAAATGTAAATATAGAACAAATTACATATGAAACCAAACCTCTGTTGTGAACAGATATTTACTTGACTAGAATCTTTTGAATAGTTTCAATGTCCTTGTGTTATATAAAGTGTGTAGGCATGCCATCAGGGAATGCAACACACCCTTATATATAGACTCTTTGTATATGTGAAGATTTTAGGTTAAAACTTTGCCTTGATGGGACTCAGTACAACTGTGCAGAGCATACTTGTACTTTAATGAACAAATGCAGTGACTTGAAATGAGACTGTATCTCAAAAGTAGGATACATGCTTAACATGTACAAAGGTCCAGTTTCAATATCTGAACATAAATCAACCAACTAGCTAACCAACGAACCAAACAAATAAATACAAAAAATCATATATGTAATAAGACAGTTTCAGATAAAAATTGTTGAGTTCAACATAGAGTCTCCATAAGAAGTTAAATTTGAGTGACATGCCATTACCACCATCATTGTCATCGTTGTTCAACCTTGATTAACAGAATAGGGTGAAGTAGATATTGTGTTAACATCTTTCTTACTTTAGCTTATTTAATGCTAATAGCCCTTAAAGTCATTAGTATCCCAAATTTACAGAGCAAAAAGTATGGTTCTTTATCACTCTGGATTTCAAGTTTTTAGAACCCAAGGTTCTTCATTATCTTCAAAACAAACACCAAACCAATATCCTTATCATTATCTTAAAATGGAAAAAAGCACCTGTGAATCATATGTGTTTGATAATAAGTTTAGAGAGGGGAGTTCTACCCTTGTATGACAGCTCACATTCTAAACCACCCTTGTTGTTCCTAAAAACTAAATTTTTAATGATGTGTTTCCTTCAATCTTTGATGTATGCTAGCAGTTTTTTTCTTAATCCTAATATATGCAATAACTTTTTCTTTTGCATAGGGATATTCATCTTTATTCCTTATAGGTTCTATGATTCTGTTTATACATCAAGACTTCATAGGTAGCCATTGTTAGAAGAAACCAAGAGAAAGTACAACACTGACAGAGGACCTAGTTTGAGGAAAATATGGAAGACATGTAATCTAATCCTCTCAATTTCTAGAAGGGTTTAGATCTGTATTTTAACCTTTTGTGCTAATTAGATATAGGTTTTGACTTGACAAATGAATGCTGAGTGATGAGAAAATCTGTGAAGAATTAAGAGTTAAAGCAAGCTTTAAGCAAACTTACAGGAAAAGTACCTAATTGATGTGGCAAGACCCAGCTCAAAGTGGGTAGAACAATTCCCTGGGCAGGTGAATAAAAGAAAGAGTTGGTTTAGTAGTTTGTCATACTTCGGCATACTTGGACAGCCTTGCAGTGTGGTAAATGAGATTTGCATCTCTCTCAACAATCCCTGTGGATATGGTGAGGCTAGTTCCCTCAGCTCCTGATGCTGGTATGGACTATTCTGCAAACTTGGACTGTGAACTGTAACTAGAATTGTGAAAAAGAATAAAAACTCTTGGTCCCCTAAGTTGCTTGGTCATGAATTTATCAGCAACATGCTGACAAATTGCAACACCTTCCAATCCATACTCATTGCATTGGCAAATGCTATGTTCTTGATGCTTCTTGCAGATGGTTTCCTGTGAACATTGAAATGATTGTTCACTTTTGTCATTGAAACCAACATAGTGTGAATTTCTCTAGCTCTTTGTAAGTTTTTACCTATCAGTTCAAAGTAGTCCTTACTGTATGCTAAGAGTATCAATACTGGGGCTGGTGATATAGCTAAGCAGGTAAGGCTCCTGCTTTCAAACCTAGCAACCTGGGCTCAATTCCCATCAACTCACATGAGGGAACAGAACTAAATTCAAACAGTATCAATCCTAGGTCCAAATTACCCCTCCTCTGCCATTAACCATGTGACTTTGAACAAGTTACTTTTGTTACATCTGTGCTATGACTTCCATATCTGTAATGCAAGAAAGAAGATAATTTGTGTATGCTTCCTGGAACTAGTTTGAGGCTTAAAGAAGCTAATACATGATGTAAAGAGATCCCAAATCATAGTAGCACTGAGTAAACATTGATGACTATTAGTGATTATTTTCATTATCCCTATCGAGATACTCTCACATTTCAAATAAACTATCACTGTTCATATATGGCTTTGGTTGAGTTGAATGTTAGTCTTACCTCAATTTTTTTTCCTAGTAAAAATTCTTGTTATCTTACTTATTAAACTTTTTGTTGTATTTCTCTATAATAAAGTTGCCATCTTTTAAAGAACATGACACTGGAAAGGTAGGAAAAATTAGAACTCATTGTTCTTTTCAAGCTTAATTTTTATCTTGGATACTGTGTCTTCCAATTATATTCATACAAATGACAGAAAATGCCTAACAGATCACTTTATGTGTACCCGCCTACCTGCTGGGTCCAAAACTAAAGTAATAGAATATGCAAATCTCTCAATTTTTTTCTGGGAAATTATCTCATTCTTAAGTAAATGTATGACCTTCATGCCATCCCATTATCCACCTATTCTCCAAAGCACTGTCCACAACCCTTTAATAAGTCTAACAGATAAGAGTTAGTGAGCCTATTCAGAAGTGTGCTCTGGTAATGATTTAATGGAAGAAAATGTGTATATAAATTGCTTTCTTTTTCTTTTGTTCTTTTACTCAATAGCAGTGCTGGGGAGAGAATACTAGGCTTTGAACATTGTGGGCAGGTACAAGTTTATATTTGTGGTTCCTTTATCAGTTTTTGTTTTGTTTTATTTTTTTTCCAAAATAGTACAACTACTGATTGGTATCACTTATGCATGTCCAGCATTGTCATGGAAATGCTGCGAATACTGCTTTTGATTGGTCAGATTATTTTTTCTCTAGCTGCTGTTTTTCTTTCATGTGTCATTATAAAGACTTATCTCATAGGACCGTATTACCGGAAGCTGCACCTGGAAAGCAAAGGGAGCAAAGAGATCCTTGTCCTAGGCGTGTCTGCTTTCGTCTTTCTCATGCTGACGGTCACAGAGCTGTTGGATGTCTCTATGGAGCTGGGTTGCTTTCTGGCTGGAGCACTAGTCTCTTCCCAAGGACACATGATCACCGAAGAGATCACAGCTTACATCGAGCCGATCCGTGACTTCCTGGCCATCATCTTCTTTGCGTCCATAGGACTTCATGTGTTCCCCACCTTCGTCATATACGAGCTGACCGTGCTGGTATTCCTCACCCTGTCCGTGGTGGTCATGAAGTTTGTGTTGGCAGCGCTGGTCTTGTCACTCATCCTGCCAAGGAGCAGCCAGCACATCAAGTGGATTGTCTCTGCAGGGCTGGCCCAGGTCAGCGAGTTCTCCTTTGTCTTGGGGAGTCGAGCACGGAGAGCAGGCATCATCTCTCGGGAGGTGTATCTCCTTATACTCAGCGTGACTACACTCAGCCTCCTGCTTGCCCCAGTGCTCTGGAGAGCGGCAATTACAAAGTGTGTGCCAAGACCAGAGAGGAGGTCAAGTCTCTGACTATGGAGAAGGCCCTGCGGGCAAGCGCCACAGTCTGCTGCCGCCCTTTCCTTGCCAGCCTCCCGTCCAGAGAGAGACGCTAAGGAAGAGGTGCATCCTCACGTTTGCCTGTTTTCAAAGCTGTCATTTTAAGTAATTTATTTGCAGTTAGTTGTTTATGTGCAGATTGGAATGCTGCATTTTATAAACCACCTTGACGATTTTGCCTGGATGTGCCTTTTTTTCTGAAATTAACTTTCTATTGTGGGTTTTTTTGTTTTTTGTTTTTTGTTTTTTGTTTTTTTGGTAAAGAAGAAAAATTAGAGCTTTTTTAATTTATACAATTTTAGAATTATAATTTGTTGGTCAAATATTTGTTATTAGACATATTTGCAATATGAGATTTTAATTCTATTCTTGGGTTTAAAAGCCTACTTTTGATCCTTAAAGTCCATATTTTCTAGATGAGACAAATGTCTTAGTCCACTTGCCTTTTAACTATTTTAAATAAAATTTGTTTCATGTTAAAAAAAAAAAAAAAAAAAAAAAAAAAAAAAAAAAAAAAAAAAAAAAAAAAAAAAAAAAAGAGTACAATTATAGACTAACACAATTTAGTACCACTTAGTCATATAATTCTTATATTAATTTCCACTTCCCTAAACATTAGTCATCTGTGCAGAGCCCAAAATCTTCAAAGAAAGGACAGATTTAAAGAAAGGGTAGAATGTCTAATTAAAACTGAGAAAATGTAATTTAATATGCACATGTGAGCACTGATTAATAGAAATGTAATGTGATCTACATGTATAATCTCTAAATTTCCTAGTTGCATATTTTTTAAAATAAAGCAAAGACTGCTATGGTGGTACAATATTATGCTTCAATTCTTAGGATGTTGAGTTGAGACAAGCTTGCAATATATTAGTTAGCTCCAAGCCAGACTGAGTTATACAAAAAGACCCTGTCACAAAAAATATCAAAAACAAAATAAAAGCAAACAGACAAAATTAATTTTCATGTCAGCAACAGATTTCATTTAATCTGATATATCTCAAATGTTATTCTTTCAATACAATCAATAGAAAAAGACATTAATGAAACAATGAGACATTAAACAATTGGTATACCAAGTCTTCAAAGCCAAGTATATATTTTACACTCATGGGTCTTATAATTGGAGCTATACATTCTTTTTGAAATTTCACAGAATTTCAATAAAAAGGGTAGGTAAGGTAGACAAGTTGAGGATCAAGAGTAAATAGCATGAGCCTGCAAAGTATGGATGAGCCAGCTTAGCTTCTAGCAAGCAAGTAACTTAGAATTTGAGAGATTACTGTTAATGCTGAGAAATCCTCTCCAAGTCAAGGAACCTGAATGCATCCCCAGCCCTGACACCAACCAACTATATGATCTCAAATGAAACACTTAGACTTTCTAATTGTTTCTTAGACCATGACCACATTTTCCTGTAAGCTGAACATTTTTCTTCCTTCCCACAGTCATACATATAATACTTTTTTAAAAAATTAGAAGACTGAATTCATTTCACTAGGTTTGTGAGCAGAAATCTTAACCTGCTGAGTTATCTTGCCAGTCTGTGTGTCTTTTTTTTTTTTTGTACAACTGGAGATCGAACCCAGGACATCACTTATGTTAGAAAAATACTTCCCCACTAAGCTACAGTTTCATATTACTTTTAATTTTAAGATGAAGTCTCGCTAAGTTGCCCAGACAATTCTTGTATTTAATATCTTTCTGACTCAGTCTCCCGAACAGATGTGTGTGTGTGTGTGTGTGTGTGTGTGTGTGTGTGTGTGTGTGTTTCTTTACTCAATGTCAGAACATAGTTAACTTTATTATATCACCTTGGATATAACTGCTGGCAATGTATCATTCATTCTGAGCAAACCTTTTTAGTTCTACGAATGAAATCTGAGGTCTCATGCATCCTATACTTCTCAAGGATATTTAGAAAACTCGAATATGGTATATTTTATGGATAATGTGCTGCATTTATCCTTTTTTCCTAATTCAGTCTTATAGTCTCTTTCCTTCTAACAAGGCTAAGCAGCTGGAAGATGTGAGGGACTAAGAGTGGCTCGGTGGGGCTGGGTCACCCACCCTTTTGTTTTTGTGTCTCAACGGCCTGGAAATATGCCAGGGATATTTAAAGAAAACAAGAGAGGGCTATACACTTTTAGGGTGAGTGCTTATCCAGAACTGAATTGCTTAGTTGCAAAGGCATCAAAGGAAAAATACAAATACCTTGGTAGCAAAACCCTCTGTGTTGAAAGCGTAGGCGCATCCTGTAGGGCCCACAGCAGTTTCCTGGGAAGCAGTGCGTAGGAAGGATTGGGAAAAACAAAGAACAGTCCATGGGCTATGTGTCTGAGGAACCTGACAAGTATATTGGTTGTGCCTGAGACTTGGAATTTATCTCCAGGATAAATTCTGTGCTTATGAGCCAGGGCCTTCAGCCTCAAGCCAAGGAATCTGATTTGCATCAGAGAATCTTTATTTTACATCAATCATGGCATTATATAATGAGCATGATGTCAAATTTAATTATCTCTACAGCTCTGCTGCCAGCCACATTTCATGGATGTGAAATGCAGAACTTAGAAAGGTGCCATAATGGGACCTGAGGTTCATGACCCATGAAGGTCAGCTGCAAACTGTTGACTGCAGATCTCTGTCTCCTAAGATAAATATTCTTTTCTCTTCTTACTCCATCCACTTTCCTTTTCAAGCTTACCTAGATTTGACTCTCAAACAGGGTACTTGCTCACTGAAAGGAGACCTGGGTAAAGATCAAGTTCAATTTGTTTGAAAAACTTCCTATCATCCAAGTCTTTCATAAGACCACCACTATTTCTGAAATATCTTTGGCAGTACTCTAACTTCTAGAAATCTAGGGAATCCAGAGAACCACTAGGGTTTCCATAAACTCCCCCAAGAAAATTTTACGTCAGAGTTTTCTTGGCCTTGACTCCAAAGGATTTAGTTAAAACTTGGTTGGGTTTAGGAATTTCATAATCGAGACCTGCCTGGAGTGCTTTACGTCATTTTCTGCAATGTCATGAAACAGAGATAAGAGACCAGGCCATTTCTATGACCTTCCCAGACCCTAGGACCACATTGACGTCAAAATGAGGATAGGGTGGGAGCTGGAGACATTCCAGTTCAATGACTTTGTGTTAGAGATGAAAAGCTCAGAAAGGTTCAGTTCACAAAACTAGCATAGAGGCAATCAGGACTGAAGCCCCAATCTCTCGGGTTTCAACTAATGAGGGTTGTGAGTCTGCCACACCATTCCCACTATTCCTCAGGGCTCGTGGTGATCAAGTCCAGACTAGATCCACTGGCAGAGTGAATTTGTCAAGTTGAAAAAAATGACATGGTGTTTGCATGAGAAATCAATCCACAACACCGCTTCTGATACACAGAGCTTATTGTCTGACCTCTTTGAACACGCAAGCACTACAGATAAAACCACCTCCTCTTGAGTACAGCTATCACAGACACGTGGCATGTCAGAGTGATCTAATGCTTCATTCCAGGTAGGACACAGTTTTCAGAGTTGTTTTCTCTAAGAATCTTGACATCAGAGCAAAGAACATTTTGAACAGCATGCATGCTGGCAAGACATCTGGTATGCAGCCTTTAGATGGTGCTAATGGTCTACTAGAGCACAGTCTTGCAAGAATCTAGTGCTCAGAATCAAGGAGGCAGATGAGACCTCAAGAAGATAGCTGTATTTCAACCCCATATGTCAGTTCTTGGGAAAACGTCCATATGCAAATCTAGAAATGCCTTAGCACATATAAATTGCTTGGACTTTGGTTGCCATAATAAGGTTTTGGAAATACTAAGTGTATCAGACCTCACATCTGTCATGCCTGTCATCCTTGACATCGGACAATACTTTCTTCCCACATGCATACACATCTTCACCATTCAGATTCACTTTGAACCTTTGTGCATTGACTGGAGCCTATGGAAATCTTGGTTCATAATGTCCAATTGTGTTTCCTGATTGTGTGATGGACTCATTTGCGGAGTGGGGCAGCTTTCTTCAGGAAAGCCTCATCCATTCACTTTAGAAAGGACTGGTGAAACAGCATCATTTATTTTTTTTCTTGGCTCTGAAAATGGGGGTGGGAAGAACACATCACGCCATAGCAACCTTTTTGTACCACGCTTTTATGTCTTATTTCTTCTTTTCTTCCAAACATGAGGGTGACTTCCTGATGTTTCCATCAGTCACAGACAGTCCTGACAAAGGAAACAATGCTTTGCCATCCAATTTTTCTTTGCCAGTTCAGTGAGTGACAGGCTGTGTCACAATGGTACTGAGAAGCCCTAGGTATTGTTAAGGTTTTCTATGTAGGAAAAAAATAAGGTTGTGTCCATTCCCATGAATGGCTCTGTACAAGTGGAGCTGGCAAGGGCTCATCAACCCAGAAGTCACCCTTACAATGGATATTTAGTGTTTATGGAAGGATGCGCTTGTATGCATGTATATTTTCCCTGATCAGAAGAAAAGGATTAAGGAGTAAGAAGGGCAAATGTCAGGCAAAGTATTCATTTTAGGGAGATGGTGAGAAACAAAAGTTGGGGGGGATAGTACCATGTCTGTAATTTTATTATAGTGCCAGCAATTAGAGACAAAATTAGAGTTGAACAAATGTAAGTCTTTAAGCGGTAAATCTCAACTATATTCTAGTTCAAGTAATGTCTAAGTAAGGAAAGAAAAATAAAAGAATGTTAAGAAGCTACTCACCCAAATTCTCCATTTTACTGCATTTATTTTATCTTTCTATATGAATATGCATATTTAAATTCATTACTGAATCACTTGAGAGTCAATGCCATTATAATGTGTTTCTATTCCTAAACATTCATTATGCATTTCATAAGGATAAAGGCCTTCTCTTATGTAATCAGGGTAAAATTACACACCGTATATTCAAAGCAATTTGATTTCAACAGTTACGTCAATGACACTCTTCAATCAACATTTTTCTCTGATCCAAGACTCGCTGGGATTTACTGTTAATAAATACAAAATGTTTTCAAATTTAGGATTTTCAGAAATGAGTCTATGTTAAAGATCAAATTTCACTTGTCACCTTGGTAAATATAACCCATTTTTAGTTGTGTAGTGGGATAAATGAACTAGCAAAATGCATACTTAAGGGTTGAGAGTTTGGCTCAATGGAAAAGCATATCATCAGCTTACATGAGATCTTAGGCCAAAGTAAATTAAATGAACAATAGCATAAATAATAGAAACCTTTATGAGTAGACATTCCGCTGGTCTTTATAGGAAATTTTGCTTCTGACCTTAATTCAGAAGTTGATGCCGTTTCTCGGGAGAGTTGCCTGAGTTTGTAAATAAAGTTTTATTGAAATATAAATGAGCCCACTCATCTATTACCATCTATGGCTTCTTTAGCACTACTTTGGTAAAGCTGAGCAGTTGTGGCAGAGACTGCATGATCCATACAACCTATCCAAGCCTTTACAAGAAGATGTTCCTGATTCTTGCCTTGTCTTCTGATGAAGAAGTAAGCCCAGCCAACAGCAACCAAAATATTCCTCTAACTAGTTCCACTTGAACTTCACAATCCATAGATTATGAAACTTAATTTTTGAATCATTTGTTGTACAGTAAAAGATAACTGGCAGAGTCTCACAGAGGCCTTTTGGGGAAGTCTGAGAACATCATGCACTGTAGAAGGAAGATGAAGAAAACAGAAAAAGAAAGTACAATATTTTTTGCTTGGCCCTTTAACAATGCTTTGGAAGAAAAAAGATGATTTATTTTCGCAATATCTCTGCACACATTTATAAACTAAATAAACAGCAATTTGTCAAAAGATTCATATACATGTAGAGTCCCACAGCTATCAATCTGTCAGCATCTATCAATCCCTTCTATCTTCTACATTGGAGGAGACTGTGGACATATTAAATTGCTGGATGGTACATCCATAAGAGATAGCAGAGACTATAAATAAAGACCCTTGTATATTAAATCTTGACAAAACTCTACTAAAATAAGTGAAAATCTGCTTTTCTCGAAACATAAGAATATTGACACGATGTCATTAAATTATCCCACTTGCCCATTAACATGCACGCAGCTCCTAATTAAAGAATTTTTTTGAAGACTAAGAATCAAATCCATGGCATCGTACATGTTACTTAAATGTTGAGTTCCACTCCAGTCCTTTCTGGTGGGTTCTTCAGTCTATGAAAAGGAATAAAGCCATTTTTAACTATGAAAGAGCAAACACAATAATTTTGTTTTGACAATCATAATTTTTTTTCAGGCACACAATTTCACACCTCTAAACACTAGCATATAAGATGACTTTTTTAGAGAAAAGACTGATCAATCAGTCTTTTCATATAAGCAGATTATTCTCAATCATCATTTGCATCTGTTTTGAAAAGAAATAAATGTAAGTGAGCAGACACAGAAATCAGGGATAGGACTATGTGGTAGAACTGGTAGAACACTCATGTAACATGTGAAAGGCCTTAGGTTTAATCTTCAGCATGGTCAAAACAAAACCCCAAATTACTAAATGTTTGTGTTTGATAAATTTATTTTTTGACTCAACGCTCATCAAAATTTATGTGAGAGACTACAGAGATCATTCAGGGATTAGAGCCTTTGCCTCCCAAGCAAAAGGACCTGAGTTTGGACCCTAGATCCCACATAAAAATGTCAGGTGGATCTGGAGGCAGCCTGTAATTCTGGACCTGGAAGGCCGAGCCTGGGAAATGCCAAAGCAAAGCAACAATGAATTAGAGCAATCCAGGATAATTCCCGAAGTCACCTTGGGGACTCCACAGGCATACACATACTCAAGTGCCTTCTTATGTACATGCCTGCCTACACTTGTACACACTTACTTGTTTTCTGTTACAAACACATGCACACACACATGCAAAAAAGATGTAAGAAAATAAAGATTTGTTCTATACTACAAATCCATAGTAATAAAAATAGTCTGATGCTAGCTCCAAAATAGACACACAGATCAATGGGTAAGGGTTGAAGACCCAGATATAAGCCCACACAACTACAGCCATTTGATCTTTGACAAAGGGGCCCAAAACATCCCATGGAAAAGAACAGCATCTTCAACAAATGGTGCTGGCAAAACTGGATGTCCACATGCAGAAGATTAAAACTGGACCTCTACTTGTCACCATGCACAAAAATTAATTCTAAATGTATCAAGGACCTCAATATTAGGCCAGAGACTATAAAATCCCTAGTTGAAAGGGTAGGGATCTCCCTCGAGCTGATTGGACTAGGCCAACAGTTCCTAAGCAGAAATCCAATAGCACAGTCACTAGAACCAACACTCAACACATGGGATCTTATGAAATTAAAGAGCTTCTGTTCAGATAAAGAGATTGTAAATGAAGCAAAATGGTAACCCACAGAATGGGAGACAATCTTCACTAACCACATATTTGATAAAGCTCTATTATACAGAGTGCACAAAGAACTTAGAACTAAACACTAAGGAGATAAATGGCCCAATTAAAAAATGGGCCTTGGAACTCAAAAGAAACTTTTCCAGGGACGAAATTGAAATGTCTAACAAATATCTTAAAAAATGCTCTGCATCCTTAGTCATAAGGGAAATGAAAATCAAAACTTCACTGAGATATCATCTCACACTGCTCAGGATGGCAAAAATCCACAATACAAACAACCCCAAATGCCGGAGAGGATGTGGAGAGAAGGGAACTCTCCTACATTGCTGGTGGGAATTCAGCCTTATACAACCACATTGGCGATCAGTCTGGAGATTTTTTAAAAAGTTAAAGATTGAAATGCCATATGACCCTGCTATTCTATTTCTGGGAATAATCCCCCATAAAGCAAAAATTCACCTCAGTGACACAAGCACAACCATGTTGATAGCAGCACTATTTACAATAGCAAAGTCACGGAATCAATCCAAATGCCCAACAGTAGACGAGTGGATAAGAAAAATGTGGTATATCTATACAATGGAGTACTACTCAGCCATCAAAAAAGATGAATTAATGAAATTTTCTGGGAAATGGATGGAATTAGAAAAAATTATATTGAGTGAAGTATCCCAGACACAAAAAATTAAGTGCCGTATGTACTCCCTAATAGGTGGATCCTAGTACCAAACCCACTTAGTGTCATATTCAAAGATAAATCCCTGTAACACTTATAGCAATTACAAAGATTATAAACAGGAAGGAAGGGGAAGGGTCCCTCCAGAAATAAGGAGAGAGGGGATCATGCTACAATAGAGAATACAGGTCACCTTATTGACCCCACAAAGTTTAGCATGGACTAAAGGAACTAGGATCCTTGGAGGCTAGGGACTGACAGCCACAGTAGTGTTCCTATGCTTAAGGGGAACACAGGAAAGGGTTCTGGGATATGCCCCTGGGTCCTTGCACCTCATGGGAGAGGAGGACCCAGAGGAGAGTTTGGCATACGCAGTAAAGGGGATTGGGGGGGAGGCACTGGGGGATGAGGAGGGAGGGGAGAGGGGAGGGGGGAGCAGGGGGGTAGGGGGAAGGTGGAGGGAGGGAGGGGACCAGTGTACCTGTTAAGTTTGAATGAGCCGAAATAATAATAATAAATAAAATAAAATAAAATAAAATAAAATCATGTAACAAAAAAAAGAGAATACAGGTCACCATCAAGTATCACAAGTAAGTAGTAAGACATCTGGTTAAACTCATAGACTTTCCTTCCTGGCCACTTGCGTCTGAGGGGGTTTGATCTCATCAGTCAGGGAGAGAATAGAGTCTGGTAGCTAGATGGTAACTATCCTGTAAACGGGAGACTGACAGCGGTCTCCTACTCCTATTCAATCTACCTTTGAATCTCCTTTTATAGTAATATTCCATTTAAACAGCCTTTTATCTCTATTTAGGAGGTGACTTCCAATACTGATCATGATGGAGCCAAAGGTATTGCAGGAACAGCAAAACTGAAAACAACAACAAATCATAATTCAGAACATCAGAGACCCTATATTAATCACCTGGAATCAGGCCAACTTAATCTCCCCCCATCCTAAAGCTCATGGAAACTTGCGGAAAAGGGGGCGGCAAGATTGCAAGAGCTTAAAGATGGGGAGGAGCAATGGTATGCAAGATACTCCACACAAGTTAGGGCCACAGTAGCCATAATCGGACTTTGCATGACCTGCGCAATAACTGACATGTCAATGATCTCCCAAAGTCTAGCATGGATCACAGGCACTAGGATCCTTAGAGGTAAGGGATTAACAGTCATAATAGCATTCCCATACTAAAGGGAAGCCCAAAAAAGGTTATGGAAAATGCCACTGAATCCTTAAACCTCACTAGAGTGGTGGGCTCAGAGGGAAGTTTGACATTCACACTAAAGGATGCTCCAGGGAATGAGGGGGTAGAGGGGGATAGTGGGAGAAAGGGAGGGAAGGGGGTGAAAGAAAGGGGAAAAAGGGGGAGGGTGCAAGGGGGTCTGGGGAGGGTTGGAGGGAGGGAGGGGACTGGGGTAACTATTAAGCTTGCATGATTGGGAAAAAATTAATATAATAAAAAATTAAAAAATAAAGATTTTTAATGATCTCCACTGTGTGAAGTAACTAAACTCAATATTGTAGAAAGCCTTCCCACAGAATGCTGTATCTAATTTAGTGCAGGATTTTCTGGCACCTGGACCTCACTCTATTTACATCTCCTCCTGCTCATAAAAAAGTCCAAAAGTTAAAGTTGCAAAAATATTATATCACCAGTTATTATTCTTCAGATTTCTATGGACTTTTCCCCATGAAAATATATAATTCATGTGATCATTACAACCTTTTCTCTTTAATTAAACTGCAGGTTAAATTTGATTTTCTTTATCTGCTAAGTGCCAGTTTGTTCAATTTCTGATAAATTATCAGCCACTATTTTATTGTTCTAGTATAGTATTGTTATTTGAAATCACAAGATGATATTTCATATACTGTTTTTTTCAGCTGTGATTTTAATTTAAATAATCTTCAAGTAAAAGCAAGAAATATAAGATTTTGGGCCTTGAGAGACTTATCCCAGAAGCCCTTTTCCCATTTGAAAACAAAAGAAAGAGCCACATGATTATAAATTTGCCAACAGAGCTCATATAACCAGTCCTAAAAATGTTACCAATGTTATATTGTCACTTATTTAGGAAGAAATTATTCGATAACAAAGTATGAATGCTAATTTAAAACTCTAAATACCATTTATCACACTCCATTAATCTGCATTGTTTCTGCAGGTCTCTGACATTACTTTCTAAAAAACTGGAAAATATGAAAGAGTAACCATAGACAGTTTTACAGAGACTTAGATATGTTTGGGTGAAGAGATTTTTTTTAGAAAAAGAATATAGTATTTGAATGTTATTTTTATACAAAATTAAGTATATATTTATGTAGGTAGATATTCCTTTTCTCTCATTTCATCATTATCTTAGTGAAAATCAAGAAGATAAAGCATAAATGTAAGTTAAAATGGACATCTAAAAAAAGATGTATCTTAATTTTGAGACATAAATCTTCTCCTTGAGGTAAGTAAGAAGTGAGCAGATATCCAGGTAGTTGGAAGATTGCCAAATTGAGATGAAATTGTCATATTGTGGGCTGCTATCACAATGGCACACAGTTATTTTCAAGGTAATGTTGAGTGTACAAAGGTGACATGACTTTTTTATAAATATGATATACCATTTGTGATCACAAGAAACAACTTTCCTAGTGGATATAATACATAAGAATTGATGAGGAATTTGTAAATTCTATGTTCATTGATCCATAACAACTCTTTCTTCCTATTTGCAAAATCAGCACAAATATATAGCCTCTATGAAATTAAATACAAGGATTGAAAATATGAGAAGATAAAAAGGCAAAAGGTAGAGGAATCACTCAGTCCAGCACTGAAATCTTTGTGAACAAAACAAACATCTGTAAACTTAAGAAAAAGTGTAAGCACAATCGCAACATACTCCTTTGTCTTCTGTTGAGTTTTAAACAGCTACTGTATTGCATTCACTCTCTTAAGGATTTGTTCCTCCATTGATCATATTTCTACCTCTTTTCATACTCCATTCCTTTCTTCACAAAAATAATTTTTCCTAAGAGAAGAGCACAAGTGGCTAATATGCATTTTCATGAAGAATCAGTGAAAATAACTGGTCAATTGCATTCTTAAAATGAACTAAATGCTTTGTATGCTTTTCTTCCAGAGCATCCCTAACACAATACCACAGAATGAGTAGCTTAAACAACAGAAATCTATTCTCTCACAGTTCTGGAGACTAAGAGTCCAAGTTCAAAGCATCCTCTGATTCGTTTCCTGAGGCTTCAGTTCTTGGAAGTTATGTATTTATCTTCTTAGGTTCCTTCGCCTGGTCATCTCCCTTCTCCATCCTCTATTTCCTAGTCAGAACAGTAGGATTACAGATGTTCACACTGCAATTTTCAGCTTTACCTGGCCACTGGAGATTAGAACACAGATCCTCACTCTTGTGGGTCAAGCATTTTTATTTCTCAGTCCCCTTTCAAAGGCTTTCATGCTCAGCTTTCACGAACACAATCAAGTTTCTATATGATTTTCTGATTTATCTCAAAATGTACTATGTTAAACATGAATATTTTCCTTCTGTTTCTTACATTTTCTACTACTTGTTTTTACTTATTTTTTGTTTTTGCTTATTATGTAAAAACTTAGAATGGGTATTTTAATGCAAATGATGCTATATATTACTCATATAATGGAATGTTTTGGGAATAAGTGAAACTTATGATATTTATGAGCTCATGATACATGCAATGAAATGAATTTGTTGAATATACCACTACAATGTTCATTATAGCATTATGCACAAGAAATGGAAATAACCTAAGTGTCTACAAACTGATGAATGGACAAAAAATATGGTAATACACAGAATTCAATACTATGCAGCCATTTGCAATAGCACGTGTACAAATGGAGATCACTGTTAAGTGAAATGAGACAGGGAGAGAAGAAAAGAATTTCACTTATATGTGGAATTTGAAAAGTTTATTTCAAAGAAGTTTATGATAGAGAATAGAAAGAAGTGGAGTGTGTGTGAAATGAGGAAAACTTGGTCAATGAATATTAAATTAGTTACAGTTATGAGAAATTAAGCTGTGATATATACAATGGAAGACTATAGATAAAAATAATATAATATTCTGGGGCTAAAATGCCCCATGCCTACAATCTCAGCACTAAAGACGGTGAAGCAGGAGGATCATGAGTTTGAGACTAGCATGGGATACCTAGGAAGATCTTATGTCAATTTTTATTAATTTTATTATTTATTTATTTATTTATTTATTTATTTATTTATTTATTTATTTATTTATTTATTTATTGTATGTTTGTGTGTGTGAGAATGTGTCCCTGTGGAGGACCAAGGATGACTTCAGGAATCGTCGTGGATTGCTTCTACCTTGTTTTTGCTTTCTTCTGGGGTTTCCCAGGCTCCGCCCACCAGGGCTGGAAATACAGGCCTCCACTCTTTCTACCTGGCATTTTTTTTTTTTTTTAAGGTGGGACCTCGAATCAGATCTCAGGACTTTCTGCTTGTGAGATGGAATCTTAACCCTTGAGCTATCTCTCCAGCCCGACCTTATGTCAATTAAAAAAAAATGTGATACATATTTAAAAAATATTGAAGAGAAGATTTGCTATATCTTAATTAAAATGTGATACAAATTTGAAGAAGATTAAAGAAAGGATTTTATAACTCTCACTATAAAAATTATAAGTAAGAACTGGTGAGAAGCTTCCAGTGGGTAAAAATAACTTATGCACGGCCTGAATTCAATTCCTAAATCCACATCATGAAAGGAGAGAAATGAGTCCAAAAAGTTGTCCTCTGACCCAAGCACATTCAAGTGATGCATGTGTGCACATACGCACACTAAATAAATAGAAAATTTTTGAAAGGTGTTTGGGAAAATTACTACAATTTTTAAAATATTATGCAATATATACATGCATATGAACATTACATGATTACCCATTATCAATAGGTACATATTTTACTTTTTATTTGTCGTTTTCAACAATGGATAGGTTAGTGAGAATTTTGGAATGGTTTCAGCATCTTTAAGTACCTGGAAAGGTCAGTTCTCTTCTTGGTAAGCTTTTACTTTCCTGTATGTTTAAAGTTGTTTCTAGAAGTTGTGATGCACACAGACAAATGCAGTATCTGATGTCAAGTACCTGTATATATGTGGGATGCTAGTTAAATGCAGGTTTCCACTTAACAACAGAAGGCTGAAGCTTTTAGCACATCTATGAAGAATTTGTAGCCTTGAGCAAGCTTACAGGAGAGTATCTAATTGATGTAGGGTGAGCCATCCAATAATGGTTGAGACCATTCCCTGGGCAGGTAGATAAGATGGAGAGAACTGGTTCAGTAGCTTGGCATATTTCTGCATGTTTTGATAGACTTGTAGTTTGGTGAGTGAGGAGGTTTGTTTCTCTCTTATTAATTCTTGCAGATAGATTGTGGCAAGTTTTCTCTGGACTCTCATGCCAGGTTTGACTATGATTTGTAACCAGAATCATAAGCAAGAATAAAACTCCTTTTTTCCCTTAAGCTGTTGAACATGCATTTATCAATGACACAAAGAGAAACCATAGTACATGGCCATCAGTGGCTCATTCTTTCAGCCACCATTGTCTCTCCATTGTAGTAGGTGGACAGTAGTAGAGATCTGTTGTGTACCTTCAATATAGGTGGTACTGCTTAGTCCCCAGGCAACATTAAATCCATCTCAAGAATTATCCTATTTACAGTGCTGTTTTCATTATGAAAATAATGTATGTTGATTGTTGTAAAATATAGAAAAAATACATTAGTCTATATTTCTACTTCCAATTATAATAAGGGCAGTGTGTCTGTGAACATCATCCTACTCATTATTTTCCTACATTTTTAGCATGATTCAGTAATGGCTATATATGCAATTTTCTTTTTTAAAATGAATTACTATTTTGCCTCTAAATTCTTGTAAACATTATTAATGACAGCATACCATTTCTCTGTTGTGATATGCAATGATTTATTTAACCAATATTAGATGTTCCCATTTTCAATAACTTGAACCTGTTTGTGTGCAAATAAATGTTTTCATTTAGAATTATTAAGGCTTGGGATATAGTCCCAGAAGTGGAACCATAAAATCAAGAGAGAGCAAGTTTGAGACTGCTGATAATTACTGACAATCTGCTTTTGCAAAGAGAAAACTTATTTTAATCTACCGGCAGTACAGATAAGCATTTCAAACCCCTAACTTTGCAACTTTGGATTTGATCTTTTCTTAATTTTCTTTTTTTTTAATTTTTAGAAAATAACAGAGCAAGATTTGTTTATTTTTTATGTTGTTGAAAAAGCAAGTTTTTTTGGAAAATGACTTTTTAAAATTCCAAAAAGAGCAAGGTACCACAAAATAATCAAGGACTGCACATCATAAGTAAAACCTGCGCCAGCCACTGATTGAACAGTAAGTATAATTACACTTAGAAAAGAGATATTAGCAGGAAAAAATCCTTTTAGTCTTTCAAAACTGATAGACTTGAATGAATTCTAATATCATTGTGCTTAGAAACAGCTTTACCCTGTCCAACTGTACCACCACTGGCATTCACTCCATGAAGTCATTATGAAAGGCATTCACTGATGTGGCATTGAATGAAACATCTGGAATTCCACCCAAGTAAGTGGATGCCCTTCCTGTCATTGCTCTGTGCAAGACTTCAAAAAGTGATTTTCATTATTACTTTTGGCTAATAATTATTTGCTTACTGTCATGTTTGGTATCGGTGGTCTAGTATACATTTAATTTGCAATTGAATTTATAATCTTGAGGCATATATACCCACAACATGGCTCATGTCGATTTTGGAGATCATACTTATTTTCCTTCTTTTTATTCTTTTAATATACAGAAGGTTACTAATGCTTCATTTACAAATGTTTCTTGCAAATATTTTCTCATTTTATTAATAATTCTTGACATGCAGATTTTATAGTTATATTTATTTCTATCAATCATATCTGCTATTCATCTGCTTTCCAACATGGAGTTTTAATTTGAATTTAGAAACTATTGAAAGAGGGAAAACAAATTGTCATATCCTTTTTCTGTATTTTAGTGGTGACTAAACTGAAGCTTGAGACAAAAGAGTTCATTGGGTTTGTTAAAAGAGCACAGGTGAGGGGCTACTTATAGGACTGTGGATGATTACCAAATGGCTGTATCACCCTGAAGCCCCACCCTATTGTGAATGATGATTTCATGGAGCTCATCACAAAGTCCTCTAGAGGTATCTGTTCATTTTTACTTTACAGTTAATTATTTCAGCTGACATTTATTTCAGTTATTGTGTGTAGTGAAAATACAAACTGATTTTGTTCTTAGGTAGCTGAAGAATTTTCTAGCATTATCTTGCTGACTAATTCCTCCCTTTGATTACTGATTTAGGCTGTCATTTTTAGAGAATATTACATAACTATCTGTCAATGATTCTTTGAATTTATTAATATGTCTAGGAATTGTATCCATTTAAGACTCTTTAAACTACAGAAACCTTATGAAACATAGTAAAATACAATTATTTTCAAAATTGATTTTCATTCAAAATGGAACAGCAGAGACATTGAAAACTATTTTTATGAAAATATATGAAACTGAAGTTTTCTTCTGTGTGTGTGTGTGTGTGTGTGTGTGTATCAGAGTTCACTGTGTGTTCCTGTGGAGGACCAAGCATGACTTCGGGAATCATCCTGGATTGCTTCTCCCTTTTTGCTTTGCTCTGGGATTTTCTAGGCTCTGCCCACAGGGCCAGAAATGTAGGCACCCCCCCACCCATGCATCCTCCTATCCCACAAAACAGCACTCATCAGAAAAGATAAAATTAATAAATTGTATTTTACCAAAATTAAAACCAGCTCTTACTAATCGGTTATAAAAATCAAACCAGATATTAAAAATAGTAGCCAGCATCCGCCATTGCCTAGCTTCATGCCTTCACAGTTGGAACATTTGCCCAAGAGCTGACAAAGAGGACTCTGTAGCTGAACTCCTTTCCTGCTGAGATGTCTATTGGTGTGCCAATTAAAGTCTTGCACAGGGCTGAGGGCCCCATGGTGGCTTGTGAGACAAACATTGGTAAGGTTTATCAGAGGAAGCTCATTAAAGTAGAGGACAACATGAACTGCCAGATGTCTGCATCAAGGTCGCATACAGATATGGTAAAGAGACATAACTGGAGCAATTATACATACATCCATTTCCGCTTTCTGATTTTTCTTCATGTGCTGAAAAACACACCCATGTTAAAAAAATGAAGAAAAAAAATAAATGAAAACCAACATTCAGAAGCTAGCTACAAATACAAATAAAAAAAATAGTGAAGGCAATTTGCTATGCCACAGGGGCCTGAACCCCCACAAGAGTAGACAAGCTAGAGTGAACCCTGGGGTCCGAAGAGGCTAACAGGCAGGAGGGTGGGAGTGAGTGAGAAGGATTGATGGAGGGAAGGGAGGAGATGGGAGGGAGGGGTGATGGGTCAAGTAGGGATGAATATGCAATGTGCTTGTAACAGTAGAAAAATAAAAAATAATAAAAAATAGTGAGCAGGTGACTTAAACCTTGAATAGACACTTTTAAAAACTCTCTATCTAACTATCTATCTATCTATCTATCTATCTATCTATCTATCTATCTATCTATCTATCTATCATCTATCTACCTATCTATCATCTATCTATTTATCTATCTGTCTATCTATCTACCTATCTGTCTGTCTGTCTGTCTGTCTGTCTGCCTGCCTGCCTGCCTGTCTTTCTGTCTAGCTGTCTATCTATAAATCATCTATCTAAAGGCATATAATAAGGTGTTAATTATGGTAATGAAAATCAAACTTAAAGTACGTATTAAAAACTAAACAACAAAAAGGTGGTAGAAAAAACTTTTCAATGGTGTACCTTGTTACTGTACATTTTTAGAGAGTTTTGAAATCTGAAAGACAAATTTCATTAGTTCATCTCTCCTGACAGCTGAAAAATTCCATTGTATATTTGCCAGTAAATGGATGGAAGTGGAAGAAGTCAGCATACTGAGCGAAATATCCCAGATGTATCCTCTCCCTTATAAGTGGACCCTAACATTAAACATTCAGTTTGATGAAATTGAACAGAAAGGAACTCAAGCCAGGCGGGTGGAAAAAGACCCCAAAAGAGCACAAATAAAAGGAGTAAACAGTTAAAAAAAGACTTTTGTGCAAGAAAAGTCTTTAAGGGGGGGGGACAGAAATAAGATGCAGTATTAGGTAGTGGAGTTAGTCTCCAAATAACTAACCATTTACTTGACAACCCCAAACCCAGGACTAGAGAGATAGCTCAGGGGTTAGGACTGCCTCGCAAGCAGAAGGTCCTGAGTTTGGATCCTAGGACCCACACAAAAAAACGACAGGTAGGAATGGTGGAGGCCTGTACTTCCAGCCCTGGTGGGCGACAGAGCCTGGGAAATCCCAGAGCTAAGCAAGAAGGAAGTAAAGTAATCCAGGATGATTCCAGAAGTTACCCTTGGTCCTATGCTGGGACACACAGTGCCCTCTGATACACACACACACACACACACACACACACACACACACACACACACACACAATAAATAAATAAATAAACAAACAAACAAATAAATAAATAAATATTTTAAATATGTTAACAAAAAAACCCCAGCTCCCTCACCCTACCCAATGATTGGGAACACACGCCAGTTTAAACAACATTGGATGGGGGAAAAATGAAAGTAGTCAGGATCGGATGCCTTAGTACCACAAACACCAGAGACTAAACATTTATTTGAACGTCTCTCATTTTATCTTTAGAAAAGATTTCAACACCCAAACAAGATGCAGCCTAGTGCAATGGAAGAGCAGTGAAATAGATAACAACAACCAACTGGAGAGCTGAGTACCCCATCATGCCAATCAAAGCTCTTCCTATCCTAAGGCTCAGAGAATTTTGAAGAAGAGGGAACGGTAAGGTTGTAAGGGCCTAAAGGTGGGGAAATCCACTGGTGGCCAGGACTTAAGATAGGGCTGATGCATCCAGGAACCAACTGCAATGAGACTTGTTTTCACCAGAACTGCACTATGGCAGACCTCAACATTCCTCCATAGACTAAGGAGGAACTCAGGAATTACATGCAGGGGGAATGTTAGGGGCCAGGGCTAGATAAGTAAGAGTGCCCCTATCAGAGGGTCTACCCAAGGATGGACCATATAATCAGCCATAGAGACCTGAGCCTATACCAATGCAGCCAACCTGAAGGAAACCCTGGGGCCCACACAAGCAAACAGGCAGTAGGATGGGAGGGAGAAGGATAGATTAGTAAAGGAAAGGGAGGGTGGTAGAGGAAATAGGGAGGTGGGAAAAGGGGAAGAAGGGGGGTAGGGACAGCCACTCACATGTAAAATTAGAAAAAATAAAATAGTTTAAAAAAAAGTAAAAATGATGAAAAAATATAGACAAGAGAAAAATTAAAATAAATACAAAATATTTGTGATAATGTAAACCAACTTTAACTCCTCTAAATATCAATGACAGCATGAAGTAATGAAAACATTTTTTATACATTTTTTATTATTATTTCTGCTCATACAAACTTAATAGGTACACCAGTTCCCTCCCTCCCTCCTCCCCCCCAGAAACCACTACTCCCCCTCCCCTCACCCCTTCCTCCCCATCCCCCAGTGCCTCCCCCCCAATTCCCAGAGTCCTTTATTGTGCATGCCTGACTCTCCTCTGGACCCTCCTCTCCGATGACGTATAAGGACCCAGTGGCATTTCTCTGAACCCTTTCCAGTGTTCCCCTTAAGCATAGGAACACTACTGTGGCTGTCAATCCCTTGCCTCCAAGGATCTTGGTGCCTTTAGCAGATGGTAGACTTTGTAAGGTCAATAGTGTGTTGGACATTGCGCAGGGCATGCAAAGTCCAATTATAATTGCTTTGGCCCTAATTTGTGTGGAGTATCTTGCAAATCATTGCTCCTCCCATCCTTTTGCTCTTACACTCTTACCGCCCCATCTTCCGCAAATGTCCCTGAACTTCAGGATGGGGAGAGATTAGTCTGGCCTAGTTCTGGGTGGTTGATATAGAGTCTCTGAAGTTCTGGATTGTGGTTTGTTGATTTTCTTTTGCAGTTTTGCTGTTCCTACAATGCCCTTCACTCCATCCTGATGGGCACTGTATGTTACCCCCTGGCCAGAGACAAAAAGCTGTTAAACTGGAGTCTTGTTATAAGAGCACATTCAAGGGTAGATGTAATAAAAGTAGGAAACCTCAGTGAGGGAGGGGTCAATCACCCATTTGCAAAATGGTTACTTTTTATCTGCCAGACTATATGCCCTCCGCTTGTGGTGAGATCATACCCCCTCAGTTGTGAATGATCAGGAAGGAATGTCTGTGAACTTAACCAGGTGTCACATTACTTACTTGGAGTCCTTTATGGAGGCCTATTTTCTCTGCTGTAACATGGTCCCCTCTCTCCTTGTTTCTGGTGTGGCCCTCCAACCCCATCCCTCCTGTTCATAATCCTTGCAATTACAGTAGGTATTACATAGATTTACCTTTGAGTATCTCAAGGTGGGCTGGGTGGGCTTGGTACTAGCAGCCACCTATTAGGGAGTACATACGGTGCTTAATTTTCTGGGTTTGGGATACTTCACTTAATATAATTGTTTCTAATGACATCCATTTCCCAGCAAATTCCAGTAATTCATCATTTTTGATGGCTGAGTAGTACTCCATTGTATAGATGTACCACAGTTTCCTTATCCACTCGTCAACTGTTGGACATTCGGGTTGATTCCATGACTTTGCTATTGTAAACAGTGCTGCTATGAACATGGTCGTGCTTGTGCTATCGAGGTGAACCTCTGATGTATGGGGGGTTATTCCCAAAAGTGGAATAGCAGGGTCTTATGGCATTTCAATCTTTAATTTCTTTAAGAATCTCCAGATGGCTCACCAGAGTGGCTGTATGAGCCTGCATTCCCACCAGCAATGTGGGAGAGTTTCCCTCTCTCCACATCCTCTCCAGCATTTGTTGTTGTTTGTATTGTGGATTTTTGCCATCCTGACCGGGGTGAGATGATATCTCAGGGAAGTTTTGATTTGCATTTCCCTGATGGCTAAGGAAATGGAGCATTTTTAAAGATATTTGTTGACATTTTAATTTCATCCCTGGTAAAATTTCTTTTAAGTTCCAGGGCCCATTTTTTCATTGGGCCATTTGTTTCCTTGGTGTTTAGTTTTCTAAGTTCTTCGTGCACTCTGGATAATAGAGCTCTATCAGATATGTGGTTAGTGAAGATTTTCTCCCATTCTGTGGTTTGCCTTTGAGCTTGCATTACAATCTCTTTATCTGAACAGAAGCTCTTTAATTTCACAAGATCCCAACTGTTGAGAGTTGGTAGCAGTGACTGTGCCATTGGATGTCTGTTTAGGAAATGTTGGCCTAGCCCAATCAACTCGAGGGAATTCCCTATCCTTTCAACTATGGTTTTTATAGTATCTGGCCTGATATCAAGGTCCTTGATCCATTTGGAATTAAGTATTGTATATGGTGACAAGTACGGGTCCAGCTTAATCTTCTGCATGTGGAGATCCAGTTTTGCCAGCACCATTTGTTGAAGATGCTGTTCTTTTTCCATTGGATTCTTTGGAGCCCTTTGTCAAAGACCAAATGGCTGTCATTTTGTGGGCTTATATTTGGGTTTTCAACCCTTATCCATTGATCTGTGTGTCTATTTTGGAGCCAGTACCAGGCTGTTTTTACAACTATGGATTTGTAGTATAGACTAAAGTTTGGTATGGTAATACCTCCAGCAGTGTTTTTGTTACTCAGGATTGTCTTTGCTCTCCTGGGTCTTTTGTGCCTCCATATGAATTTTGAGAATGTTTGGTCAACTTCTTTAAAGAATTGCTTTGGGATTTTAATTGGTATAGCATTGAATTTGTATATTGCCTTTGGTAGGATGGTCATTTTTATGATGTTGATTCTGCCAATCCAGGAACATGGGAGGTCTTTCCACCTTCTGGTGTCTTTTGCAATTTCTTTCTTTAGGGTTTTAAAGTTTTCATTGTAAAGGTCTTTTACCTCCTTGGTTAGGTTTAAACCAAGGTATTTCATTTTTTTAGGGGCTATAGTAAATGGTATGGTTTCTCTCAAGGCTTTTTCACTTCTTTCATTCTGGGCATATAGGAAGGCCACTGATTTTTGTACCTTTATTTTGTATCCTGCCACCCTGTTGAACTTCTCAATTAATTCCAGGAGCTTCCTGGTGGAGTTTTTGGGATCACTCAGGTATAGGATCATGTCATCTGCAAATAGGGATAGCTTGACTTCTTCCTTGCCGATTTGAATCCATCATATCCCTTTCTTGTCTTATGGCTTCAGCTAAGATTTCAAGTACAATATTGAATAGAAGTGGTGAGAGTGGACAGCCTTGTCTAGTTCCTGATCAAAGTGGGAATGCTTCCAATTGTTCCCCATTGAGCATAATCCTTGCTGTGGGCTTGTTGTATACGGCTTTTATTATATTGATAAAGGTTCCTTCCATTCCTACTGTCTCTAATGCTTTGATCATAAAAGGCTGTTGGATCTTGCCAAAAGCTTTTTCTGCATCTATTGAGAGTATCATGTGCTCTTGGACTTTGGACTGGTTTACATGATGAATTACATTTATTGATTTGCATATGTTGAACCAACCTTGTGTGCCGGGGATGAAGCCTACTTGGTCCCCGTGAATGATCTTTTTGATATGCTTTTGAATCCGATTTGCTAAGACTTTGTTGATAATCTTTGCGTCTATGCTCATCAGAGAGATCAGCCTATAGTTTTCTTTTTTAAATGAATCTTCATTAGGTTTTGGGAATAAAATGATATTAGCTTCATAGAAGGAATTTGGTAGTGCTCCTTCCTTTGCTATTTGATGGAACAGTTTAAGGAGTATTGGTGTTATTAACTCCTTAAATGTCTGGTAGAACTCTGTGCTGAATCCTTCTGGTCCAGGACATTTTTTGGTGGGAAGATTCGAGATTACTTCTTCAATTTCCTTATATGTTATAGGACTATTTAAAGAATTCACAACTTCCTGATTCAATTTAGGTAAGTTGTGTTTACTTAGAAATTCATCCATCCCTTTTGTGTTGTCAAACTTCACAGAGTGTAAGTTTTTGAAATATGATGTTATAATTCTCTGGATTTCTTGGGTATCAGTAGTGATAACTCCATGTTCATTTCTAATTTTGTTAATTTGGGTTTTCTCTCTCTTGCTTTTGGTTAATTTAGCTAGGGGTGTATCAATCTTATTGATTTTTTCAAAGAACCAGCTTTTTGACTGGTTGATTTTTTCTATCATTTTCCTTATCTCGATTTCATGTATTTCTCTTCTTATTTTGCTAATCTCCTCTCTTCTACTACTTTTGGGATCAGATTGCTCTAGTTTCTCTAAATCTTTAAGCTGCATTGTTAAGTTGTTTATTTCTGATGTTTCCATTTTTTTGATGTAGGCATTAAGAGCTATGAACTTACTTCTTAGGACAGCTTTCATTGTGTCCCAGAGATTTTGGTAAGTTGTATTTTCATTATCATTCACTTTCAGGAAATCTTGAATTTCCTTTTTAATTTCTTCCTGAATCCAGTTCTCATTCAGCATCGTATTGTTAAGTTTCCAGGAGTTAGTGTATTTTCTCTTGTTTGTTGTGTTGTGGATGTCCAGCTTTAGGCTGTGGTGGTCTGATAGGGCACAGGTTAGAATTTCAACTTCTTTGTATATGTGTAGATTCATTTTGTGGCCCAGTATGTGATCTATTTTGGAGAAAGTTCCGTGTGCTGCTGAGAAAAATGTGTATTCTTTGGTACGTGGGTGAAAAGTTCGATAGAGATCTGTAAGG
The DNA here is from genome assembly GCA_023101885.1 of Typhlomys cinereus. Lineage (NCBI taxonomy): Eukaryota > Metazoa > Chordata > Mammalia > Rodentia > Platacanthomyidae > Typhlomys > Typhlomys cinereus. The sequence continues at coordinate 4,487,325 of JALPQD010000158.1, read as the reverse complement.
TCCATTTCTTTAAGGGTTTGATTAAGTTCCAAAGTGTCTCTGTTAAGCTTTTGACCTGTTGATTTATCCCATGTTGAGAGGGCGGTTTTGAAGTCCCCAAGAATTATCGTTTGGGGGTTGATTTCTTGCTTTAGACACTGTAGGGTTTTCTTAATGAATGTGGAGGGGCCCATATTGGGTGCATATATGTTCAGTATTGTGAAGTTTTCCTGGTGAATTGTACCTGTGACTAAAATGTAGTATCCATCTGTGTCTCTTATGATTTTCTTTGGTTAGAAGTCCACTTTGTCTGAAAGCATAATTGCTACCCCTGCCTGTTTCCTGGTTCCCTTAGCTTGCAAGATTTTGGACCACCCTTTCATTTTTAGGGCATGCCTATCTTTTGTGGTGAGATGAGTTTCCTGAAGGCAGCAGATTGTTGGATTGTGGTTTTTAATCCAAGTCTGTAATCTGTTTCTCTTAATCGGTGAGTTAATACCATTGACATTTAATGTTATAATGGAGAAATTGTTTTTAATTCTGGACATTTTTTATGTTTAGTAGCTTTTGTAAGCATGTTGTTCGATATTTATGTTTTGGTGCTATTATACTTCCCTTCCATCCTCCTGGATAGGCTTGTTCTTTTCTTCAAGCTTGAGTATCATTTCTAGCATGTTTTTGAAGGCCTGGTTTGGTAGACATGTATCCCTTCAAGTTGTCTTTGTGCTTGAAAACTTTTCTTTCTCCCTCAATCATGACAGATAGTTTTGCCGGGTATATCAGTCTGGGTTGGCATTTTTGTTCATTTAATACTTGAAGTATGTCTCTCCAAGCTCTTCTTGCTTTTACTGTTTCCATTGAGTAGTCATTTGTTATTCTAATAGGTGTAACTTTTTTTCTCTTGAAGCTCTCAGCATCTTGTCTTTGTCTTGAATGTGGAGTGTTTTGACTATTATTTGCTGTGGAGATTTTCTATTTTGGTCATATCTGTTTGGAGTGCGAAAAGCGTCTTGTATTTCGATAGGCCTCTCATTCTTTAGTTGTGGGAAGTTTTCATTTATGATGAATTGAAAAATTTCCTCAGGTGTGGTATTTTGGGATTCTTGTTCTGGTATTCCATGAATGCGCATGTTAGGCTTCTTCAGGGTGTCCCATATCTCTTGAATGTTCCTCTCCAGTATCTTTTTGGCTTTAACAATCTCTTCCATTGAGCTGGTTAATTCTCCCACTTTATCTTCAAGATCTGAGATTCTATTTTCTGCCTCATTTGTTCTGCTGATAAGACTCTCTGTTGAGTTTTGGATTGAAGATAACTTGTCTTTTAGTTCAAGTGTAAATTCTGCCTGAGACTGTTTTAACTGCTCTATGCCTAGTTTTGTTTCTTGAACTGTTTTTCTCAACTCCTCCAAGTGCCTGTTGTGTTCCTGTTCAAAGTGGTTGATATGGTTGTTTAACTCTTCTCGGATTTCCTCTTTTATAGTATTAATCATGGTAATGATCATACTCTGAAAGTCGTTATGTTGGTTCTGGCTTTCATGGCTATTTTCTGTGAATTTTATCTGGTCGGAATCAATCATTATGGGATTAATTCTTTCTGTGGGAGATTGGTCTTCTTGGGTTTTGTTTCTCATGGATCTGCACTTTGACTTGGGCACTGTTGTTTTGTTTTTTAGGACCATTCAGTTTCTGTGTGTTTTTCAGTGAAGTGATGTAGTTGGTATTACTACTCTCAGGCAGTTATTACTAGTGCTTGCCTTGGATTGGGGATGTTTGTGTATTGTTATTGTTATATCCTAGATGAGGCTATTAGGCTGTTAGTACATCAGTTAAGTCAGGTTAAGAAACCAGGGGGTGAGTATTAGTATGGTAGTGCACACTTTTACGATTTAGTGTCTTGGTGAAATGTGAGGGTGAGTGGTGTACTCCCTGGAGTTGTATGTTTTTGGGGTGGCTGTATGAGGAAGTTGATCTAGAGCAATTGATACTAGAAAGGATCAGTAAGGTGAAAAAAAAAGGTTTACTTATCTTTGGGCTGGATGTGAAGTATCTCGCCCACGTGATATAATGATTGTACTGGAGTTCAGATGTATGGCCTGTGTTCCCTTTGTTCCTTAGAGTTTTGCTTGAGTTTCCTTTGGACTCTTTTGAATTCTGAGTAGCAGTGTGTCTTCCGTGTACCACGTGTGTAGGTCCCCAGTGGGTCGGAGAGGCAGAGGGTCTGATGTTGATGGCAGATTTCTTCACCTGGGACTTGGGGGGGGCAGCGGAGGCACGCGAGGGCTGGAGGACGTGAGGGGCTGGGGTCCGGGGCCGGGCCCAGGCCAAGCCGGAGGCCGCGTCGGTGCTCGCCAGGGGATGGGGGGGGGCTGGGCTGATGAAACATTTTGAAAAAGTGCTTTTCTTACAAGTTTAAACATTATGCTTAGTCTATGAACAAGTAGATCTACTCTAATGAACTTTCCAAAAATAACTAAAATACATGTTAATCAAAATACTCATTAGAGGGAAATTAAAGAGATATTTGCAGGTGGAAACAATTCAAATGTCTATCAAAAAGGACAGGAAGAATATAAGGGTATGAAACAACATGGATTAATCCCAAAATTATTGTTTTGGATTATAAAAACTAAACAGAAGAGGATGTTTATTTCACCTGTTTGAAATTTTGGAAAAGGAAAAACTAACATAAAAGTGTTTAGCACTGTAAAAGGGGAGTATGAGGGAACTTTCTGATTTGATAGCAATACTTTATAATTAGTATAGTAATATTAAAATGTACATATTTGAACTGTAATATTTTTAATTTACAATAAAACTTAATTTTGAGAAATGAAGTCAATGTACTTAAATGGATATGATATCGACATAAAAACACACAGCTTGGAGCTAAAACAAAAGAATTGAAAAGATACCAGTATATGGACAAGTTTAGCATATCTATTAAATGGGAGAAAGTATGTATTGTTTTACTGATAATCTTAGCTCAAGTGCTTATGGAAACCAGATTATATCATCCCAAAACATGCTTGTTAAGGATTATTTGAATTTAGTATTCAATGAAATAATGAACATGGACACAAGAGAAATTCTAAAATAGAGTACAAGTTTCCTCTCTAGGAGGGAAATTTACACTTGCTAAGGAAATAAGGAGATTCCCATTTGTGTGTTTTTGTCTCTGTATGAGAAAGAGAGGAAAGATTAAACAGCCAAAAACTCTTGTCAATGAATAAGACATATTTAAGTCTACATGACAAACCCAACCTTTGATACATATTAGTTGTATGTGAATTTATTTAGTGTGTGTGTGTGTGTGTATGTGTGTATGTGTGTGTGTGTGTGAGAGAGAGGGAGAGAGAGAGAGAATGCTAGTGCCCTCATGACAGAACATGTAAGTGGAGGTCAGAAGACTACTTACAGAAATATGTTCTTTCCTTCCATCATATGGGTTCTGGGAATGAAACTTGCGTTGTTAGGTTTGTGTGTGGGGACACTTTTACTGCTTTGTTGATCTTAATGCTTACTTTTTAGAAAAATGGATTATGGGACGTTAATAGGTGTATTATAAAAACAAGAATGAACAAGTTGTGTGGCAGTTACTCTGCACTGTTTCCAACAAATTTATGACCAAGCAAATTATGGGAGAATAAGGGGTTTGCGATTTTCCAGTTACAGTTGTTGTCTGGCTTGGCAAGAGAGCACACACCAAGGGTTGGGGGAACTAGTCACATTATATGCACAGAATTGCTAAGAGGAACAATCTTCACTTGCCAGACCAGCATGTCTGACCAAGTATTTAGAAGGATACTAACTTCCTTAACTAGTACCTTCCATTTTACCTATCAGCCTAAGGACTAGCCACATGGGCTAGTCCTCCCCATCAGTTAGATGATCTCCTATAGGTTTGCCTGAGGTGTATTCAACTACCAATTCTTTACAAATGTGACCACAGCTCCTCAATAGTCAAGCTGAGAAGTTGAAAATAAATATCCTAGGAAAAGTAACCTGAAAATTACAGAAAAGTGAACAAACAGAATGAGTGAAAACAGTTTGAATATAGAAATTACAAACACATGAAAAGATACTTAATATTATTAGCCATTAGGGAAGGACAAATTTGAACCACCCTGAGGAAATACTAAAAATCAGCAAAATTGCTTGATAAAAAATGGCCATAACACAAATGCTGTGTGGAAACTGGATTTCTCATATATTGTTTGTGCAACAATAGTCTGGCATGGAACTACCATACAACTCAACAGTTGCACTCCTGGGCATTTAGCCCAGAGAAATGGAATTTTTTTGTTCACACAAAACTCTACACACAGTTCTCACAGAAGCTTTATTTGCAATAACCAAAAATGAAAACAATCCAAATGTTTTTCAACTAGTAAATGAGTTGTATTATAGTCATATAACATTCTTCAAAATAATGGGACAACAGTGGATGGAGAAAAGATTAATGGCTGTCAGGGTTATTGGGTAGGGGAAGAAAAAATGGATATGACTATATAAAGATAGCAGGAGGGAGCACTGTAGTGATGTAACTGTATTTACAGGCATTTACACATAACACAAAATGACACAGGATTCAACACATATACACAAATGTGTATAGAACTAAAGAAAATTGATGCTAGGGATGGAGAATACTCTCCTACCAAAGCTGAAGTTCCTAACATTGGCAAACAAAAGTGTAAAAAGAAGTCTGGTAAAATCTGAATAAGGGCTAGAAATTGTATCTAGTTCATTGTGTGTGTGTGTGTGTGTGTGTGTGTGTGTGTGTGTGTGTGTGTGTGTATTGCTGAGTGTTAGAAGCCAGAAATTTATGCAAATGTACCTATAAAGTTCACCTTCTTTTGGAGAAACTCCAAGCTTGCTGCTTAGTGACAAGCTCTACCTCTCTCCATGAAAACCTCAATCCTGCATCAAAACCAGCAACACCTGGGCAACGGTGGTAAGTTCTGCAAGGAAGTTGAGATGTAGCTTGGAGCACTTGAACCTCCGCTGTACCAACTTCTGGAAAAGGTGCTAGAAAATATGATGATCCTCAAAAAGCCCTTTTCTAGGCAGATGAAACTTTCGAAGAGAAAGAAACTGTATCAGCTTGGGCTTGTGTCCAATGAAGGAATCCAGGTTTGCAAACCGTGAAATCTCTATATGGTGATATTCATGTTTCCCACCATTCTAGTACAAAGCACTAGCTTTTCCAACAATGACATTTATTTCTTGAATAGTCACAGCTGTCCTGCTGTCTGCCCTTTCCACATCCAAAACTTCAAGGCTTCCAATGCAACTCTACTCTATAAGGCAAACCAGTTCATCATCTTTAAATTCAACTTTGCAAAAGTCCTTGTCCCTCTCATTATAAACTGGGCCCAAACAATTGATGACTCTCTCAGCACACTATCTGCTGGATAGTCCACAAAACTCTGAACAGATTTTATAGCACCCAGTCTCAGTGTCTTCAAAAATTGCCATATTCCTCAAAACATGTTCAAAATCCACAAAGTCCACATAGTCAGATATATGAGCAACGTCCCATTTTTCTGGTACCAAATCCTCTTACCGTCACTTTTCATGTTGTTGATAAATCCACAAACAAACAGCTTAAGGGACCATGCATTTTATTTTACATTATGATGTTTCATTTACAGTTCTTTGTCCAGTTTGGCAAGACAGTGCACACCAACACCCAAGGCCCAGGGAACTGGCCACACTTAATCCACACATTCGCAGGACTGCTGAGAGAGGAACAATCTTTATTTGCCAGACAAGCTGATTTGGCCAAGTATACCAAAGGATGTGATGTCCACTTTCTCAGCCAATTCCGTCTGTCTTATTCACTTGCCTAGAAACTAGTCCCATCCACCACAACTGAGTGTTGCCTATCACTTAGACCATCTTCTGCACATTTGTTTGGGGCTTAACTACTAATTCTTTACAAAAGTGCCCAGAGTTCAAACTAACAACCATTAAGTTGACACCTGTATTTCGCTAAGACCCCCTCCATTAGAAATATAAAAATAAACAGGTACAATACATAATAAATGAGCTATTATTTCAACATATAATCTGTGTGAACAGATATTAGTAACAAATTTTATTTTTCTTTTTCATATCATGTCTTCAAAATTTGGTGTAATATATATATGTACCTTTCTCACACCTTACTTGGTCTGGTCACATTTTAAATGTTCAAAAGCTACATGTGCTAGTGGCTACTGTATTTTATAGACAATTTCTAAGAAATGTAGGGACATTGTTGACCAAATTATGAAAGTCAGAAGCCACAAGAAACAATATGCAAACTGAGTGTATTTTGGGGAAAATGTTACCATAAATAATTGTAATGCAAGGCAGTGGCAGCCTGAGTCAGTATCTAGAGCTTCTACTATTGGATAATAAATATTGTCAAAGACCATAAATAAAAAACTGACAGAAAATTAAATGAAAGACCAAAAAACGGTCAGTGAGATAACAAGCCTGGCAATCTGAGGTTTGATCCCTGGACTCTCACATGGTGGAAGGAAAGAACTGACTTATGAAAGTTGTTCTCTGATTTCTCTCCATGACCATGGCATACATGGGCTTATTCTTTTCTCTCTCATCTTCTCACTCTATCTCAAATAAATAAAAGTAGACCCAACAAATACAACTGAAAATGTAAATTTAGTTAATGAAAGTTTTTTTTGGTCACACTTAACAAATTATCAAAAGTGTGAAAAATAAGCATTGCTGTTAAGAGTTCAAGAGATAAGTCTCTTATGCATTTCTGTCCAAAATGTTAAAGTTAAAATTATTTGTGAAAGCAAACTGGAAATATCTCTTCAAATAAAGAGTGCATATGCACTTTGTTTGAGAGTCCTAGTCTTAGAAACTTATTTCTTAGAACTAAATTCCTACTGCATAATGATGTTTTATAAGGATGCCTATTGTTCACCAAGGAAAAACAATGGCTATGTAATTTATGAAAGGAATGGTTGAATACATTATATGTATCAACTCTCCACTTTTCCATCCATACTAAAGAAAGCATTGGGCTGATTATGCAGCTCAACTGTAGAGCTCTTGCCTAGCATGCAAAAGGCCCTGAGTGCTATCTCTAGCACTGGAAGAATAAGAGAAGGGGGTTGGGGTGGGAAAGCACCATTAAATTTTTAAGGGCTTTTATAGGCATTTTAAGGAAATACCACATGCACAAGTTATTGCACAACATGGCCCACTTGCATGAAATAAACAATGATAAACACTCATGTCTGTCAATAAATACATAAGACTACATAGGTTGGTAAAGAATATGAATGGGTATAGATTATATAGTAAATATGGCACCCAATGTAAGCATGTGTGCATATGTGCCTGCGTGTGCACACATGCATGTGCACACTGAGAGTGACTGTAGATGACAGCAGAGGGATGAAGTGGATGGAAAAGCTAGTCAAAACTGAAAATCAGAACAAAATGCTTGCACTATTAAAATACATTTAAGTCTCACTTGGGAGCTCACAACTCTAATCCCATCATTGTGCAGACTGAGGCATGATGTGAATTCCAGGCCAGTCAGAGCTATGGCATGAGGTCTTTAGTCAAAAATATAATAAAATATATTTATAGGAAGACACATATGAAGTTGCATGTTAAATATATTTTCAAATCACTATGAATAAAATTTGGCATGATTCATAGTCATTCTTTAAAACACCTTTGGAATTAGAAGTTGACACAGATGTCTTTTGTTTTGAGAGACTAGAACTGAAAAAGAAAGAAGCATTGTTTTCCTCTAGGAAGAATTTTGGGATCATGTACTTTCATAACTTCTGATCTTATTGCCAAGAAAACATCAGATCATCGATCTGTGAAATCCATTCTTGGTTTTATATTCACACATGTACCCACCCTCTTTGTTGCCTTGTTTCAGGCAGAGACATCTGACAAACTGAAGAAAGTGTTTGTTGTTGCTGTGATAAGAATTAGATATTCTGTGGTTGTTACTGAAACAAGTGGAAGATAACACAAGAGATTAGTCTAAGACAAATTTTTTTGTTGATGCTTTGGATGATTTCAGCTCTAAGCAATTACCTCAAAAACCTCTTTAAAATTAAAAAAACACCTGCCCTTTCTTGAGGATAGCTGATCAACTCCTGTCACATGCTGTTTGCTACAAAGAGGTTCCAGATACCTAATTCCTTGGACATTAACATCATTCAGAGTGACTTTAAGTCACTCAGAATAAAAGGCAATATCTCGAATCAATAGACTGATTAAATAACACAAGAAAATGCACAGGGTATTTATGTCTGCAGCAAATAGGGCCAGTCTGCAAAGAGGTAGCTCTTTGTATTCCCAAAAGCTCTAGTAGATAAATAATGTCCAAAGATTTAGAGGAGTCAATGTTTTTTAGGGTGCTTAAACAAATCTAGGGATCATTTGTGATTATGTTCATTTGGAAATGAGAGAGTGTGCTGAGAAAGATATAAATGTAATTCAGATGAATTTTTTTTTAAAAAAAATCTAACAATGGCAGAAACTTGTGGCTGTTTGAAACTAACATATACTATTTCCATCTCAGCAACACCAGTGTCTTATAAGAACTGTACTTGGGAAGTTGATGATAGGAATGCTATGCTTGTGTGGAGGGAGTCAGAGTGTGGGAAATTTTTGCAACATCTGTTCAATTTTTTTCAGTGTATCTAAGACTTCCCTAAAAATGTCTTGAGGTTCAGTGAAATAGGAGTTCAGATCCCCAGCATCCACTTAAAATCTGGGTGACTATGGTGTTCATTTGTAGTCTCATTTCTCAGAAGGATGGCACAGGAGATCCCTGGGACAAACTAATTAACCAAGCCAAATTGTGAAGTTCTTAATTGCCTAAGAGTTTTCTGTATACAAAGGGAATAGGGAAAGAGAAAGGCACTCAAAGTCAACCTCTGGTCTCTCTAAACACACATGTGCATGTGTACCTGCTGACACATGTGAACTCACACATATAGCATGCACCTACACACATGTGCACACAGACACACATACCCTCTTGTTGGGTAACCAATTGTGTGACTGTGCCTGGCTTAGTTCAGAACATTTCTGTCCCTCTTATGGAAGACTGAAATTTGCTGATCTGAGTTGAGGACACATCAGATCTCACTGGGTTCTTTGTCAGCATAATCAGTCTGAAATATAAATTATTCTTCCACCTTAAAATTACTTGACCTAATTATTATTATTAATCAATTAATTTTCACTATTAAATGTTTAAAGATTAAATTATTCCTTTGATTTTACATTCATTACTCTATTTGCTTTTTAATATTAGAATCATTTCCTTAATGTTCTGGGTACATTTCAAATTTTTTACCTTCAATGAGTGTGATTCAACATGAATATGCTTCCTGTCACCACGCCCTCCACCACATTTCTCAGGCTTCCTCCTATTGGCACCATCGAGAAATCCTGAATGTCTTGGCTGGGCTTGCATGGCATCACTCTACCCATTTCAAAAGTTGCTGAGTCCTCTGAAGATTCTTGTTCTTCATCTAGCAAACTCCTACTTCTTTAAAATGAAGTTTTGTCTGTAGAATCTTCCAGAAGGTCTTTCAAATAATTTTTTGGAAGTGTTGGGAATTGAATTCTTGAGTCTTGTGTATTTTGGGTAAGCAGTCTACTATTGAGCTACATCTCAGCCCCTTTTTTTTTTAAAAAAGTATTTTATTTGCCTATTGCAGGAAAAAAGAAATGAGACAGACAGAGAGAGAGAGAGAGAGAGAGAGAGAGAGAGAGAGAAGAGAAAGAGAGAGAGAGAATTGCATATATGTAAGATCAAAGTGCACTTTTAGACGTGGATTCTCTTCTTCCACTGTGTAGATCCTGGGGATTAAACTCAGATCACCTGATTTCCACACAAGCATCTTTACCTACAGAGCATTCTCAGTGGTCCTGTTTTCTTCATTGAAGATGTACTCTTGCTAAGCACATGTTTGTAATCCCAAAACCGAGGGTGTGGAGATAAGAAGTTTGAGAATTCAAGATTTCCCTTGGCTGCATAGTAAGTTTAAGGCCAGTGTGAACTGCAAAAGATTCTGCTACAATTCCCTCTCCATAAAAAGTACAGTGAGATAGTGTTATGAATAAGATACCTTCTTGCAATCCTGGCAGCCCAGGCTTGATGACCAGAAGCTGACAAGGTAGAAGAAAAGAATTGACTTCTCAAAGTCATATCCTGACCTCCACCTATGTGCCATGATATATTCTCTCTCTCTCTCTCTCTCTGAAACAAATGAGTAGATATTGTTAAAAACAAAATAAAACAAAAATACAGTCTTGGTACACTACCTAGGCTGACTTTGAGTGTAGGGGCTCAGGAATCCTCCTGTCTCAGCCTCCCAAGTAGCTGGGATGACACGGGTGAGGAAGAATGACAGATGCTCAGGTTCTACGACTCACATTTTTACATAACAAACACCATATACAGCTATGTTAAAGGGGATTTTTTTTTAAAAAAATAAGAGTCTAGAAAGGAATTTAAATTTTATGAATAAAAATCCCACTGAAGTTGATAGCTTCTTGCTACTCATTCTGTAACTACCTCATTAGTGCTTTGCCAAGCACTTACTCTTCTTGTTAATTTATTCACCATGAAAAAATGAAATATATTAAATCTCTAAATCCCAATTTATTGGGAGTAAATGAGATAACAATAATGAGTTATGCAATGTGACCTTGTAAAACATAAAAGAAATGATGTTTATAAAAGTCCAACCACATTTCTTGGCATGCAAAATACATATTAATTAGTATATTATTGAACAAATGGGTCATTTGAATACTATAGTGCTGGAAAATTCTAATCAAGTCCAAAGATACTAGGAGGATTCCATGCCAAATTAAGCAAACCACAAGTCAGTCGTGCGGTGAGTTTCTATCAGAAACTGTGGGAACATCACATAAAACTAAATGAACCTCATTTGGAGTTAGAGAAATATTCTTACTTTCCAAAAGGGAAGAAAGATAGATGGTTTTGGAAACCTAGGGAACAAAGTGCTTGATGGAAATGCTCAGGCAAACTCTGAAGTAGATACAACAGTTGTGACGTAAGATGTGTATAAGGTAGCCATTGAGTGATAGAATGAATTCATGGACAAATAAGACAAACTTCATTTCTTTGTTGATATTGTTAAGAAAAGCCTTAGTCAAGGTGTCTAACACAGTATTTTACTCCCTCTCTGAGGAAAAATTGTTGAGGAAATAGCAAATATTCTTTTCTTTTTATGGTTAGAATTTATTTTTATTTTCTTTAAAAATGTCAGGGAACACATGCCCAGTTTTGTAAACTTGTTCAAATAGTAGTGGAAAAGGAGAAAATAGACATTAGATAGGAACATATGTCTTAATATTAACCATAAAAACCTGAGAGTAAACCGCCATCTAAATACCTCTCATTAAATCCTTAAATAAGAAAGTATTTCAACACTCAACCAAGATGCAACCTTTTCCAATGGAAGAATCATGAAGGAGAAAACCACAACTGACCAAAATGCAGATCATCAGTGACTCCAAATTCCTCAGCCCTAATCAGGCAACCCATATCTCTTCCCATCCTAAGGCTTAGGGAACCTTGTGGAAGAGGGGCAGTAAGATTGTAAGAGCTTCAATGTGGGAAGGCGTACTGCAGACCAGATCACGCCGATCATTATAGGGCTGCTGCACTCAGGAACTCACTGGTATGAGATCTACCCCCACTGGATCTACACAATAGCTGACATATCAATATTTCCCCACGGACCAGCAAAGAACTCAGGAAAAATAACTACATATCGCGAGAACTACAGGGGCAGGTGGTAAACATGTGAAGTGGAGTATCTCCACCAGCGGGTTTTCCCACAGAAGACCACTTATACTGCCGCAAAGGTCTGGTCCCCTACTAGTACAGATAGCCCTAAGGAAGCCAGGTGATCCACAAAAGCAGAGAGTCACGAAGGCAGGAGAGACAGGGTGAGATTGAGCTCCAGAGAGGAGGGTGGGAGAGGAGTGGGAAGGGTTGAAGTGGGCAGGGATAAAAATATTTTGAGAGAGAGAGAGAGAGAGAGAGAGAGAGAGAGAGAGAGAGAGAGAATGAGAATGAGAGAACCACAGAGCACATGTTGAAGTCAGAGGACAATTTTGGGAAGTCAGTTATCTCCTTCTATCATGTAGGCTCTGCAGGCTGATGTCATGTCAGGTTTAACAAGCACCTTCACCTTCTGAGTCTTCTCACCAGCCTTTACTTTTCTCTTTTATAATTTTTTAAAAATTAGTAAACAAAAATATGGGTCTCATTTTGACCTTTTCATACATATGCAACATTTCACCTTACTCATTAGAAAACATTTATATGTCAGATTACAAACTAAATGATTGTAATATTTACCCCATAATCTCACAGTTTGTGAATAGTAAGTAGTATGATACTGTTGTTTAGCCACTTTAGGTTAAAATATAGGCATGACACACCTTTTAAAATTACTAAGTGAATTTATAAGGAAATATCTCTAAGAAGATAAGCTTGTGATATTACAGGGCAATTAGAGGCTTTGTAGATTAAATACAAGAGCAGCACACAGAAAATATGTGAGAAGGAGATTAAACGAACTAGATATTGGAAACTGAGTGAGAATTAGCCAAGAAAGAACTCAAGTCTTAAAATCCTTGTTATCTGATACACTTTACCCTGGGTAAGATTTATAGTCTGAACACTTGTGGTTTTTTGAGACCTTATTAAAATACATCTAGGACAGAGGATAAAGATGGCAGAGAATGGATGTAAGCCCAATCTTTGGGACATGAAGCCCTTTGAGGAGAAGGGCAAATGAAGCCCCAAATATCAGGGCCCAGGACTGAGGTCTTGAAATCTCAATGAACTTTTGCTATTGACAGCAGTAAAGCTGTTATGATTGGAATGATTATGAATGGATAATTAAAAGCTGTTTGTGTTTCTTTAAAACACATGCAGTCACAAGATGTGTAGGGACACACAAAAATGTAAAGATAAATGTAGATCTTCCTTTATTCTCAAACTAGGCAGGTCTGTATTAAAATATTATATCTATTCTATTCTCTCTAATAAAGGAAGGAAATAAAGACCTACGGAATAACTTAAGTGACATACATAGTCAAAAGAAAAAGCTATTAAAATTATTTGTCTTAATTTTCATCCCTGAGTAAGAAGTTCCGGGGGTCTTTATTATATAAGATATTGGTTGATGAGCATGAAGGTTCTTTTTATTTTCACTAAAAGGAAGCTTTTATGGCATGAAAAACGTAGATAAGATGGAAGAAGAAAAGGATTTTTCTTTTGGACAATAAAGACTCTGATTAATGCTGATCAGATCCCCAATGGCCTTGGGATCTTCTATAAGAGGTTTCTGTTAAGATTTACAAAAGATCTCTGGTTCGAGGATTAGAAAGACCTTTAGCTCTGAGTTGTTAGCCAGTCCGGTGACCTTAGGAAAGTTACTTAGCTTTTCTAGGTCTGAATTTCATTTTCTATAAAATGACAGCTATGAACTCATAAAGGACACTCTTGACTTTTGTTCATTAAGATGAAAATCAGGAAAATGGTTAGATTTCCTAACTAGGCTGTTCAATGTCTTGTAATAATGGTTTTCCACATAAACAGTAAGTACTTGATGTTTGTTTACACGTTCCAACAAAGCCCTTGATGGAAATATGTTTTTATTCTTAATTCACATAGAAAACATGTTTTCAACCAAAGATCAGACTTCTCTGAACTTTGATGCTCTGTGGAGAGTACTGTCTGATTACTTAAAGCTATTTACAATAGTGCTTTGCATTTACCTGGTCAGCATAAGATTTGCATTCAGTTCTTAGAAAGTCATATTTTTTCTTTTCTTTTATCATCTAAGAAGAAGGTGAGCAATGACAAACTTTCTTTGGGTTTGAACATGTAGCGTTTATTTGTAAGACTGTACATACAGCTGTTCTTCTTTACCACTGGGAAACTGGCTCCAGAATCTTTTGGAAAGCAAAATCCCTATCCTAAAAATCCTTATAAAAACTGGCATACTTAAAATCATCTTATAATTCCTAATGCAAAGCAAACACTTAGTGAATAGTATACATATTATATTAGATAATAATGACAAGGAAAAAGTTTATATATCTTCAATTCAGATACCTTTTTTTCTCAAATACTTTTGTTCCTCAGTTGTTTGAAACCACAACAGAAAGTTGTATATAGGTAGAGTTGATTGCATACTCCTACCAACAGATACCCAAGTCAACAAACATTTACTGTATAGGTTTTGTACTGAAAATACAAAAGTCATGACTCATTAGGTTATAGAACAACTTACAGGCTAATTAATGGAGGTCAACCACATCTCCAGTGTTAACTTGGTGGCAATATACATAAGGATAACGGTACCCAGGGGAAAGACATTCACATACACTAAGGGGTTCAGGGAACACTTCTTGGAGGAGGTAACACTCTAATTAGGGTGTCATCGTTGTTTTCTGTTACCATAAAAAATAGCCAACATCAAGTAATTTATCAAGAGCAGAAGTATATTTTACTCCTGGTTATAGAGGCCTATTACAAGAGTCCCACTTTGAATACTTTATCTAATCCTAATCCCAAAGGCTCATCAATAGAATTTGATGATTAAGTTTCCAACATAAACTTTGGGGGAACACTTTAAAAGCATAGCAGGTAATCAGGGAAAAACAGGACATAGATACATTTGAATTTTATGTAAAGAATGAATAAGTGTTAGTGAAAGTATATGCTAGAATCTGCATGAGACACACAGAGGCAAAGATGCATTTGTAATTTAACTAAAATTCGAATTGACTTAAACATTTTGTACTTTTATTTGTTAAATCTGGCAACCATAATTCTATTTTTTGTGTACGTGAAGGTACAAGTTCATATGTATACAGGTGTGTGTGAATGTGGAAGACAGAAGTCATTGTCAGGTCTCTTTCTTAATTATTCTCCACTTTATTTTTCTTGTTTATTGAGACAGGATTTCTTAATTCACTTAGACTTACTGCCAGCAAACCCTACGGATCCTATCTCCATTTTTCCAGAATTGGAATTTCAGGAACATGCTGCCATACTCCAACTTTTATGCATGGCGAGCATTTTACCCACTGAGTTGTCTCCCAGTCCCATGTAAAGTCTAATTTTGGATAAAGAAACTACATTTATCAAAGGCACATAAAAGTGAATAGTAAAAGGTGTGGCTTTTTGGCAATTTCATACATGCATACAATATCTTGTGATCATGTTTATCTTCTGTTAACTTCTCTTATGCTTCTCCTTCTCTAGCTAACCCCCTTCCCAACTATTTCCTTTCAACTTTCATGCTCTTTTTTGTGACTTTCTGAGTTTAATCAAAGTTGCCTGTATGAGCATGTATGTGTGTGTTTGGGGGGGTGCATTTCCTGGAAGCCATGTTCTAACAACAGGTGTGGCTGAGAACTCCATCAATTTTCTACTGGGTGTGTGTGTATGGAGTTTAGCTCAAGTTCTACTTTGTGAATCACTTATTCTAGCTTAAATTGGCAACATGCCCAAAACCTCTGTCCTTTCCTCCACAGCTGGGTCTGGGTCATCTAGATCATTCGCTTCTGTTTATAGACTCTGTTGTACTTTGTCCTTTGAAAGATAAATCTGGGGCTAGAAAGTGGTAGATTGCTTGCTTAGCATGCAAGATACTATGGGCTGAGAATAGAGAGAAGAAAGAATTAGTGGGGATAATAAAGGGAGAAGAGAAGAACAGAGAAGAAGACAAAGAGGGAGAGAGACAGGGAAAATAACAGGCAGAAGGAGAAGCAAAGGCCTCTATCGATGGACACTGTGACTCCTCTCTCTGTGGCCAAGTTTTACTGTGTGCAACTGCCATATCTGACTAGTCTTTCTGTTTTAGCTGGAAAGACTCTTGCTGAGTCTCAGTGGCCTGGAAACGTCATCTGAGTTCTCCGTTCCACCCATCTGAGTGTTTTTCAAAATCCTTGCTCCTTTTGAGGGATGCTAAAATCTACAGGTGCCAACCACTCTCTTTCTTAGTCTGGGCCAATAATTCTATGTTCAATGTCAGTGCTCCTAGGGCAAAGCTCTTACCAGTGTGGCCAGGGAATCTAATCTGATCTGTCCTCCAACTCTTTTCCCAGCCTCTTGTCTGTCAGCTTTTCTGTCCCTATGTACTATATCACTCAGATTTGCCTAAGGCAGGTATTATGCAATGTATCTGACCACTGCTTCATCTCCAGGTGGTCATCCCTAAATCATGTGCCCACCTCTATTAGAACTGGTTGCTCTCTACTTTCTGCTAACACTTCCCCTTAATTATATTCATCTCTCATGCATCACTGCCTTGAAATTATTTAATATGTATTTTCTCCACCAAAATGCACCAATTTTCCTACTCACCTTAGAATCTTTAGAGTATGTGGAAGCACGTGCAACCTCAGCATGCATTTACCAGCCAATCAAAAATGTTTTAAATGTGGGCCTAAGTGAATAACTCACCTAATATTAACTTCTGTACTAAGTAGTTACTGATAGAAATGGCACATGGGACAGGACTGTGATTACATGCATTTTTGTTTGGTTTCTACAAGTTGAATGCATCGAACATTAACCAGAAAGTAGACGTTTTTATTGTTTGATTGATTAGCACATAAGCCTCCTTCTTGCACTTGGCAAATGTGCCATGAAACTTACATGCTGACACGGTTGGAGATAAGGTCTGGTTGCTGAGTCATGGGTGTGTTCATGTGACCCAAGCTTGCTCAATGAATATGGACTTTGCATTCATAATGATTTTTAATCCACAATGAATGATAAGGGTAGTTTAGAGTTCATTTTCCCAGTTCTAGTGGGGATGAACAATGACCAGAAGTGATCCCTGACCAGAGAAACTTTCTTCATAATCATGTTAGTATTTGCTTTGTTTTGAAAAGGGTTTTATTTTGTGACCCAAACTGGCCACACATTTATGATAATCTTACTACCACAGCCTCCCAGTTGCTGAGCCCCCATGCCTGGCATGATTGTCTGTAGTTTTTAACTCCTTGCAGTTATTTTATTCCACACAATTCCATTTCCTCATTACATTGTAGTTACGTGGAGTCTGATAACCAGTTATGATCAGTACATTGAGTTGAAAGTGATGCGTGTTACTTCAAGGATAAGAATCTAATTGGTTGGGGAGATCCTCCAAAATTCTCTTTTCTTTGTGGCAACGTTTAATAAATGGCTGCTTTATCAACCTAGGACAGTGAGTGACTTCATTGAGAAGAGTCCTTTACCACTCCATGATAGACATGAAGTTTGAGTATGATGTGGGCCTTTATTGATTTAAATGATTTAAAGGCAGTTTACTCAGTACTGCAACTTTCGTTCTTGTTTGATTATTAACCTAGCTTTTTAGCTTTCCAAATTCTGTCAGACAACTCATATCTTTGGCATGCGATCATTCATTCTTTAGACAGGCAGAAATTGACTTTAGTCCTTCATACCATCACTAGTGAATGCTCCACTGTGGATACACTGATGACTGTGGTAGAAATCTGTCACAGTGGGATGGTCTAGTCTTCATTTGTAGAAGAGTTGTTTCTGAAATTGTTATGAGTGAAAAGCAGAATGTTCATGAGAAAAGAATGTGTTTGGAAATCCTAATGCCACATGACATGGTCCCTAAATTACTTCTGGTTTACACATGTCACTTTTTGTCATTTGAAATATACTCCTCTAAAGTAGATAGGAGGGAGATGAAAAATGTTACATGAAAATATTCTGTAACTTCAGATCTTCCTTTGTCTGGGACTGAGCCAGCTGAAATCATGAAGAATCAAAAGAGTTTCATGTCAATAATGACTGAGACCAAATTATTAAGTGATTATGTAGAAAGCAAGTTGCTGCAGTGACTATGACCTGCTGCAGGACCTAGGAAATTGAAAAACCCTAAAAATTCGACCACAGTGTCAATGACACTTAGGATCATTACATGTTAGAAGAATGCGTACCTACCTAAACTGTCACTGGCAGGATGCCACAGTTTCTAGCAGGCACATCCAACCTTTGGACATTGCAACACAGTATTACAATTCACAAAGTTCACACTCCAGAACCACAAAATTGAGTCCTAGTAAAACGAATAAAAAAAAGCAAAACCAAAATCTTGTGATGCTTTAAAAATGTGATTTTTGCCTTAGGTGGCATTAACAGTTGTGATTTGACCTTTTCTAGAGGCTCATGGAAAGAGCCTTACATATCATATCCAAGTGCATTTGCTCCTGAAAGCTTTGTGTTTTTTTGTTGTTGTTGTTGTTGTTTTTTTTTTTTTTGCATGAGGTAGTTGCTTCTGGATCTTTCTACCTGACAAAATCATTTTAGCAGACAATTCAGACTTCAGATGTCTGGCTCATATCTCCCTGGCTCACTTTTTCTCTGAACCATTGAAGTAGCAACCAATAAGCTCATGGACTTCACGCTTCACACTTTCTAGCCCAGAGTTCCTAACAACACTGTTTGAGACACTTGCAGAATTCCCCCTCCCACTCCTGGTACTAACAGATATGCCAGCTATATGCAAGCATCCATTGGGCAGATGGAGGTGCATGAGTCAGCCAATGAGTGATTCTCTTTCATGCTATTTTGGCAGACAATTCTGATATGTTTTCCCCAGAAAGCTTCAGTGAGACCAAATTCATGTTATGCCCTCCCCTCTTTGTTTTACTGTTACCAGATTCGACTACTGTTCCCAGGAATCTTGAAAAAACCTGTCGGCATGAAAACCCTTGTCCCAAACTTTGCAGGTGCCATATATTTACAAAGTTGACATATGGCCTTGATGTTCTCCAAATTCATCTTTCCCTCTCTGCCCCTTTTTGTTCCCCAAATGCTTCTTTTGCATTCCTTATTCTACACTGACCTTTCCTGATCTTTTTCTTCTTGTGTGTCTCTAGGCTTTTCTCTTATGAATGCTCATAAATATGCATACACACAAATGCATACATGCACAAATCCACGTGTAGTGGTGACACTGTGTCACTAGGGTTTGCCGTCTCTATCCCACAAAAGCAATATTCACATTTTGTCATGTTGTAGGCTGATATGATTCCCTTAAATGTAACAATGAGATTCAATTGATCGATAGGTTGATTGAAGACCGTCAAATTTTACTGCTCTTATATAAAGAGATTTTGGAGACCATCTACTTTTGCCACCATTTTATAAAAGAAAGAATGTGTTAACACTCTCTGTCTCTCCCAAAAGTTGTAATCTCAGCCCAAGTGATCATCTTCAAACTAGAATCATCTTAGCTGTCTGAAAGTGTACTGAAGTGTCTTTATCTTCCTTACCCACCAGGAGTACAAGAATAACATGCTGCTTCTTGCTCTTGCGGACACTGTTGCTGTCTCTTTGTGTTCTTTGTGTTCCCTCTCCCCACTCTTACGAACATTGTTTCCTGGTTCCATTCCCTTGGATTCTAGACAAATGTTTTCATCTGCCTTATCTGATTTTTTCTTCTAAAAAGATGGCATTTCTGAGATTCTAATGCCAAGAACATAAACGACTTCGCCAGTTCATTTCTTAAAGACTAATATTCAAAGAAATATGAAGCTCTTATTCTTCAACAGACCGGAGGCAAAGGTAAAACTCTGCCATTCACCAGTCCAATGGTATAGGAGAAACCTCTTGGGCTGTACTATGTTATCTCCATCTGTGTTTGGAATGGGAGATATCTAGGTTTCAGGTAATCTGGCAAATAGCCAAAAGGTAGGGTTCTCACCCCTGCAGTTTGGACTCTGTCACCCAGGACTCCTTTGGCACTCTGAATTAGTAATTCTAACTCATTCTATTAGTTATATAGGTGTTATTTTTCCTCACTTTGCTTAGATATAAAATTGTCTATTTGAAAATTATTTGTGGCTATTCATTTCCCTGTTGGTTGCACATGTTTTTTAAAAAACCTGATTACTTTGTTTTAAATGAGCATTTTCTATGGTTTTTGGATGCATATTCTTTATACTTCTTATTAAATTCAATTTCTGACTGATACATATTAATCATACTTATTGATACGGTTCAGTGGAATGTTTTCACAAATTCATAGTGTACCTCAACCAAGTCCCACTTCCCTTTTTCCACCTTTCCCCATTTTCTCTATTCTTAAAACCCTGCCTTTTGATTATTCATCTTACTTGAACTTTAGCTTTTAAAATCATGTCTATAGATACTTGTTCTTTTTCTTGCAATGCATTAACTTTTTGACCTTGGTTTCTTGGTTTCTTCTTCTTCTTTGCTTGATTTTACTTAATAATGTAATATAAAAATATTTATCCTCTTTAACTACATGTCTTAGTTGTTACTTTTGTTCCCCACTACTGTTTTTGTCTATTGCACACATCGATGCTTTGTTTTTTTCCCACGTTTAATTTTTTCTGAATCATACAAACTCAGTAGGTACCCCATCCTCTCCCTCCTCCCTCCCCTCCCCAGTTATCCCCCATTGCACTTTCCCCCCTCTCCATTCCTTTCACCCTCTCCTTCCTTCCCCTTCTCCTGTTGCCTCCCCTTCCTCCCTCCCATCCTCTAGAGCATCTTTTGTGTTCCTTACCATTATTATTCATTGCAACCTGCTTTGTTTTTGAGACTCAAATCCCAAGCCAAGATATCTTCCTTTGCTTCCATCTCTACACTAGTGGCTTGAATCCAGTTAGCACTTTCATTGACTAATCCTTTTCATTATTTGAGCTTCATTCGGGGGCCCCATTTCCACAATCTTGTTTCACGTAGGCTAAGATAGCCAAAAGGTAGGGTTCTCACCTCTGCAGTTTGGACTCTGTCACCCAGGACTCCTTTGGCACTCTGAATTAGTAATTCTAACTCATTCTATCTCCCAAGATATCTTCCTTTGCTTCCATCTCTACACTAGTGGCTTGAATCCAGTTAGCACTTTCATTGACTAATCCTTTTCATTATTTGAGCTTCATTCGGGGGCCCCATTTCCACAATCTTGTTTCACGTAGGCTAAAACACTGCCCCTTGTCTTGGGGCTGCTCTTAAACTCTATTTCCTGGCTTAGGAAAATCATAAAAGGCCCCGGGATAGCTGCATTCATATTTTCTGCCTACCTTGGGTGCTTCATGATTTCTATCACTTTCTTATTGAACTACCTGTGTCATTATTTGCTTTTCTTTAAGTTCTGAGTATTAATCCTAAAGCCTCATGCATATTAGGCAAGCACTCTGTTAGCCCTTATTTTATGAGGCTTCACTAAATATCTCAGGTTGTAGTTCAAGAAGACCCTGAACTTGCTATATTCTGGTCTCCGCCTCCCAAGTAGCTGGGAATCTATTAGGCATGTACCAACAGTACTACATGCTTTCAGATATAGTGTATATTATTGAGATGATATTCATATAAGATAAAAATCATTTTGAAGTATGCAATATGTTGCCATTGTATGCATCATAATTTTTGACAGTTAGCACTTTATTATTTTAGAGCATCTTCATCATCCTGAAGGGAAAGCTCATACTCACTGAGAAATTAATCCTTCATTCCTTCTTCAGTCCCAGGAATTCTGAAAAATTCCACTCTGCTTTCTGCTTTCATATATCTACCTATTTTGAATATTTATACAATAGAAAACATGCACTTCTTTAACCATTTGCATTTGGCAACTTTCACTTAGCATCATGTGATATCACTTGATTTTTCTAGAAAGGAGATCATATTTCATTAGCAGATGTTTCAAGACATGCTCATGTAGCCTGCTATGTTTCTGAAAATAGAAATCTTATTTCTGATTATTTTTAATGTTAATATTGGTATGAAATTAAAGGACTTTACTGAAAGTCTCTTTTGACTGATGTTCATCATTCAGAGGTTGGTAACTATCATTAGTGCTACACCTTTTTTAAGGCAAGGAAACAGAATATTTAATGTATTTGAGCCATGGCTGTTGCTTAGTGGTAGAATGCTGGTTTAGCATGTGTGAGGCCCTGACTTCAACCTGTAGTATCACCAAAAAAAGAATATGTATGTATACATATTCATATTTTTAACCCTATAGCAAGTTTTACTTAATAACTGTCAGAAAAGAAAGATTTTGTGAAAAGACTCCATCATGGAAAAAACAGGCTCTCAAATTAGGAAACATTTGTAGTGATCTTTCTTATATGTATCAATTCTTACTAACTTCTGGATATTAGTTGGGAATAGGAATTGCTCCTTAAATGGTAAAATAATGTCTTTCATGTAGGCTAACCAGGCAAGCAACAGGGGTCTTATTGTTAGGAAGAATGATGCTGAATGCATAGAATTTTTAAATAGCCTTTTGATTGCTGGAACACGTTGCTTATGTGTTGAGGTGTGTTGCCTCTGGGAAGAGTTCCCCCATCTTTCCAAGAATATTTCCTTTATTTCTGTATCATGGGCAATTTTTCTTTGATCTATCCTCGTAGCTGCAGAAGCATCCATTAAAGGTAATCATCCCTGAAATTAACCAGAAACTATTGGCCTTTCATGCTGAAGTGCACTTATTTCAATAAGCTTGACCCAGGACTACTGAAGTCCGGACTCTTGAAGTAAATATACGTGATCTTAATGGGTATAAGATGATCTTTTGGCTTTACATCATCCAGTGTTCATGTTTGACAGCATTTTCACTCATCCATAACAGGTTTTTTTTTTTTAACTCGAATTGCCCCTCTTTGCCTAGATTGGATAGAAAAAGAACTGCAATAGAGACTTTTTAGGCATCTAATACTTTATAGGATGCTTTCATCTTGACGAGCGATGGGTTGATTTTGCCCTCATGACATTCATAGAAAGGGTTATGTACACCCGTGTTTTATAGTAACCATATATGTGATTTTTGTGGCTTCTTCAGTTACATCTCAGGTTTGTTAAGGAACTTAAATGAGGGTGATTCCTGAGTTGCAGTGCATAAGACTGTAGCATATAAGATTAAAAGATAAAGTCACAAGGATTGAACAAAGGAATTCATGTGTATCATTATATTGCATATTTATATATCTTTATAAGTATATAATACATTTGCTACATATTATATTGTATAAATGTATACATTTACTGTATAGCCTTATTTTTGAAATTCTCAGAAAATTGCATGTTCACATCTGGGAAAGGAATAAAGCCACATTCCAAGGTGACCTATGCTTAAGCATTAAGCATGGTCCATCTAGCACTATGCTGTAATGAATATTGTCCAATTTTCACAGTGAGAATTGTGACTAAAATTTCCATCTGCTAGCCTGAAATTCCAACTCTGATAGAATGACTTGACTTAAATGCCAAGAAAGCACTGTCATTTGGCAAATAGCACCCACCTTGAATCCTGCAGATCAGAGTCTGTAACTCCAAATGGGTATTGCTTTTTGGAGCTTGAAAAATGCCCAATTGACTGGAATTCTCTGGTAAATATTCCACACCCAGAAGAATATTCTGACACCTAGGAGTTCCAGCCACACAAAATGATGTGACAACTTCACATTATTTGAAAGTTTTAATACTTGATTTTCAGAGCCAGGAGTCTTAGACCCTGCATAATGGGATTTTGTTGTTTGCAGGAAGAAAGGGTATCAGATGAGATTATCTCTCTGCTTTAGATGGGCTGCTTTAGGAAGGGGACAGAAAAGGGTTAGACCAGATGGCTCCAAAGGTTTTCCTTCAGTTTTCCAGTTGGCTCAGATCACTAAGTCTTCTTAAGACTGAAAGGTATTATTAACTTCTCTGTGCTGAGAAGGTAGAGACTTTTATTTGCATTTATGTATTCAGGTAGAGAACACATGAATGAGTGATTTACTAGAGCAAGGAAGATTTTCTTTAAAATATAACAAATCTGGGCTAAGCATATAGTGCAGTGGTAGTAACTTGCCTGTCATATGCAAGACCCTAGATTGAATCCCTAGTACACGAAAATAAAGAATATACTAAATTTTCTGTTATTCAACTGAGTCAAAACATTTATCATCTGATGACCAATTTTTTAAATTTTTTTATTTAGTATTTATTCAATTGTGCATGTATGCCTGCGTATGTGTGTGTGTGTGTGTGTGTGTGTGTGTGTGTGTGTGTGTGTGTGTGTGTGCGTAGAACCACGGACGAATTCAGGAACCACCATGGACGCCTCCACCTCTTCCTTGTTTACTCTGCCGCGGGATTCACAGGCTCCGCCCTACCAGGACCAGAAATGCAGGCCGCCCCCGCTTCTGCCTGGCGTTTATACATGCATGGGGTCTAGGATCCGAACTCAGGACCTTCCACCTGCAAGGCAGAGGCTTAACCCCTGAGCCACCTCTCCAGCCCACCGATGACCAATTTTTAAAGCATTTAGGCATATTGAAATATGCTTAATAAAATCATGGTCAATATTTCTAAGCATTTCATTCTTAAAATCACCATAGATGGCATAAGCACCAAGACTAGTCCTCTGTGGTTCTGACATCAGGTTCAACATCTGTTGTTAATTGGCTGCTTTATTTTTTCCATAACTACCATTAATTTTTCCTGTGGTATTTTAACACAAATCTCAAACACTATGCCATTTAACCCTGAAATGCTTAATGATGCATCTCTACAGGCATTTTTACATAATCATCAAGACTTGCATCAAAGACAATGTAATTGCTTTATATCGACTGTTAGCCACTCTGCATTCAAATTTCTCAAGTTATTCCCAAAATAGCGTGCTTCATCAAAATCCAAACATGCTTTCACATTGCAATTAACTGCACTTCTTTTCTCTTTTATAAAGACTATGCTTTAGTATTCATTTTTTGGACAAATTAGTAACACACTTTAGGATTTCAGAGAATCTTTAGGTCCCTAGTATCATAATACTTATACCGTACGTAGCTATGAATAAGTAGTAATAATATAAAGAAAGACTTGCCCTCTCTCTTTCTTTGCAACTGTAGAAAAACGAGGGGAGGTGGATGGGGAGGTAGGGGGGAGAGTGAGGGAGGGTAGGGAGGAGTCGTAGGTACGGGAGGGTGGGAGGGAGGGAGTTGACGGGAGGGATGGGTAGGGAGGGAAGGTTGAGGGAGGAGGTGCTAGGGAGGAGGAGGAGGGAGAGGGAGGGAGGAGGGATGGGAGAGGGTAGGGAGGTGAGGAGGGAGGGTGGGGAGGCTGGGGGTAGGGGGAGAGGGAGGGAGAAGAGGGGGGAGAGGGAGGGGAGCGGATGGGATAGCGTCGATGGAGGGAGCTAGCTGGGGTCGCTTGTGGATGAGCGTAGGGCGGGAGAGAGAGAGGGACTGTCTGAGAGAGAGGGGGGAGAGTAGTATAGTTAGCGAGGGCTGTTCTTTCTTCTCGGTCGAGCCTTCTGCGAGTCTTCGCTCTCTTTCTATACTAGAATCTCTCTATTTAGCGCTCTCTCTCTTTCTCTCTTCTCTTATCTGTCTATATCCATGCTTATCTCGTCTTGCTCATCTCTCTTTCTTCTCTCTCTTTCTCTCTCTCTCTCTCTCTCTCTTTCTTTCTCTCTCTTTCTCTTCTTTCTCTTCTTCTTTCTTTCTTTCTTCTTTCTTTCTTTCTTTCTTTTTCTTCTCTTTCTTCCTTCCTTCCCTTCCTTCCTTGAGAGAGAAGAGAAGGCATAGAGGGAAAGTATGCACCTGCATGTTGTGATACATGAGTGGAAGTGAGAGAACAATTTTTAGAAGTTGGTTCTCTGCTTCTCTCCTTCCACATGTGGGCTTCCAGTGACTGAATTTAGGTTTGTGAAGCAGGAGCTTTAGTTACTAAGCTGTCTTGCTGCCTCACCTCGCTTCTTTTCTGTGTCTTTTGGAGACAAAGTCTGCTGCATAGGTTAGGCTGAACTTGAACTCATGATCTTCTTTTCCAAGCTTTCCAACACATATTCAGGTCCTTTGCCCATTTTTAGATCAGATTATTTAGGTTTTGCTATTAAGTTGTACAGGTTCCTTAAAGATTTTGGTTAATCTTTATCAGATACAGAGTTTACAAATACTTTCTTCAATAGTTTGCTGCATAGCACTTGGAAATTTGCCAAAAGAATTTGTTTTTAACATTTTGAACACAGCAAAAGATAAGCTGAGATGATGAATGTGTCCATTAATTTTCTGGGAACTTTGTACAACATATATACAGGCCAATATACATTGAATTGGGTGCGTGGTATATGCCTGTGGTTCTAGCATTTGGGAGGCAGAAGAGATGTTAAATTCAAGATCATCCTGGGCTCCCTAGAGAGACATCTTAAAAAATGGACAAACAATTCACATCATATTGAACTTCATGAATATACACAATTATTTTAATTTAAAACAAAATGTTCTTGCTAGAAAGTGCATTCTAGAGGCTAGTAATGTAGCACATTTGGTGGAATCCTAACCTAGCATGCATGAAGCTCAGACACCTACTGTAAGTTCATCATTCTGATGGTGGATTCGGGAGGATCACACATTTACTATGCCATCAGCTGCATAGTGAGTTGTAGGCCAGTCAGGGTTACATGAGATGATGTCTAAAAATGGTTTGGGGGTAGATTCTATTAACCAGATATGGTGGCTCAGTCCTGTAATTTCGTATTTTCCATGGAAGACGCAGAAAACAAACTCAGGCAAGAGGGCTTGGTACCACTGTTCATTAGGGAAATGAAAGTCAGTGCCCCAATAAAATATCATTTCATGCTTTGTCTTGCACACCTAAAGGAAATTAAATCAGTACAATCCAAAGACATTAGCACCCTCATGCTGACTGCAACACTATTTTTTCATAATAGTTGATGGATTGCACATCAATTGGAGAATCAATAAAGCACACAGTGCAATAGTCTTCACTCATAAAAAGGAAATCACGCTGTCTGTGACAACTGGGATAAACCTAGTGGGTATTTGTTACATACACATGACAGAAGCTAGATACAGAAAAGCAAGTAGTATATAATCTCTTTGTATCTGGAATATAAACAAGTTCAAATTCTAGAAGGAGAGAGTGGAATATTTTCAAGGGTGAAGAAAAAAGATGTTGGTCACAAGGTATAAGACTTATGAGACAAATAGTTATAAGTTAAGTAATTTTAAGATGAATAATTATAGAGTGAAATAATCTCTGGGGATCTAGGTTGGTGAATATAGTGAACACAATGAATAATGATACATTATTTACTTGACATTTGCTAAGTTGACCATAAGCATCCTTATCATGAATATACACACATACATAGATGTACACACATGGATGTACATATAGTATTGTTATGATGGTTAATGTCTTAATTTGTTTGTGCCAATTGTTTTATGATATTTATACATGAAATCATTTAATTACAATAATTACTATCCTTCAATGTACACATTTTATTTGTTAATTTATGGATGGAAAATTGAAATAAAGGGGCTGGAGAGGTGGCTCAGGGGTTAAGCCTCTGCCTTGCAGGCGGAAGGTCCTGAGTTCGGATCCTAGACCCCACGTATAGACGCCAGGCGAAAGCGAGGGCGGCCTGCGCTTCTGGTCCTGGTAGGGTGGAGCCTGTGAATCCCAGGGCAGAGTAAACAAGGAGGAAGTGGAGGCGTCCATGGTGGTTCCCGAATTCGCCTGTGGTTCTACACACACACACACATACACACACACACACACACACACACACACACACACACACACGCACACACACGCACAATTGAATAAATAATAAATAATAAAAAATTAAGAAAATTGAAATAAAAAATACATGTTCTTATGTCTGATGAAGCAAGTCTTTCACTTCCCTTTATTTTTCCAGAATCTCTCTAGAGGATACTTTTAGTTGATGCTGTTTGTATTTTCGGACATTTGTGGGAAACCCAAATTAATTCTTGGAAAAATTACTTCAAATGACAGAAGATTTTAATAAAATAATGGGTTATATAATAAATGCACTGGAATGCAAATGTCCTTTTCAGAGAGAAACAATATTATCACAGATACAATGAAATACATGGTCTCATTTACATTTAAAAAAATTAAAAGGAATTATGTAGACAGAAAATTCATATTTTAGATTTCATTCCCACAGGTTAACTACTTAACTTCATAAGGCTACTCCACTTCATATCTCAAGTGTGAGTCTTGAGTCATGAGAACTTCATTTAAGCTGTCTATAGGCTGGGGGCTTCTACATTTTACTTGGAGTTTATAATTTGTGGGAATGACTCAGAGGGCTCAGGAAGTCATGTTAGGTACATGAAGAGGTCCAGAGCATAAGGTCTGGGAAGATCACGAGTATGGAAGCTTCCATCCTCAAGTAGCTAAGTCATTCTCCACATATATAGATATGGTAACCCATTCAGAAACTTTCTGCACCATATTGATTAGAGGCTTTTGGAAGTGTCATTATGTAGACTTGATCGATTACATCATGAACACCATTAATTATTATCTGATACCAATCATCCTTTGGTTGATGATGCAAATATCTATTTATACGAAAGCATGGACACATCATTTAATTCAAATCTACCCAAATGACACCAAAGAACTGATTATACATCAGTGAATTCACCCTATGAAACTAGAATTATACAAAGCATCAAAATCCTGTAAAAACAACTATTCAACAATCGATAACTTGTATACTTCAGGGGACTCTAATATTGATTTTGAAATTCAGTTACAAGAAAATAATTAGTGGAATCCCTTAACCTGATGGGATTGGGCCACAGTTGTTCTGATTTCCCTTCCTCCTCATCTGAACTAACTGGTTTTCAATGCTGAAGGTGAAATCTAGGCCTTCATGCATGCTAGGCAAGTGCATTTGGCTATGCTTATTTTGCTAGTTGTTCTTCCCCTCTGTGTCTCACACAGTTCTTGTCACACCATCCATTAGAACACAATTTCTACTCTATATAAATATTCTTTGTGTCACTTTCATTTACTGTTAAAAATAAGGAGGAAATGTTCATTCTGCTGCAGATCAGTTGGTACTTGTAATGAGGTACTTGGTTTGCTTTGCTCTTCTCTAAAACATGCCTAGGATTGCTCTCTGTGCATCTCTTAACTTCTCTCTCTCTCTCTCTCTCTCTCTCTCTCTCTCTCTCTCTCTCTCTTTCTCTCTCTGTCCCTATGTGTGTAAGAGAGTGTGTGTGTATCAGAGGGCACGGTGCACACCTGTGGACCAAGGGTAACTTCAGAAATCATCCTGGATTGCTTCTACCTCCTAATTGCTTCTGGAATTTCCAGATTCTAACCACAAGGGCCTGAAGTGCAGGCCTCCACCATTTTTACCTGGCCTTTTTTTTTTTTCCCACTCATACAAACTTGATAGGTATGCCATTCCCCTCCCTTCCTCCACCCCTCCCTTGATCCCCTTGCTCCCTCCCCCCTTTTCCCCTTCCTTTCCCCCCCTCCCTTAACCTCCCAGGCAGAGTAAACAAGGAGGAGGTGGAGGCGTCCATGGTGGTTCCCGAATTCGCCTGTGGTTCTACACACACACACACACATACACACACACACACACACGCACAATTGAGAGAGAGAGAGAGTCTCCTTTCTCCCAGTGCGTCCCCCCATTCCTGGAGCATCCTTTACTGTGCACGTCAAACTTTCCTCTGGGTCCTCCTCTTTTGATGAGGTGTAAGGACTCAGCAGCATTGCCTAGAGTTATTTTTGTGTTCCCCTTTTGTGTAGGAACACTATTTCTACCTGGCCTTTTTATGTGGGACCTGGGATCCAAACTCAGGACCTTCTACTTGTGAAGCAGAGTCTTAACTACTAAGCCATCTCTCCAGTCCTGCCCTCTGTCTATTTCTAAAGTCTCATTGCTTGGTGTTTCTGCCCACCTGTGTATATTACGGAACCAGCCATTTTGCTGGACATCTCTGGGTTTACTATCTTGCTGATGCTAAGCCATTTTATATTTATTTCTAGCTTATTTTAGTAAGAAAACCCAATGGTCATTAAAGGCTACCTGAGTATTAAAAAAAAATCAGGGGCACTCAACTGTCATTTGAGTGGATCTATTTGGACCCATTTCTCAAACCCTGTGGCTCAGCCCTAAGTCTTCATTTTGACGTGTTTTTGTTTGTTTGCTTGATTTTTTGAGACTGGGCTTCCATAGCCTAGGTCAGTCTGGAACTCACTGTATAGTTGAAGATGACGTTGAACTCCTGATGTTGCCTTTCCCTCATGAGCACTAGAATAACAGGCCTGTGTCATGGCACCTAGCTTCCTTTTTCATCTTAAAGCAGCCTAAGGACTTTTGAGTTGAATCTAGAATCCAGAGCCTAACAGCTGATGAAGGACTTCAACTTGGAAGGAGGCTCCTTCCAACTCATGGACTGGTTGAGGATGCAATTCTACCACTTAAGCAACTCCATGGAATGACAACACCACTCTTAGATTAGAATCCAAGCTGATGATGGATACTCCACAGAAAGAGTTCCAGAATCTAAAACTTCCAATAGAACATTATTAAAGATTTGTCCTGTCTAGTAAGGCTGGATCTTTTTATCATTTTATCCCTCAGTGCATATTAAAAAAAGATGAACAGAATAGATGGGGAAAAGAAATTGGTAAGCTCTAAAGAATCTAATTTTAAAACAAAATTTCTAGCCCCTGTCAGGCTTCTAGCATTCAGGAAAAAAGAGCAAAATGTACAACTTAGATAGTATCTGATGAACTGTGTTCTACACGGCTGTCTTTTTATTGAAACCTCCTGTGGTATCACAAGGGCCTTACTGAAATATCCGTTAATGAAAAGCTGGCCAGCAAGAAAGAAGTAATAAGGACATTTTATCTCTTTGTCGGTCTTGTAATGAAAAAGAAATGAAAGCAAAGCACGTTCGTTTTAATTGATGAAAGAAACATGGATTTCATAAAGCTGAAAGGCAAGAGAAGCCCTGCTGGAGGCAAACTGTGTTCCTCTGCACATGTCCGTTGAGCATAGCTCAGATGGATCATAAATTAGGTTTCTGCCAATTACTCATTTTGGTATTCAGTCTTCCTAGGATGCGCATCATTTTTTATTTACGATGACATATTTCTAATGATGGGCACAGACACAATGCCTGATAAAAAGTTGGTGCTCAATAACTTATTGTTGAATTCATGAACCAAAGAGAAGACATGACATCCTGCAGAAATACTCACAAAAACAAATGAGGTCCCCTATCACTTTATTCATGGTTAATCACTCACCATTATTATTCATTATTAATTTTCTGATGTTGGTGAAGATAAGTTTTCTGCACCTGTCTGTGTCTATATTTTCTCCAGTGTTCCAGTTTCAGACTTGCATCCTAATTTAGCAGTTGCTATTCACTCTGCTTGGTGGACTTGTAGTCCTCAGTAGTTGATTAGCCCTTATTCGTTCCAGTAGAAAAATGTCCCTTCCTCCCAGAGGCCCCCATGATTGTGTGTGCTAGGTTATCTAACCCTGTTCTATGTTCCAGAGCAACATTAGGAATTACACTTGCGATCACTCTCCCAGAATGTCATCCCCAAACGACTGTGAGCCCTAATAAGGGTGATGGGAAACCTCCACCTTTTCTTTGCTAAGACTCAGCACAGCAGGAGTTCAGTAAATACTAACATAACAAACAGAATTAGTTCATTTTCTGTTGTTGCAACAAAAACACTAGAGGATGGGGGATTTATAAGGGGAGACATTTATTTTGACTCACAATTCTAGAAGTGCATGAATATGGCCCTAATACATGCCTGGTTTCCATTGAGGGTCATATGTTGCTCCGCACATGGTAGAAAAGCAGAAGCAGCAGGCACATGTGGAAGAGGAACATGTACGCAAGAAAGTCTGAAACAAGTGAAGGCTCAATTTGTAACAAGCGGCTCTTTTGATAACTAATCCTTGAGAGAACTATATCAATCTCTTCATAAAGGAAGAGCTGCCATGACCTGATACTTAGGTCACACCATCTCTAGCGCCACCCCTATGAAGAATTATGCTGTGACATGTGGTTGGTGGAAGCAAGGCATGTTTAAACCATCTAGATACCTTCATATTAAGATCTTTTGGAGATAGGCAAGTGGCCATTGAGCATTGAGCATGGAGCTTGACCTAGGATTCCTGGGGAGGCAGAGGTTTGTCATAATGTTCAAAGAGTATGAAGAGTAGACTAGCAGCTAGTTAGTACTCTGAGCAATCTGTATACAAGTTCCAATTTAGAAATAACTATTTTTTGTCTAGCCACATGATGCAGAGGGAGAAGACAGATACAGAAATTACCCCACCTAAGAGACTGAGGACCCCAAATAGGTTGCCTGTGTGGGGAAAAAAAGTGACTTCAGAGACTGGTTTCCTGCCACCAATACTGAATTCAGTCCCCCCCTCTTTTTTTTCACATCATACAGTACAAGGTAAATGTTCTGGGGGGAAGTTGACAGGGTGTGGGAAAATGCCACCTTTCAGTGAGTTTTCTCCAAACATCACAGAACACATGTTCCTCTCTTGGACTTGTTTTCAAACAAACATAAGGACAGGATGTCCAGGCCCTTAGTTGATGTTGTACTGCTGCAACAAAGCAAAAGAGACTTCCACCAGATCTTATACGGATCCTCACTATCTACACCATTCATCTGACATGTGACTCATTTGAAGGCTAGACAAGGGGACAGAGTGTCCACAGCTATGGATCCCACAGCTTCAGGGAGCTGTAGACAGAGCTGGACACAGCCAGTAAGACATTGTGAGAAAGTGGTCATCACAGGCTATTGGTAGGTTGAGTCAGGTTTTCACTTCTGGAGTGGGATTATGTGGTGGGCTTCAGGATTCAGACATCTAGAAGTTCGTAGGATGGAAGTGGAGTAGTTTTGTTTCTCCTCGCTGTATCAAAATAACTGACAAGAAACATCTTAGGGGAAGGAGGTTTTAATTGGACTCCAAGTTTGGAGGTGTGTCATGGTGGGGCTGGTATGACACAGTGAGCACGAGGTGGCTGGTCCCATCATGTCTGTAATTAGGAAGCAGAGAGAAATGAATGCTGTTGCTCATTTTTACTTTCTTCTTTTTATTCAGTCTGGCCCCAACCAATGGAATGGCATCACCCATATTTAGGATAAATCTTCTCTCCTCTGGTAATCGTCTCTGGAAGCATCCCCACAGATATGCCTGGAAGCTAGCTTCTTGGTAATTCTAAATCTTCTCAGGTTGACAATGGAGATCAACCATCAAGTTGTCTCAGCCAGACCCAGATTATTTTTTTCTGTCAACAATGACTTCTCACTCACAGATGTGCCGGATCCTTTCCATAGCCCGAGGGCAACAGAAATTCAAGATACCTGAGTGAAAGGTAGCAAGTGGTGAAGTGGAAGTGCTCTTTAGGCTCTTAAATCCAGCAACTCCACTGGAGCCAGCCCCTCTGGGGATCAAAACTCCAAGATCCTGACCAGAAGCAAACCAGCCAGATATTTTTATAAACATTTTTTATTATTATTTCCGCTCATAAAAACTTAGTAGGTACACCAGTTCCCTCCCTCCCTCCCCCTCCCCCCGACCCCCATGCTCCCCCTCCCCTCACCCCTCCCTCCCCATCCCTCAGTTTCTCCCCCCTCAATCCCCGGAGAATCCTTTAATGTGTTTGCCAGTCTCTCCTCTGGGCTCTCCTCTCCGATGACGTACAAGGACCTAGTGACATTTCCCTGAATCCTTTCCTGTGTTCCCCTTAAACTGTCAATCCCTTGCCTCCAAGGATCTTGGTGCCTTTAGCAAATGCTAGACTTTGTGGGGTCAATAGTGTGTTGGACATTGCGCAGGGCATGCAAAGTCCAATTATGATTGCTTCGGCCCTAACTTGTGTGGAGTATCTTGCAAATCATTGCTCCTCCCATCCTTTTGCTCTTACACTCTTACCACCCCCTCTTCCGCAAATTTCCCTGAGCTTCAGGATGGGGAGAGATTGGGCTGGCTAGTTCTATGTGGTTGATATAGAGTCTCTGAAGTTCTGGATTATGGTTTGTTAATTTTCTTTTGCAGTTTTGCTGCTCCTGCAATGCCCTTCACTCCACCCTGATGGGCATTGTATGTCACCCCTTGGCCAGATATTTTTTGAAAAGCCTCTTCCTCCTTTACACGTCTGTTCTGAGAGGTAGCTTTTCCATTGCTTTAAAGAACTATGCTCTTGCTTCACTTGGGGTCACCTTATCTTAAACACTTATAACCTTGTGGAATCACCCCTACATTTGAGAAAGCCAGATTCTCAGGGTCTCATGAGTAACTCAACAAGCTGCATTAGGGAGAAGTCTGAATCCCATCTGACTGTCCAAAGTCTTTTCCCTGACTTTGTCTACTTTAGTGGTTTCCACAGCAGATCATTGAATTGCTCAATGTTTAACTAGTTGTATATTTTTTTCTGGTGGTGCTGGGGATTTCAGGGTTTGGCTTATGGTAGGCAAGACTCTGCCACTGAGCTATCACCCTTTATCAAGAAGGTGGCTGTTGCCATCCCTTACAGAAGTGAAGAAATTAAAGTGTACCAAGCTGGTGCATCCACAATGTTAGAGAGGAGTCTTTGGCAGGGGAACTGGGGAAAGGAAAGTGTGTTTGGAAGGAGGCTGAGGAGGGCAGCAAATGGTAGTTCTGTGTGAGTGTCAGATGATCCCTGGCTTTGGCACTACTAGTGCTCTAAGTAGGGTTATATTAATCATACATATTTATAGGTCACAATGTGACGTGATTCATGATTTTCTCTCTCTCTTTCTCTCTCCTTCCTTCCTTCCTTCCTTCCTTCCCTCCCTCCCTCCCTCCCTTCTTCCTTTCTTCCTTTCTTTCTTTCTTTCTTTCTTTCTTTCTTTCTTTCTTTCTTTCTTTCTTTCTTTCTTTCTTTCTTTCTTTCCTTTTTCTTTCTTTCTTTCTTTCTTTCTTCTTTCTTTCTTCTTCTTTCTTTCTTCTTTCTTCTTCTTTCTTTCTTTCTTTCTTCTTTCTTTCTTCTTTCTTTCATTTTATTAGTATTTGGTCTTTCCTCATCTGTAAAATGGGCCACTGCAAAGCTGAAAGGGAATCTTGCATAAAACACTCAGCACAGCTCTGGGCACATGGACAGGACAGTATTTATTACTACTGGCTCTATACCAAGTAGTGATTAAGAAGCTGGACGAAGACACCCAGATTTGCCATCCTCTACACCCACAAAGTCCCTGGAGCAATTCATTCAGAGGCTGGTTGGAAAACAACATGCCGAAACCCTGGGGTGGTGGCAGGATTGGGGGTGGGGGAATTCTAAGGTCTCGCAGCGCTTTTCAGCTTGGTGTCCGCCCTGCCCCGGGAGCCAGGGGCGGGGGCGGGAGCTGAGCGCTCCTGCAGCGTGTGCGTTGGTTGGCGGGCGGGACCGTGAGTTCTCAAGTCAGGCGGACACTTAGAGCCTGGCGGAGGTTTTCTGGTGTGCGTGGCCAGAGGCCCAGAGACGCGAGGAGCTGGCAATCAGGCGGCCTACAGCAGGCGAGCACCATGAGCGGCAAATGCGACGTGATCGTGGTGGGGGGCGGCATCTCAGGTCAGTCTCCTCTGTGTGCTCTGACAGGTGGTCCTCCAGGGGAAGCCCAGTACAGGCGACCTAGAGGGTGGAAGCTTCTTTGACTGTCAGTCCATACATCTGGAGCTATTTATACTTTTGGGGAGTCAGAACTTGGGGTACTTTCTACCAGTGCTCTCTTGGAGGAAAGGATTTGGGGAGACCCTGGGCACAAACCTGGTGAAGGTATGCAGCTAGACTTTGAACTTCTCCCTCAAAAGGCTGCCAGGGTTGCTGGAATTTTCCAATTCCGGGAAAAGGGGCCGAAAAGTGGATGACACCTTTCGGATCTGGAGGTGCTGATTTGTTCCAGCTTTGACCTAGACACCCTCCTCGTTTAGAGCAGCCTGGTGCCACTTTGCTGTCTTGGCATCAGGCAAAGGGCCTTGAACAGGTGGAAGGATTGGACCCTGACCAATGAATTGCTAAGAACTTTTCCACTTCCTTGATTCTCTGTGATCCCCTGATTGTCAGAGATTGTCAGAGATCTCATGCAGGGTCTTCTTGTTAAATGTCTTTTCTTTTGCCTTCCTTTCATGCCTTTCTCCCCTCCAGAATCATAGGGTGGCTGAACTGTGGCTAAATTCTCGGGGCCAGCCCATATTTGGCAAAGATGGGACAGGACATATATGGCCACAGCAGAATGCGTAAAACACAGACGTCAGAAGTAGGAATGGACTGGGCAGGACCCTCAGAGGAGTGACAGGCAGACCCCATGGCTGGAGTGAGTGGGAATAAGCACTGCTCCCCAAACAGCCAGGTGCACAGACATCTGGGGCTGGGTGGTGCTTTTACCTGGCTCCCAGATCCTCTTTGTTATTTGAGCAGTATTGAAGCCACTGCCAGAAACTGGAGACAAGTTGCCTAAGACTTGCTCTGGCCTGATCTTGGTAGCTTTGCTTTCTGTCAAAGCAGAAGTGCCCTGACTCTCTTGGACCCAGAAAGGGACCCTGAGTATTGGAGTTGGGTTCCACTTCTGTTCCTGTGCCTTTATGGTAACCTTCCTGATGTTTGGGTTAAAGCTCTTACTACTATTTCTGTGTATCTATCCCTGGTGAGCTCCTACATGGTAGGCCTGTGACCTGCGCTGCAGGTGTATAGATGCAGGAGCATAGTTTACTGATGTGGCAAGGTGAGGCATGGATTCACCTTTCATGTGATTCTTTCAAAGTCTTTTTTTTTTTCTCAGAGGAATGTTGACTTGAAAAAGC
The DNA here is from genome assembly GCA_023101885.1 of Typhlomys cinereus. Lineage (NCBI taxonomy): Eukaryota > Metazoa > Chordata > Mammalia > Rodentia > Platacanthomyidae > Typhlomys > Typhlomys cinereus. Next base: position 4,450,642 of record JALPQD010000158.1, on the reverse strand, counting down.
CTATCTGGGTATTGTAGAAAATATTGCTCAATGTCTCTGGAGGCTGTCTTGTTCAGCACTCCATCTCATGGGAAACTGAAGCTTCTTTAGGCCTTAGAAGTTCCTTTCATATCCCAATTATGCCTCATTAATCTGTAGTTTTCTACTTCTTCACTGTTCTTTTGCCATTTCTAATTTATGCCTAAGTCATGTGCTTATTTTTTCAGTGCAGCAGGTAGAGTCCAGGGTCTCACACATGTTAGGAGGTAAGCTCTCTGCCACTGGGTTAGGTCCCTCAAACTCATGGAAATTATTCCTGCTAGACTCACATGGGAGGGTGAAATAAGGGGTTAACTTTTTTATTAATAGCGATAGACCTCTGCATTTTTCACCAAACTCTGACCAAAATGAAGAGGATCAAAACTAGTCATTGTTCTAAGAACCATGAAAGTAAAGGTTTCAAGCCCCAGCATTACTCAATTGCTTTATCTGCTACAGATAGCATCAGTTCATCAAAGCTGGGTTACATGATAGATGTGAAGGGTAAGTGAAACCATGTGTATGTGTTAGTTTTGTGATGTATAAAATATGACACTGAGAAGTCTAGAGGCATAACACTCACCTCGCATGTACGAATGCCCGAGTTCCATCCCCTCCACTCCAAAGGAAAGTGACAACAAATGGGTGGAAATTCTATTTGGATTATAGACAGTGTCACATGGTAAAACACTGCCTCTGTTCCCCAGTACTGCAAAACTCAAAGAATAAAATAAGGCCCCACAAGAGTTTTGCTCGTTTTGCACACCACAGGCAACAGAGGAGGATGTGGGAGGGGACTGATAAAGGAGTGTGTCAAAATGGAAGACAACTGGACTTGATGACACACACCCACATTCCCAGAACCAGGAGGTTGAGGCAGGAGGATAGGGGGAACACATGTTCAGGGTCAGCCTTCTGGATGTACAAAGACCCTAGCTCGAACAAAACAAATCAACAAAAAAGACCTGTCAATCTCAAAAAGGAGTAGAGACAGCCAAAGGACAACAGAAGATGAAATAATTTCTTGCAGTCTATTTTATAGTAGGGTAAATATAGATACAAAAAAAGTACTCTATATTTCAAAAAGAGAAGTATTTTCAATAGTTCCATCACATGGAAATGATAAATGCTTTAGTAGATAGAAATACATTTATTTGAATACTGCATGGTGCATATGCATATTTGTGTCAAAAAAATCACATGGCTTTCTTGGCACTGTAACAATACATACTTTTTTCCTCCTCTGTTCTCCTCCTCCTCTTCATTCTTTTCCTCCTCTTCTTTCTTTCTCCTTCTCTTCTTTCTCCTCCTCCTCCTTTTTCTTCTTTTGCTGTGCTGAGGATGGAAGTCAGAATCTCATACATGTTACTTAAGCATTGCACCACTGAGCTATATCCCTTCTTCATACAATTTTATGTGTCAATTAAAAACAGTTTTCAAAAAGATAAGACCTGGGAAGACAGTTCAGTCAGTAAAAGGCAGTGCTGAGTTAGCTCACCAGATCCACGTTAAAAAAAAAAAAAAAAAAAGCCGAGCATTGTGACGCGTACTTGATACCTCAACTCTAAGGAGGTAAAGACAAGTAGATCCCCAGGGCTTGCTGGCCATTCAGCTTAGTTACCTCCACATCGACATGTGCCTACGTGCTCACCTACATGCAGACACAAGCATGCTCTCACATACTCAAGAAGACGATACAAGGCTTAAGATGGTGGGGTATGTCACAAGAAAGAGGTATATTCACTAACTCATTTTTTATTCATTTAATGAACTCTGTCCCACATTCATATAAAAAGGGAATTAAATGAATTGTATAGGACTATTTCTTTGAGGCTCTCACAAATTAGCATGGGAGATAGAGTCATGAGCAATAAATACTGATGATCTGGTGCTGCAGAGACAGCTCAACAGTTAAACTTTTGCCTCAAAAGCAGAAGGTCCTGAGTTCAGATCCTGGATCCCATGTAAAAATGCCAGGCAGAAATAGTGGTGGCCTATACTTTTGGCCCTGGAAAACAGGGCCTGGGAAACTCCAGAACAAAGAAAAGAGGAGGCAGCGCAGTCCAGGGTGATTTCTGAAGTCAACTTTGGTCCTCTACAGAGACACACAGTGAGTGCCCTATGATACACACAGACACACATTCAATTAATTAATTAATTAATTAATTAATTAATTAATTAATTAATTAATGCTGATTACCTGTGTGTCATACATGCTTAAGTAGCACACCAAAAGTTCTAGGTAAGGTGACTGAAGAAAATATCAAAACCTTGTTAAATCTTACAAAAAGATTAAGTGAGTTGAGTCTTAATGAATAAAAATGATTGTTTAGAAGACTACACAACAAAAACATTTTATTTTTAAAATATATTTAGTTCAGAGACAGAACAATGATAAATTTTCATTCACAAGAAATGTTTGTAAGATGATGGAGGATCTGGAGATGTTGCAAAAGGGAGAGAGGACACATCTTTGGGAAAGGAGAAGGCATTAGGAATTGGAAATGCTGAGAAGGTGCTCTAGTAGAGAAATCTAGCAATTGAAATATTAGAAAGCAATTAACATCAAAGCTGTGCATGACAAAGTTTTAGTTAAAGCTACTGCAGTGGAAGAAATGACCCAAACCAAGTGAACAGTTTTAGAATTGTAGCATTAGGAGGTGATTAACACAGTGGTTTTGCTTCAAATGTCTCCGGATTCTACTCGGCTCATAAGCTTTGTTAATGATTGAACTTTGGACAATCTCGTAATCCTTTATACTTTTTAAACCTGTTAGCAAATTCTAATCTATCTTTTTGGGACAAACAGAGACATATACTCAGAGTATAGCTGTTTAATATATAACATTGTGGTGTTTAAAAGATCTCGAAGGCTATTGAAGAATAGCTTTTTAGAAATATATCTGATGTATTAATGAATTCTTACTGTGGAAGAAGATTTTGATAACATGAGCAGCATCACCCACATCACAGAAGGCCTGGCCTTGTTTCAATTTTAGTGTTTGGGTTGTTGAAGCCATGGCAACTATCCTGAAACAGTGGAGTGGATCTTGCTCAATCGCCAAAATAAAAGTTTAACTTGAACCAGAAAAGAGAAAGTCCCCTTCCCCCATGGTGGTTAATGAAGGTCTTTGGTGAAGAAAAATGAACATCTCAGGGCGGCTTGAACTTACTTCAATGCTAAAGAAATCTACACTTTGACAGAAATGTTTGGAAATTTGTGTTTTGTAGCCAAGGAGGGACAGAGGGGCCATGACAATGTGAAGTAAGCATAGGTTTTCCTGCCAATCAGACTGCCCATGAACTGTTTCCCGTACTTGCCAGAGTGTTTTACATAACCGGTTCTTCACTTGCCTCATTCTATTTTTCGTTTCCATGAGAAAGGCTTTATAACTGATAAAAATGTAGAAATTAAATGATTTAGAATATGTACCATGAAATCAATCATTAGTATGTAGGGAAGATGATAAAAAGATTTCCTTGCTGAAAAATAAAGCAAGAAAAAGATTGGATTTTTTTAAAAAAAAAATCAATTGAAAATACAAAGGGAAAAGAAAGGAAGCCAGGGTAACATGAAAGGGGGAAGAGAAGACAATGGAGGGGTAAGATTCAAGCATGTTTTATGCATGCATGAAAATGTCAAAAAACCCCACTTTGGTATGTAATTAATATATACTGATAGATTTTTAAAAGCATAATGACTTCTTGAGCAGCCTGTTTGGAGATTTGGAATGAACAGATGTGAAAGACCAGAAATGGTTGTTTCTTTCAGGCTCTGGCTCAGACTCTGTCTTTTGAAAAGCAGATCCTATTTGGCTCCTTTTCTTTTTGCCTTTAAAATAAATTTAACATGTAATTATTAAAAGTTAGATCCCTCTTAGTATAATATAAAAATCATATACAGTCTATACAATGCCAATAGTATTTTTAAATGCCTTTTTCTTTTTATATGCATTTTCAGTATTTATTGTAATTTTAATTATACCAGCTCATACAATGTTATGTGATTGTTCCTTGTGTATCCAATGTATAATCATCAAATCAGAGTAGGTAATGGTTTATCCCCTTAAACACTTAAATAAGTTTTTAATTGACATTTAACATTTGAATGTTTCTTTTACATGTAATAATTGTGCATATTCATGGGGTACAGTGTGATATTTCAATATATGTAGATGATATGCTATAATCAATTTGGAGTGATATATTCCTTTATAATTACTTTGCGTTTTGTTATTTCTAGCTCCTCTTTTCACAAAATATATAACAGATAAAAACAGCTTCCATTAGTGAGAACCCTGTATTCAATTTATCTGACATCAACCAGATTGATCTTTAGTTTTGGCTTTAATTGACATACAAGCATTGTACACCTTTTAGGAGTACAATGTGATAACTTGATATATATACACGGGGTATCATGAAATTATAGCAATTAAATACTTTCTATTTTTTGTGCATGGTGGGAGTCTTCAAATATCTTGTCTATCATGCATGAGACCCTGAGTACAATCCCCAGAGCTACAAAATAAAAAATAAATAAATAGCTCTAATCCATAGCTACTCTAAAGTGCTATGGAACATTCCATCTTATTCCTTCTGTTTGACTATATTCTGATACCTGTTGTCCGACTCTTTCTCCTTGCTTTTAAACTTCCCAGCCCCTACTGATCACTTGTATGAAATCAATGTCTTTACCTTCCAAATATGAGTGGGATCATGCATTGTTTATCTTTTGGTGTCTGGCTAAGGTCCCTTAATGTATATTCCTCAAATTCAATCCTTGAGAATAGAAGCTAGCATTTTTGTGTAATTGGTTCTTTACTTTCATCAGCCAACAGTTTTTTTTTTCCCCTGGAAGTAACACATATAGGAAGTGATGATAAAATCTAGGGTCAGCAGACATCTGTAAGGAATCACTTTCAACTTCATCTTGTCTCAGCCCATTGTTTAATCTCCTGTCCAGGTTCACTTGGGCACTGAGATGCACTGGGTTTCCATGTCCAAAATTTGTGAAGCCACTGTGTGCTTCACCACCACCCTAGCCTGGCTTTTGTTCAACTCTGAGCAGTTCTTCATTTCAGTCACTTGACTCTTATCTTAACTGCATTGGTGATAGTATTATTTTTTAGCTCTAAAAATACTACCATATCAAACATTGTATGCACGCTGGGAAAACCATTAAGGCAGCTCCACTGGGGTTCAGAAGACATTTCCTTGTTCCTCTGCATTATTCTTGAACCTAGGGCACATTGTTGGGATGAACTTTTTGGATGAACCATGTACCACTGAAGACACAGTTCTCATATTTTTGTTTATCCCCAGAAGTCACAAGGGTTGGCATAATGCATGGCTGGGCCTAAAACAATGGCAACAATACCTTTCCCCACTGTTGGACACTTGAGGTCTAGGCTTCCTGTTTTACAGGGGCAGAAGCAGTAACAGTATGGTACTTGCTTAGAACATGATGTTTATACTGGTTCGATCGTTAACTAACTGTAAACCCTTGGAGAAAATAGTTAGCCTTCTCCTGCTTTCATTTTCTCACCTGGCAATTAGGGATAATAATGTTATCTACTGCATAAAGTGGCTGAGAAGAATAAAAGAAAAAGGCATGATATGTGCTTGGAATTGGGCTGAGCATCTGCAAAATACACTAACTAGACATTGCCTGTTCTTATTAAAAAGGCTCACAAACTGCTCAGTTACCCACTAGTGGTCTGAAGAACTGGCTTGTGACTGTGCATGCAGATATGTACTTGCACATGTGCGTATACTCAAGCATAAACTCACACACTCAAGCAGTATTATCCTTCAGTGAGGTGCTGCATCCAAATTCTGCTTTTAAGGGTTGTAAAGTATTTATTCACACAGATGATACAAGGAAAGCGTCGATTAATTCTAAACAAAAGCTTCTACTTAAAGGTATAACTAAAAGATAAATATGGCAAATATTTCTATGGCAAGACATTTCTATCTAAAATTGATTTGGTGTCTAGCAGAGGTTAATGTTAGTATCAGTCCACCATTCCATTCAGTATTTGTTTCCCTGTTGGATTTCTTTTATTCCCTACGAAGATGTCATTATAAGAGGAACAAATTCTAGTATGTTAAAGTTTGTCCAGTGCAGCCATTTCCTCTGTAGCAATATTATTTTTTTTGGAAACAGGCTCTCAATATGTAGTCCAAGGGTGTCTTTGTACTTGAAATTCTCTAACCTCAGCTTCTCAAGTGCTGGAATCATATCATGCCCAGCTGTGAAATGATTTAGAATTTGCTGTGGCACCATTTACCCATGCATATAGCTGTAAAGTTGCACATGTTGAAAAGATTTTAGTGGATCAATTACCTTATGTAATGAATATGGACATAATTAAAGTTTGCTTTAAAGTACCATGCCATATAACTGATGTAACTCAATTGCTTTGCTAATTCCTGCATTTAAAAAAAAACATTTTTAAGAATCCTTCTTTCCAGAAGGTGAGAAACAGACCTATAATATCTACTAATTGTTGTATAGTGAAGATTTAGTCAAAACGTTCTTTCTCAAATTCAATATAATTTACCATTGACAACTCAGACTGATTCAGAGATTCAGTCATGTTAGATGAAAGTTGAAACTACAGAATATGTAGCCCAGGGAGAATGGGCCAGTTGCTCCTGTAGAGATGAAAATGCTGGACTACAGATTCCAATATTAATAAATAACCAAATACTCTGATTTCAAAGTGCATGAAGCTGAATCTGTAGGGCTTCAACCTGAAATGTTTCTTTTCTTCTTGATATTTATAGTGACACATTTCATTGTATTTATTTAGCAAGAAATTAAATTTCAAACTGAATTTGGGCAGTATGTTTTATGCATACTAAAGTTTCTATTTTAAATAAAAAAACATTTTTAAGTTTATTCATTTAGTGTGTGTGTGTGTGTGTGTGTGTGTGTGTGTGTGTGTGTGTGTGTTTCAGAGAGCACTATGTCCCTGTGGAGGACCAAGGGTGACTTTGGGAATCACCCTGGATTGCTTCTATCTCCTTTTCTCTTTGCTCCGGGATTTCCCAGGCTCTGCCCAGAAGTACAGGCCAGAAGTAAAGTCCTCCACTGTTTCTGCCTGACATTTTTATGTGGGACCTGGGATCTGAACTTAGGATCTTCTGCTTGTGAGGCAGAGTCTTTATCTTTGAGACTTCTCCAGCCCTAATTCCTGCACTTTTGACAGAAAAAAAATGCATAAGCCATTTTCGCATCCAATTTACCCTGTGAAATTGAGAGATAGTTTAGTTTCTAATTTATTTCTCCAAGATATTGAACCCCAGCAATATTGACACAAGCAAGTTCATATAATGACATTTTATTGTCAATAGTATTTCTCCAAACGTCAATAATGACAGTGTATTGTCAGCAAAATTTTGCAGATGATTAACTCATGTATTTATTCCTGTCAAGATCCAAGTGAACATACATATGACTGATATTCATTAAATCAGAACTTCCCCAGATTAAACTATATATAATTTGCGGATATTAAATCACTACAGCTAGCAAGATAATAGTATACTCACAGGTGTCAGACAGGATGTATGACAAGTGGAATGTGTACAGTTGCATATGACCTTCTGTAAGAAGCACCACTAACCTTTACTATCAGTTTTAGATTTGATGACAATATACTTACAATCTTGGCAGAGCTCCATGTCTATCTCTGTTGTTGCATCTTATTTACTATATTTGTTTTTTTTATTTCCACTCATACAAACTTAACAGGTACACCGGTCCCCTCCCTCCCTCTAACCTCCCACTGCACTGTGCTCCCCTCCCCTCCCCCTCCCTCCCGGCCCCCAGTGCCTCCCCCTCCCATCCCCGGAGCATCCTTTAATGTGCATGCCAGACTCTCTTCTGGGTCTTCCTCTCCAATGAGGTGCAAGGACCCAGGGGCATTTCCCAGAACCCTTTCCTGTGTTCCCCTTAAGCATAGGAACACTACTGTGGCTGTCAATCCCTTGCCTCTCTGTTTAGGGCTAGGGTTGTAGCTCAGTTGATAGAATGCGTGCCTAGTGTGCAAGCACTGCATTAACCAGAGTAGTGTCACATAATTGCAATCCTAACCTTAGGGGCATGGAAGCAGGAGAATCAAAAGCTCAAGGTAATCCTCAGCCACATAATGAGATTGACATCAGCCTGGGCTACATGAGATCCTATCTCAAAAAACAAATGTCTCTTTAAAGATCTGTGAATCTTCACTTAATCACTAACTGCTCAAAATCAGGCACTTGGTATGATTTTTTCTCCCTGTCTCTAGCTTACCCTGGCCCAGAGAAATTGAATTAAAGCAATAGAATTACTTGATGAAAATCATAGACCTTCTCAGGCTCTGTACTAAGAGATAATAAACTCTATAGTTGACAACTGGTTGAACAATGGAGCTAACCTTATACCCTGGAGGAAATTGGCTAACACAGATGTTAAACACAAGGGTTGACAAGAGGTGGTGAAACTTGCAATTTGGATAAGCTACCACCTTTTGAGCTTCAAGATTCTTTCTTATAAAATGGGAGGATGGTCCTGAGGCTAACTCCAAGCTGAATGAATGTTAGCTTCACATGTTTACAAGTCACTGAAGAGCCCATGGAAACTTGCAAAATTAAAAATCCCTATAAGTCCAAAAAGAGAAGTCCTTTTCTAATGTATTGCGATTCTGAAGAATTGGTGTTTTTTATTCTCAAGTGAATACTTTGGAGATTTCTTCTGGCTATACATGTAGTATTTCCAGTTCTTGGGAGCTCATTGGGCTTAACTTTTTACTACAGCATCTGCATAAAAATCATTTCCCTTAAGAGAGGTGCATGAGAGAGTAAAATTCCTTTCTCATTTTGAAATCCAAGTCATAAATTTTTTTCAGAGCTCATTTTCTTGGGTTTTAAAGGAATCATTGGTGTCTTAAGAATAAAAACACCTTGAGATTTTTGCCTGTTAGATAAAGTTTGCCTGTTTTTCCCCTGTTCATTTAATTCTAATTTAGTTTGCATTGAGTTAGTAAATGGAACTAAGGGCCTTGCACATGTAAAGCATGTGCTCTACTATTGAGCTATATCCCCGGCCCAAGAACACCTGGCTTTATGCAAGGAAAAATGGATTACAGGGAGCCAAGTACAAAGATCAGACTTCACAGCCACATCATCTAAATAAACTAAAAATAAAATGACTGTTCTTGGGAATAAAACCTCAGCCTCAGAAAGAGATGTACTCTAAATATGCTGGAAAGGAGGTATGATTCTCTAACACTCTCAGTGCCCTATTTCTACTTCTTTCTTTAAAGCTAAGCAAATGGATCCATCTTCAGTCCTGTCAGTTAACCTAGTAAATAAAGATTTCATGCAAATCCAAGCCCTGGGAAATAATTTTTATAGACTTAACCATGCAATTGTATAAAAAGATAAGACCAAGATTTTATCCTTGCACCTGAGAACACAAGTTTAACAAATAAAAGCAGTAAGAAACAGGAAAAATAATACATGATTAGTCGTGAATCCAAGGGATAAAATAAATTAGAACAAATTACCAATGATACCTAGAAATGGAGAAGATCTGATTGAGGGCAGGGAATTTAACAAATCTCAAACAGTCCAGATTTGGATAGTTAGGGAGAAAAGGAGACATGAACTTGTGGGTAAGGTAGTTCAGTCGTAGGGGGTTTCCGTAGTGTGCATGAGGTCCTAGATTCTGTGGGCAGCACTGTGAATGAATGAAGACATCAATTAATGTTCCAAAATAGGAAGGGGAGTTGTGAGCCTGGGTGCCAAAGAAGTCTTGAGATACAAGAGAAGTTCAAGAGCAGTTTGAGAGTAGAGTTCTGTTGTCTTCAGTGTTCAAGGAAAGTTTCAAGAGAGAGAGGCAGGGAGAAGGCAAGAATGGGCAAGAGGTCTTCAAAGACATTCTGCTCTCCTGTCTCATTTACTGAGTGTCTGCCTAGAGAAGAAGTATCATGAACAATAACGCTTCCCTCTGAAGTTTTAAAATTAGAATTGAAGGCTTCGTTTGTCTTGAAATCTGCTTTTGTATTTGATTTATTTTTTGATCTACGTTTGTGTGTGTATGTGGTGTGTGTGTGTGTGTGTGTGTGTGTGTGTGTGTGTGTGTGTGTGCATGTGCGCGTATGTGTGTGTGCTTGTGCATGTGTATGTGGGTGTATGTGAAGGCTTATGGTTGACTATAGGGACTCTATCCACTGTTATTACAAATTGAGGTAGACTCTCTGCTCAGTCCTGAACTGGTTATTTTGGCTACTTGAACTAGCCACTTTGCTCTGGGAATCCTGGTTCCATCTCACATGTACCAGGAATTCAAGAGGGCCACCATGCCATCCAGCGTCTTCTGTCTTCTGGGGCTCCAACTGTAGTCCTCACACTGCAGGTCAAAGGTTGTCTAACACTTTTTCAGCTGAGTCATTTCCCTGGCCCCTCTTTTTTTTATTTTAAACAAAAAGCAAAGTGATTTTCATCATAAGGGCAGTGACCCAATTTATGAAATAGTAAACACAAATCTTATGCAATCTCAATCATAGTGACTATTTTGTCCTGTTTGTTATATAAAAACTGCTCTTGAATGCTTCTGTTTTGTGATGCAGATGGAGGTGTTTAGTCAGAAAGCATCTCTAGGTAGGTCTGTCCTTTCAAATGTGAGTCATCATACCATAGTTTCTGCTAAATGGCATGTGAGATGTATATTAATTTTAAGCTCTTGATGTATTAGTTGTCTCTCGCTTAGGCCATTTTTCATTGTGACTTCCTTACCATCAGCATTTATTAGATTGCACAACTGTGAATGTGTCCTGACAGGCCTTATTTTTATTTGCTTTTCTGTGATCCCAAATGATTCTCCCTTCTGATTACCCATTCAACATTTTAACAATTCTTTGCATTGCATTTGGAATCCTGGCCTCACCTTTTAGAGTTGAGGCAATGTTCTGATCTTATGATGTCAGTTATGCTTCTACTTCAAATTGCATCTTGATGATTATGAAAAATGGTCAAATTTCTTTGGGTTACTTTTCAGTTGTTTACATCGAAGTCAGAAATTCATTGCAAGAACATTCGCTGTCTAAAGAAAGTCTCAAAAATCAATATCCAATTTAATTACTGACCAAATACCCTCAAATATTTCAAAGAAGAAATGCCATTTACATAAAGGAAAGATGTATTCATTCCATCTTTGTGATTTATGAGTGGAAGGATTTTTTAGAAAGATTGGGATATTTTTCAATAACATCAAGTACAGAAATGATACCTGTTTATTAGAAAAAAATCTGTATGACTGGCCTTATACTCATGATGGAGGCCAGACTAGTCTCTAACTTAACATCTTCCTGTCTTCCCTAACCCCAACTGCTAGTAAGCCATATAATCTTGATAACTGCATTATATTGTTTTATATCATTGTATCCTAACTTATTTAACCAGTCTTCCAATGGACATTTGTGACATTTAAAAATTTCTGCTATCATTAATTTAAAGTGCTGGATACAATTCAACTTCTTTTTAGAAATTCTTAGAAATAAACTTTTGGAATACTTTTAAGACGTTTAATGATTCTCTCAAAACTGTACACTAAACAAATTTTCCAACTTCCTTTATAGTGAAATTTTTATAATGGGCTTCTCAGTTATTTTAATGGAAAACCAGTGCTTTCTCCACATTTAGAAACAGACCAAGAAAACCATACTTGCTCACCAGTTCACAGCTGTAATTCATTGAAGTTATAGAGCTTGCAAATGTCTTCTGACTTTTCTAATTGTAATAGTGTCAGGTAAATTTTGTCCTCCATAATCTGTAAGTACCTGGGCTTTTATAGTCACTACTTATGCCTGTAATCATTTGCCAGGAACACATAGTTAACTGCACTTTTTAATTTAGTGGATACTATTTACCCTGTGCTTCTAGAAGTTTGTCATAATCAGCTAAGCAGCAGTTGTGCTTTGATTCAGAAAGGAAAATAGCTTTGTAGCCCACCATTTTCTATAATTATTTTTTACTCATCTAGGTAAGACATAAATACAGCTTTTGTCCACAGGTTATTATAACAGCTGATCAAACAGCTGTTTCCTAGTCTACATTTTAATTTATGCTCTAGTTTAAATTGAAATCACATGATAAATTTTAGTTTGTTTTAGAATAGATATAAGCTGCAGCTGGCTCTTTCAGAGTAGCTGTTTTATGTATTCCAGATAACCTTTGTTAAACATCAGTAATAAGCACACATACATGTGTACCCTAAGATGTGTTATCCTCATTTCATCAAATGTGTTTTTTCATTGTGATTGCTCCTCTAGCAGAGAAGACCGATTGTGGTCATTTGCTCATTAATTCATTCAAAAAGCCTATCGAATGCAGGATTTATCAAAAATAAAGCTAATGTGGGGATCTATGGATGAGAAATACCTCTGAGAGGCACACCAAGCAGAGGGGTTGGAAATACACAGATGAATTCCCTGAGATGTAGTGGGCACTGAAAAAGACATATTCATATAGTTTAAAAGAAACTGTGGAGAAAAAAATTGACAACTTCACTTCAAGGGCCTTAGAAACTCTGGAAGAAAAAAACTTGGTAATAGCATTTACTGAAGAGATCACCAACCAATTTAAACAGTATGCTTCCAGATATCTTTCGGTGGCTGAAATTTAAGTTTCTGCTTCCATATTAACAGAGTTTTGAAAGTCTGGTTTTTGCTAGTTCTTCTGTTGTCCCTAAAACGAAAGTGGAGTGGATGTTGTCGTTTGGGGCTGGAGCCCCTTTCAAAATGTGCTGAGAATGTTGGCTGCTCCTGACCCACAGTTGAAAACTAGACTGAAGGAACTGACTCATAAAGGGCAAACCCTTTCCTGGAAGCATTCTACAATCAGTATGGGAGTGTAAAGGCCTGGCCTTCTTGTCTCAGTACAGGAGGATGCTGAAGGGCCATGCCAGGTTCAGAGTTCCTTGTAGGTATCACTGATTTTTCTGTTGGGATTATATCTCATTGATCTCTGATCAATGTCTCCTCTCTATATACATGTTGAATCTTGGTAAAGTTTCTATATGCAAATATCTCTCTGAAATTGCTTGCCAGGGGCCCTAACCTAAATACATAATGATTGAACAGCATTCTTGCTCCAAGTGTCATAAGATATTATCATAAAATCTTCAACTACTTCAAGTTGGAAGCCATTATAGATGATAGGGCCCAAGGGAAGGGGCTTCACCTCACCAGTGCTGGATAACTTCTCTTTGGTTCCTTGGAGTTTCAAAAGAAAAGGTTGAAGCTGGGGGCCAATCCCTACACTGGCCAGAGAATCTAGATACTCCAGAAAATCTAGTTCGTTCACCATCTCATGGGCTGATTTAGAGCAGAGATTCAGGAACTGTGACCTGGAAGTACCAGAAATCTGGATATGTGGCAGTGCAAAAAAGGAATGAATGATGAATTTACAACCATACTTTTTGAAGACCGGATAAAGAAGGTCAGGATCTGCCCACATAGCCCAGATGACTATGTCCATTTCAGCTCAGTTTCTAGGTTCTTGGATAAATAACACTGCTGATGCACACTTCAGTTTCTTCATACAACTTAAGATTTCCTCGAGGGAGCTGGAAATACTGGAAAATGAACCTAAAAATAGATGCTAGAATCTCAAATGGACAAGGTAGAAAATAAAGCTGTGAGGGAGTTACCTGGTGGAGAAGTTCAAGTGGAGAGGCTTATAGGTTTGAAATCTTTGGATGGGGGATGTTTATATTTGAGCATATAGATGATCGTGATTGTGAAAGAGAGTGGTAGAGGCCACTCTCACATGTAATGTTTTAATTTTATTTCTTGGAAATTACCATAATTGGTATGCGTATGTTGAGGGAGGGGCGATGATGCTGAGGATTAAACCCAGGGCTTCACACATGTTCAGTAAGTGCTTTGCCATTCAACTATGCCTGTAATATGTTGAATCAGCATATCCTCAAACATAATCCTCTATGTGATCTAACAATTGATTGAAGAAGCAGAAAAGAATGGCTTAAAACAAACTAAATCAGTTATCATTTTTACAGTTGGGCAGAGGAGACAACTATCCAGGCCTAGGTTAAGAGATGATAGAGGGACTATCTGCAAGATTGGGAAAGACCAGAATCACACACTTTTTAGTTGGGGAGATTCCAAGCAATAAAGTATCTTTCATTTGTGCAAGTCATTGATAAGGATAGTCCCTCAATTTGGTGATGTATTGTGTAGATGATGTATAATAGGATGAGGATCAAACCCAAAGCAATATGCTCAGTGTGAAAGAGCTGGGAGACAAAAAAGAAAGTTTTCATCTACTACCTTGCTTCCATTGAAGATGATTAAAATATCTCAGAAAAGGGAAAGACTATGTTGCATTTGGCCTGCATGGTTGCTGATAAATGACCATGAAACAGCTTAAGGGAACAAGGGTTTATTTTCTCTTATGATTCCTGGTTACAGTTCCAGTCCAGCATAACGGGACAGCATGCACTAACACCAGGGCTGAGGGAACTGGCCACACCATCACCACATAACAGCTGAGAGATGGACAATCCTTACTTGCCAGGCCAGCATGTCTGGCCAAGTGTGCAGAAGGATGCTAACTTCCTCAACCAGCTCTCAGTATTTTATTCACCTGTTCAGGGCCTAGTCCCACCTGCCATAGACTGGGCCTTCCCCATCAGCTAGACAATCTCCTGCAGGTTTACTCTGGGCCTAATTCAACCATTACTTTTCTACAAATGTGCCTGGAGCTCAAACCCTCAACTGTCAAGTTGACACCTGTGCCTAACTATGACAGACTACTTAAATCCAGTGGGAACAGTGCTTTGCTGTGTTCTTCAGAAAGCTGTGTGTGTGTGTGGGTGTGTGTGTGTGTGTGTGGGTGTGTGTATGTGAGAGAGAGAGAAAGAGAGAGAGAGACAGAGAGAGAGGTGCTTTGTGTGTAGGTGAGAGAGTATGCATGAATGTGCGTTTCTTTTCTTCGTTTTTTTATTCAATTGTGCGTGTGTGTGCGTATGTATGTGTATATGTGTGTGTAGAACCACGGACGACTTCGGGAACCACCATGGACGCCTCCATCTCCTCCTTGTTTACTCTGCCCCGGGATTCACAGGCTCCGCCCTACCAGGATCAGAAACGCAGGCCACCCTGCTTCCGCCCGGCGTCTATACGTGAGGTCTAGGATCCGAACTCAGGACCTTCTGCCTGCAAGGCAGAGGCTTAACCCCTAAGCCACCTCTCCAGCCCCATGAATGTGCGGTTCTGAGAGTCAGAGCTGAATTCACATCCTTCTCATGTCTCACAAGCCCAACTTTCTTACTGTGAATTGTTAGTATTATACTATAGCATTTTGAAGATTTTGTTCTGCGATTGAAAATAATAAACATCATTAGTGGGCAAGCCTTTAAAAGGAAATTCTGGATTAGTTTTTAATCCTGTGATCCATACTCATATTTACTCTCTACCCATTTCTGGCTGGCAACAAACATTTCTGGCTGTTCTATTTGTCTTTCATTTAAAAAATCTCAGCTGAATGCCTATCAGTTAGGGAAGACAATTAGGTAACCGTTGCAGCTTAGCACAGGCGCACTCACACACATGAAATTATGTGAAATTGCATTTTCTGTGTCTGTTTTTCATTGGCTTCTGTGCCAAAATGTCCTTTTTGAATGGAAGCAGATTCTTGGTACTGTAAAAAAACTTACCATTGGAAAGTCAGAAAGAAAGCTAAGATCCCTCTTTTGGTGTCCAAGTGCTCTGTCCTTTGCTAACTTTGGAATATTTTTTACACAGAGATGGTGTCATAATTCTGGTCATATGTGACTGCACACAGAGCCTTCTTCAGCCACCGGAAATCATGTGGGCCTGATTGATAAAAGGCAGAGTATCCAAACTACACTTCTGTGTTCTGTACATCTCCTCCTGTTCTTTCTCTCTGGTTTAATGGAGAAGGTGTCCAAGGGAAAGTGAGCTTTATGGAGATAAATCAGCTTGCTGGCCTGAAATATTGAACTTGTAGTCAGAAGACCTGAGAAATAGAGAAAAGTATAGAGAGGTCATGATGATAGGAAGGAAGGAAAAGAGAAAGTATTTTGTGTGTAGAAGAAAAGTTATTTGGGGCTCATGCTTGCTCTATTTTTGGCTATTAGTTTGTGAGCAGAAAATTATAAGTAGTGCATAAATCTGAGAAAACACTTAGTTTTTTTCTTCAATTGTGTCATTCTAAAGATACATTAAAGCAACAAATATAATTTCAACTTGGTTTCCTTCTATAAACAATGATACTCTTGAAAGGGAGTTGTAGACTTAAGATTGAGAAAAAATTGAAAACTAACTATTAAAATGAAAAACTCCAGTGGATTTTAAATTTCTAGTGAATATATATGTGTATGATAAGATGTTTGAATATTTTCTTAGAAAATATGAATTTAAAAAAGTATCAACTCTTAGAATTTAAACCAGTCTTAAGTAACTTGTTTGATACCAAAGTTTTAGCACTGCTTTCAACATTTAAAAATACAATGAAGAAAGCCTTAATGATATTGAAAAATGATATCTGCAGGTAATTTTTGAAGGGAGAGTTTATTCAGTCTTGCTGTTAAAAGTAACAATGGCTATGTTGGATCATAAAGAAAATCCATATGTAAAATATAGTCACAATGACATCTGCCTGGTATTTCTATAGGACCTTAGGCACATGTAATATTTAGATTCATAAGAAATTTTTCCCCACACAAACTCATTGTTACTAGAAGGTGGTATATGAATAATCCTTTTTGTGAAGTGTTGAAAGACACCACAAGGGTGGAAACACAGGTTGTGAATATCCATTTAGCTTATATGGTTGTTCAATCGAATACTGAGTTGTCAGTGGCATCTGATGCCTGTGGTCCAGGACAACGTAGGGATATTTTGATTCTCTAAACCATTATTTAAATATTCAAACTAGTGCCTAGAATCTAAGAAAAGATTTTTTCTAGTTTCTCATGCTATGTCTTCCTTGAGCGTTGAAAACCACCATTTCTTGCTCCTCCCGCGAGAGCAGTTGCTGGCTTCCGGCTGTTTGGCCCACACTCTTCCTTTGTCCATTCCCACAAGCTTTGCTGCTAGTCTTTCCTATTTGCGGGAATTGGAATTGCCTTCAAACCAGTTTTTATTTTAAACCAGGAGTCAATAGCATTTAGACAACATTGAAGGGTTGCCCATGGCTTCCTGTTTCATACACTGTGTTTACATTCTGGCTCTGCAGTCTGGTGTTTGTCTTCTGGGATTTTGGCCTCTGAAGCTCCTCTTAGCCATACTGAGAACAGGCCATCAGTGTGGCATATAACTGTGACTGACATGATTTGATTCCAGGATGGGTATGTAGCTCAGTGGTAGAGCACTTGCTTAGCATACACGAGGCCATAAATTCAATTCCAGCCCACACAATGTATTCCAGTCAGATATTCCTATAGCTGTCCACAGTGACAATATGTCTACCACTCCCTCCTTTATTGGCTGTTTCCTTTTGTCTCTCCTCCCCAAACCTTCCCTTACCAGATCATCTTGACACCACATCCCAAATAAATTTGTTGTGCCCTAATATATATGAACATCCTTATTTTCCTTGGGTTGTTTTGTTTCAGTTTTGACATTCACATCCCTATCAGTTGATGACGGCTATGGTGCCAGTCTTCCATAATATAGGACACAGTACTTTATATATATTTCCCAAACCCTGAAGTCTTCAGAAATTCTGACAAGAATTGATGTGTCTTGTATAGTGAAGACATGAATGCAAGTGATTGTGTGACGTTTGTATCGGTCCTTACTAAGGCTGCTTTATAATGTGTACCTGTGTACTCTATTGTTTCTATGAAGTTTGAAATATTTGTGGTTGTGAAATGCATTCCATCCCACCGTTTCTGGCACCTAGCTAGTCTATCAGCCTCAGCCTCTGCTCTGTTTCCGTGAAGCCCTAAGGGGTGTTTCTGTGGGCTGGAGATGCTGCAGTTACCTATTCCACATGCTATGCTTGGAAATTCTACTTCACTCAGAATCATCTGGTCAACACTCCCAGGAAGATGAAGCAGGGCCAAAACCAAAGACTCTTGTAGCATACCACATTCCCCATTCCCCATGGAGCCTGATCAATAGACTCAGTCGTTTGAAAGATAAATAGGCATTATTATGGTGATTTAGAGAAACTCAGTATTTACTTGCTAATAGTAATCAACAAATTCTGAAATCTGTTCTCTTCATTTGGCTAAACAGAGATTTATTGAAATATTCTTTTAGGACTTGAACAACTACCCATTTCAGATCCCTTAGTAGGATAGGATAGATAGGAATATTATTTGAGAAGAGAAGAAAAAGGAACATGTATCTTGGTTTAGGTTCTCCCTGATGCAAACTCTGAGACAGGGTTTTGAAGGCAAGTTATTTATTTAAGAAGTAAGCCCTGCTGTTTTGGTAGTAAAGTACAGAAGAGAGGCAGGAATGAAAGACAACATATGTGTTTTCAAGTCTGATGATCAATCCTGTTAGGGAGCTGGGAATACATTTATAGGAAACTCCTCACTTATCCCCAGTGTCATGGAACTGCAGGATGTAATGGGCACTGTGGAACCTGTGACTAGCACACAAATTCTTAAGAAATGAGTCACATCTTTTTGTGTGAATACCAAACGTCCCTCTGGGTCCTCTACCTTAGTGGAGGTTCATGACTCAGTGGCATAGCCCTGAGCCCCTTCTTGGGCTCCCCTTTAGTATGGGAACTCTATTATGACTGTTAATCCATTGCCTCTAAGGATCCTACTGCCTGGAGCCACCTCCCCTGTGATCCATGCTAGACTTTGGGGGTCGTTGACATGTCAGCCATTGTGCAGGTCAGCCAAAGTCCAATTCTGGCTGCTGCAGCCCTAACTTGTGTGGAGTATCTTGTATATCGCCGGTTCTCCTCATCTTCAGGCTCTAACAATTTTGCTGCCCCCTCTTCCATAAGGTTCCTTGAGCTTTAAGATGGAGAGAGATTTGGCTGGTCTGGTTCCAAAACAGTGGATAGGAGGGAGGAAGGGGGAGGCACTGGCAGAGAGGGAAAGGGGGGCTGAAAGGAGTAGGGAAGGGAGGAAAGTGTCAAGGGGTGATGACTGGGGAGGGGAAGAGGGAGAGAAAGGATGGGGGGGTATATATTGAGTTTGTATGATTAGCAAAAATGAAATGTGGGAGAAAAATGAAATAAAAAGTATTACTTGAAATGAAAAAAAAAAAGAAATGAGTTACAGAGAGTTCAGGAAACAATGCTTGCCTATAGAAGTGAATGAAGAGGGAATATAGATGAACCATCAACACCACCTACTATATCTTTATTGAAAACTCCAAATGGCTAGCAATCCAGTGGTGCATATTTTCTTGTAGCCCCATTTTCAGGAAATTGAGGTATGAAGAATGAAGAGTTACAGAACAGCCTGAGCTACACAGTAAGTTCTAAGATAGCCCAGAGCCTGAAAATTTCTTTCAATAAAATAAAATATACAACATGAAACCAAACATATATCCTCCAAATGACATAAAGAACTAATGATAACATTAATGGCCAATGTTATCGAGTTCCAAAATTTTATCTGCATATGTTTTTTAAAATATTTTATTTATTTTGTGTGTGTGTGTGTGTGTGTGTGTGTGTGTGTGTGTGTGTGCATCAGAGGGCACTGTGTTGTCCCTGTGGAGGACCAAGGGTGATTTTGGGGATCATCCTGCATTATTGCTTCTACTTCCTTCTACTTCCTTTTTACTTCGCTCTGGGATTTCCCAGGCTCTGCCCACCAGGGCCTGAAATGCCATATGCTGCTATTTCCACTTGAGATTTTTAAGTGGGACCTGGGATCTGAACTCAGACCTTCTGCTTGCGAGACAGAGTCTTAACCCCTGAGCCATCTCTCCAGCCCTGTATATGATTTTCTTAAATAATAGTTTTGTTAAGCTACCATTCACATATCATACAGTCCACTAATTTAAAGCATTGAATTAGTTGATTTTAAACATTTTATAGCACTGTGTGATAATTGTATTGACATTTTTTAAAAAATAATTTTATTCTCTCAGAAGGAAACCTTATACCCATTAGCAGTCACTCTTCAGTCCCTAATCTCTTGCTTATCACTGCTACCTCTCTTCTTCCACAGTAACTAATTTACTTTTTATCTCTATGGAATTGCCTATGCTGGAAATTTCACATGAATGGGAACATATACTACATGGTCTTTTGCCTTAGCATAATGTTTGCAAGATCAATCCATGTTATGCCATGTATTTGTATGTTACTCTTTTTTAAGGATAAGTAATATTTTATTGTACAAATAATCAAAAATTTCTTTATTCATTAGCTGATGAACATCTAAGGTGTTTCTATTTTTTGGCTATTATGAATAGTACTGCCATGTACATTTTTATACATGTTTTTGTATGCACATGTTTTCATTTATTTTGGGTATATATTTTGGATGGATTGTGGAGCTATTTGCTAACTTTATGTTTAAATTTCAGAAGGTTGTTATTTTAAGATTAAAATTATGGGCTAAACTTCCCCATGAAGTGATTATGGAGATGAGCTCCCCATATTGAACAACTTGATCTCTAGCCCACATGGCCCCTAGAGCAACTGGGTTGGGCCCCGATGGGAATTAACCAATGGGAAAAAGCCAGTTTCCCGGGCTTGTCTAGGTGTATAAATATACCTAGCCCTGGCAACCATCTTTGGCGATCTAGCCCCTCATGACCATTTAGTGCTATGAGTCCGTTTCCAGCTGCTTACTTCTCTTGGAGGCTCCCTAGTCCCTCATGGCACTCCAGTGCCATGAGTCTGTTTCTTGTTCCTGCTCCTCATGAATCCATGCCTAGGCACTGTGAGTTCTCATGGGCTCCCTAGCCCCTCATGGCACTCTAGTGCCACGAGCTCTGTTTTATTTCTGCTTCTCATGGAAGTGCCCTAGCTCCTCATAGCGCTCCACGTCTGGAGTCCGTGAGTTCCAACTTTTCTCTTTTCTAATAAACTATACCTTAATTCTCAAAAAAAAAATTATGGGCTACAGTGATTTACTGGATATTGAACACTGCAAGTGTATATAGAAAGCTATTTTTCTTTTTCTATTTTTATGTGTCTGCTGAGGAAATGTGCATGAGTTTACATGGGTGTAGGTGCATATATGCATGGACATTCACATATACATTAATGCATGTGTGTGGAGGCTGATGGTTAATACTGGGAAAAATCCTTAATTACTCTTCCACGTTATTCTTTTGAAACAGAGTCTCAAATACCTGGAGTTCACTGATAGGATTACAGAGTTTGTTCAGTTTTGTTCAGTTATATTCAGTTTGCTCTGGGGATTCCTAGTCTCTGCCTTCTGAGTCTGCAATTACAGGAGGACTACCATATCCACCTGGCATTTTACATGGGATCCTTTTTCCATATACTTTTCTTAGATGACTGGGGCTGAAAGATTAGGGCTGCAAGACTGGGACTGGGCAAAACTTTTAAGCAATTCAGATTTTCAGACAAGATATTGCTGTAAGGTTGACCCAGTTCTGATCATACTTAACTTTTCAAAGACTAAGTAAAGACACTGGACCCATGAAACATGCCAAACCACATCACTCCCATCTTTTAAAAGGTGACTCGGAGACATTTTGAGTGTTGAACTAATAATGACATTTAAAACTCTTCTCTGTAGCTAAGATCACAGTCTAAAGAAGATCATATTTTAGCAGGGATAAAACCATTTGTCAAAGCACTGTTAATCCATCTGTTGTTCAAGGCGCTTATTTGCTGGATCATGCCCTGAGAAATAATGTGAAACAAGGTAAGTTTCCAGAAATGAAATGCAAACAAAATGAAAATTTGGGCATACTTTAGTTTTTCATTCATAAATGACAGTCAAGGGACCCAAAAAGATAAATATGACCATTTTCACACAAGAAATATAGTAAGTGATATTTCATATGCCTACTATCCAGATCAAATACATATATGTAATGTGCATATTCATATTTACAGAATAAACAAATCAACATTCTTATGAAAACCCACACTAAAAATATTTGTGTACATACTGGAGTATATGCATAAAATTGCACATATGTGGATATTCACTTGAACTCATATTTAGATATTTAGCATGTAATAAGTATTTTTCTTAGTTACAGTTTTTAGGTGACTGTTGAGGTGTTTTTGTTAGATCCAAAGTCTAGAGTTTTAAATAATGATGCCAAGCTCAGTGTCTTAATTGGTGAAGAACATGTTATATTCATCACTTTAGAAAGCACAATATAACCAAGGTTATTAAATTTTGAAGTTTACAGTGCAACCTAATAAAGACACATTGGTGATGTTAAAGAAAAACCAATTAAGGGAAACAGCTCCCTTGTCTCAGAAAACCAATAGGTATCTTTTCTTCTCTCTCCTATTCTTATCATGAGGTTTCAACTGAAGTAAATCTCATAAGATTTCAAGTAGCTGAATGTACTTTTTATTTAATTTGATGTACGATTGACCTTTGGGAAAGTATTTCTTTCAATGTACTTGCATACATTTTTTCGCTGAAATAGGAAGAGTCACTGGCAATATAAAGGAAGGTAGACTGCAATTTAAAGAGAACTTTTGTAATTTGTGACTCTAATGATTTAAATTTCTAATAATCTATAAACATATAAAGAAAAATTAATCAATCCCTTTTATACCATGATTAAATAGGGATTGGAGGACTAATTCTAGGTCCTGATGCACGTGTGCACTTGTGTGTGTGTGTGTGTGTGATGCTGGCAACGAACCCTAGGCTACTGCCCCAGGCCCTGGATAAATCATTTTTATGCATTTTTAAATTCTTACCATTCAAAGGCAACAAAACTGAACATTTTGGTATATTTTCTTCCAACTTTCTCCATACATCTGTTTCATACATTTGTTTGTGTTGGCTCTGTGTGTATGTGTGCACAAATGCCACACGTGGATATTTGTAGTCTTACTATATTCACAATTTTCTATTTTTCACATGGTATTATAAAACTAGCATTTATACATTATTACAGCCTTTATGAACATTACCTAAATAAAATCAAATAAGACAGATGGTGGCTTACTTAACTAATACCAAGTACAGGAACGTTATATATTATTTTGGGTGTTTCTATTATAAATGATACTTCACTAAAGATATTTAAGTACAATTATTTTCTTCTATCTTTGGTATTCTTTCCTTAAAATCTCATCATAAAGTAATCACTTTTGATTTAAAAATGCAGGGAATTTAAGATTTTTGACAGACATTGCCAAATTGCTTTTCTAAGTGCTTTCCCAATTACTCCTCCATACTCATTTCATCACACTGCTGGGAAATTTTAATATAATCTTTTTTCTACCTTTCTAGAATTGAGAATGAAAATAATGTTCACAATTGAGAGGTAAAATGATTGTTTTCCATTTTTAATTATGAGGAAAATCAAACATTATTCTTGTGTCTGTAAATAATTCAGTTATAGTTTCTGAAAGAAAAACTTTTAGTTCATTTTTTTCTTGATTTGCAATTGAAGCATAGGGTATAATCTATCTTTCATTTAGAATAAATCAACGTTCCTTATGCTTATATTTCTCAAGTGATTGATAGCTAATACTGACAGCATTTTATTTGTTCCCTGTGAGAGCCCTTATTCCCTTCCAGTGCACACACTCTTTTCTGTGAGCCTTCTGGCAACTTCTGGTGTACAGATTTCACACCCAGGTGTAGGGACAATAGCCATTGGGTGATGCCTGATATTGCAATTAAAATGTCCTAATCCGGTAAGTAGGATTCCTTGAATATATTTATCATGTAGTATTATTGTATTACGATTTGTCTTGTGACTCTACTAATTTCACAAACTTACCGGAGAACTTACTGGTTTCAAAACTTACTTTCAAGGCTGGGAACAAGGATCAGGGTTGTGTGCTTTCTTAGTATATGTGAAACTCTGGGTTCCATTACCAGTACTGGAAAAAGGAACAGAAATAAAAAAAAAAAAAGCCTTACCTAACTGGGCTGGCTCTGAAATTTCTGTACGTCTTAAGTTAAGTCAACAGATGTGAAAAGCATGTAAGTATTTATTGAGTTGGCATTTAGGTCAGATAAAAGAGGGAAAAGAAGTAGGGGAGCATGGGCTATAGGTAGACACAGTAAGACAAAGGGCAACAAGTATGCAGGGAAACCCACACAATATTATAATACAGAGGAAAAGAGTACCACAAATGGGGGCTCCAGGAATCAAATAGGAATTCAGAGAGACAAAGAAAAAGAAATACATAGCATCACCACATAATTTTCTAGCTTTAAAGTTTGGCCACTAAAGATCTTTAAAATATTGTGATTTTTTGCACCTGTGAGTGAATGGTGATACTACTGTTTTCAGATTTTTCAATAGGCAAAAGACTCTTTTTTTCATCTAGGAGACATTTGTCAAAGACTACAGGGTCCTGAGATCTGAATGATGCCTCACTTCAACAAGGTGGAATTGAGCTTCCCATTAGAGGTGGCTTTGCATTTCATTTTAGAATACTATCGGATATGAAAGCTTGGGACTGTGGCCAAAGTTTTGAAGTTCAGAGGGTTTGTTTAAAATACTTAAAAACACATGCATACGTATGTACATGCATATGCTTGTTCTTGTTTCCTGAATGTGCAAAGGCTGTTCCCATCATAGGAACTTTGCAATAATCATCACAATCTGCTATAATGCCTGTTCCTTCAATATCATTTGTTGAATATTATAGATTTCAGCTCACATCTCACCTTTAAGGAAGAGTCATCCTCTAACTCTGCTCCAATAACATCTTACTTTATCCTTCATGGATTACTTTTTGCTAACAGTGCTTTGTAAGAAGGTAAGTATGTACTTGGTTGATTTATTGTTTGTGTGTGTAATGTAGTTGCTCCCTGTTTGTGGAGGTATGCAAGCAGACCTGGGCGACTCCCAAGGGCCATGAGTGCTGACCCCCTCGTCTCCTCCATTCAGATCACACCTGGCTCATTTGTTCATGTAGTTATGAACATGTACATGCAGGTGTGTGTCCATGTGGAGGTCAGAGATCTATAGGTGTCTTCCTAGCTTTTTTCACCTATTTTGTTTTTTGGTGTGTGTGTGTAAAATCATGTATGTGTGCACATGTACATGCCTACGTAGAGTCCAAATTTGATAAGTTTCTCAGTTGTTCTTCACCATATTTTTTGAAATCATCTCTCACTGAACCTGGATCTCACTGATTCAGCTATACTGGTTGGCCAGCAAACTCTCAAGATCCACCTGTATCTGTCCTCCACAACCTGCTGTTCTAATTGCAGATGTATATCACTACATCCAGCTTTTGTGTTGGTGCTGAGAATTCAGGCTCAGGTCCTGATGCTTATGTGGTAGACTCTTCCTATCTTATTTTGAAATAACGTCTCTCATTAGAACTAGAGCTCACCAGTATGGTTAGACTGACGGATTAGCAAGTTCCTGAGATCTGCCTGTTTCTGCCCCTCTCTTTGAACACTGGGGAAGGGGTACAGATGTGTCCCACCAGGTCAGCTTTTTACTTGGGTGTTGGGGGATCCAAACTCAGATTTTTGTGCTGTGCAGCAGGCCCTTTACTCATTGAGTTATCTCCTCAGCCCCTCATTGGTTATGTATGATGTTTTCCCATTCCTCAGTAAATGGTAAGCTCTGTGCAGGCTTAGATTGCTTGTGTGGTTTCTTGCTTTATCTTTAACATGTGGGAAAATTTAGTCATACTTAATAAATATTTGTTGCTGATACGAAAATTTTCCAACAAGTACCCAAAATGCTGATATGGATTAAATGGAATACTATAGAGTTTATAAATTAGGGAGATAAGTTGTAGAGCTGACATTGGACTACTATTATTTGGAGGACTGATTTGAATCCTTGTCAAGGTGGACTATTACATTGTAGCATCGTTATTTTGGTTTTTCCTTGAAAAATGTTGTATTAAAATACAATTATGAAAACATTGGAAACAAAAATTTGAGCTCAATTTTTTCAACACATCTGTGGTGTCACATTTAATGTCACATTGACATTATAAGAAGTTTTGTGATTCATCAGATTTGGAGTAGAACTACATTGTGATCAGCAAAATAAAGCATTCAACATCCTTTCCAGATCAGCTAATTAACTTTTGTACAATCTGTGGTAAGGGTTGCCTACTTGTTTTGCAATAGGTTAAAAAAGATAGTTTTAGGTGTGTGTGTGTGTGTGTGTGTGTGTGTGTGTGTGTGTGTGTGATTTACTTTTAAGAAACACTAAAACCTAGAAGGTCACGCCTACATAGTAAGTCTTGATTTATAAATCATCTATATTGAGTCTAAACATGCTGACGGATGCATTGTAAGAGACCTAAATTGTCAATGATCATTTGTAGAGAGATTAAAATAAAGGAAAAGTGGGCAAACCATTAATTTCCAAGCCCAGTCTGTTCATTACAATAGCAGTCATCAACTCTGCTTGGAAGGTACAGTATTTGGTTTGCTTTTGTTTTCTGTTTTGTTTTGTTTTTTTGATTTGTATTGCTGAAACTTGAACTGGGGATATCATGAATATGATAGGAGCAACTTATTGCTAAATTTTGCCCTCAGTCCTTGTTTTTATGAGACAAGGTCTTGCTAGGTAGTTCAGGTGGGTCTTGAATTTGTTGTGCATCCCAAATTGTCCTAGAACTCTTGATTTTCCTTTCTCAATCTCCCAGTATTAGGATTACAGGCATATTCCATCTTATCCCAATGTAGTCTATGTTTTATAAATTGGAATTAAGAGAAGTAAAGAATTTATTTGCCCAAGATCCCATGGTACTTAAGAATAGGGTAGACTTGCAACCTAATCCTTCCAATTTCAAAGTCAAATGCTTTTTTGGTACTCAACTTGTCCATTCACTTACCAGACATTTTTTGGGGTACTTGTCTGCCGTGCATAGGGTATATGTTGTGTTCTTTTCTTTTTACAACTATGTGTTGAGGCAAGGGGAAGTTATTCCACTTTAGTATAGAAAAAATCTAGATAATGTAGCTAAATAAATGCACCTAGAATACTTTTAGTTTGAGTTGACTGATCAGATGTCCTAAAATGAATGGGGAGACTGAATCTCAGCTACAAATATCTCTATAAAAATTTACTCAGATAATAATAGATGTTTTTTCCCTTTAAATCTTTGCATTAATGCTCACTTTTTAAACCCTCTTCTAATACTGGCCCTGAAAACTGAGTCCTGGACCTCTCTCACTAAGATCTAGAATTATTGTTTTTTAAAGTATACTTTTCTCTAAAAAGGATCAAAACTAATAAAAGCATAAGTAATTTAATCTGTCTTCCCTTTGAGGTCTTGTTTTCACGCAGATTGCCAGCTTGTTTTGGCTTTCTGTTAGGTCTTTTATCAAACCACCAACTGGGTTTTGGCCACATATGGAAAGGTTTCAGCCTATCTCCAATCTGTGGGTATAAAATAACAGGAAATGTCTCTTTCCAAAAATAATTTGAGTGAAAGTTTAAAAAGCTGTGGAGCTTCTCAAAAGATTCTTCTGAATTTATATGTAACTACCTTAGCTGTCTTCTTCTGCCTGTCTGATCTCCTTATTGTGGGTGAAGTGTTCACTGTTGTGGATCCTGAAACACTCTGGTAGCTGCTTAGGGCTAGAGGAGGTGTAAACAGTGTGGAGTTTGGATAGAACCACAGAGAGGTTGTTACATATTGTCAGATTGTAAGATAAGGAATGGGAGAAAGAGGAAAGGAGAGAGAGAGGGGGGGGGGAGAGAGCACTAGTGATATAGTTCAGTGACGAAGCACTTGAATAGCATGCAAGAGACCCTGGGTCTGATCCCGCAGCACTAAAAAAAAAAAAAAAAAAAAAAAAAAAACAACAACAAAAAACAAAAACCCCAAACCAACCAACCAAATAAAAATACCCAAAGGACTAGAGTAATATGCAGGGGATGAATTGTATGTATGTTATGAGTGCAATAGGATAAGGGACCAGGAAGACTCAAGAATGAATCCTATATTTCACGTTTGAGCTCCTAGGCTAATAACTGAGTCCTAAGAAGTCAGGAAAAGAACCAACAAGTGACCTAGCAGGTAAAGGCACTTACTGCGCAAGTATGATGATCTAAATTTGATACCCAGAACCAACATTTAAGTAGAAAGAGGTATCTGACTTCATAAAGTTGCCAAATGAGTTCCACATGAACACACACAGACACCACACACACACACACACACACACACACACACACACACACACTCACACCAAATAATAAATTAACTACTTCAAATATTTTTAAAATTAGGGAAAACATGGAATAATGAACAGGATTTGATCATTTATTGGTTTCACAATGGCCAAGGACTTAATGTTGCACATATTTCCCAAACTATGCTTTTCTTTAGTGACTTGACACAAAGCTCTGCTTGAAATCAGGAAGATTCACCATGCTTTGAAGGTACTGTCTTTGACTTCAATCAGTGATGAAAGCCCAAGGAAACTGTCCTTTTCCAAAGCCACATCACCAATGATGAGAGGAGGTTAAGGATGGCAACTTAGAGAAAGGTTTGAAATCAGTAGTCAGCAGGCCATGGCTCTCACAGGTTGACACTATCTCCCTCCAACCTCTTACAATTTGATCTTAGGGGCAGGAACATGGCTCAGTTGTTCCAAGTGTCTCCTGTGCAAGCATGAGGATTTGAAGCACAAATCCCCAGCACCTATCTAAAGAGTTGGATGTGGGGTTGGAGAGATGACTCAGGGCTTATGACTCTCCTTCACAAGAAAAAGGTCCTGAGCTTGATCCCAGGTCCCACATAAAAGTGCCCATTCTTCTGGTCCTGGTGGGTGAAACCTGGGAAATTCCAGAGCAAAGAAAGGAAGTAGAAGTAATCCAGGATGATTCTTGAAGTCACCCTTGGTTCTCCACAGGGACACATGTGCCTTCTGATACACACGCACACACAAATACACATTGAGAGAGAGAGAGAGAGAGAGAGAGAGAGAGAGAGAGAGAGAGAGAGAGAGAGAGTAAATAAATGAATAAATAATTTTTATTTTAACAAAGTTGGATGTTACCATGTCCTGCTGTAATCTCAGCAGTAGTAGGTTGGGGTGAAGAAACAGGAGGATCACTGAAGTTTGTTTGAAGTTGTTGGTCCCTCAGCCTAGTTGAAAAAAGGAAAGTTGTAAGTTCAATGGGAGACATTGTCTCAGGGGTGTAAGGACTCTGCACACCTATAGGTGGGTGCCTGTGTACATGTGTACACACACACACATGCATGCACACACGGAGACATACACACCTTTGCCTGAGTGTTCTTATTTAGGGCATGTAGTCTTCATCTCTCCACAGCACATGCTCATGTCTTTGGCTTCACCATTTGCCTGCTCCGCTCAGCTCCTTGAGGCCTTGTGGTTTTCAAATCCCAACTTGGAGTGGATTTTGAAGGAGCGATCTTGGCGGAATTTCAAAATGTACAACTTTGAGTCAAATCCAGGCAGTGTAATTTTCTGGGGCTAGTACTCATGAGGTGAGAGGGATGAAGTGGCAGTAACTTGCATAACAGCCAGAAATGGGGAAGAAAACAACACTCTTTGCAGTTGGATTGGCAGAGAGCTTTCTTTGCCTCCTTGGGTAGGCTGAGGCCAGGGTGAGACACATTTCTGGAAAGTGTTCTTGAGCTGTCAGCTTGGCCTTTGCTCCAGTTTTACGTGGTGGTGCCTCCAGAGTGGAGCGTGTGGAGACTCTAACACAGTAGGACATTGTAGCAAGGAAGGCCCTGTATGTGATGCTTTTATTTTCAAAGACAAAAAGGCATAACTGAAATTCTACTAAAGTGGAACAAATAAGTAAAAGTAAATTGAAAGTAGATACAACATGATATGAAAGCTGCTTTAGTTGTCCTTATAAGATACTTGCTCTTACATGTCATGTTGCTCACAGCTTCATGTGGATATGTGTTCTCATGCATACATGCATTTACATCGGTATGCATGTATTTATATATTTATATACTATTACATCAGATGCTGAGCCTGAGTCTGTGTGCTTTACATAAGACAAGGCATGTACACTATTATTACCTATTCTTTTCTATTATTTTTTAAAAAGACATTGTTTCCCTATGTAGCCTAGGGTAGTGTGAAAGTCACTATACAGCCCAGGTCATCATAGAATTTATGATCCTCCTGCCTCTTCTTTCCAAGTGCTGAAATTACAAGTGTGTATCAACACACCTGTCTTCACTATACTGTCTTAATGTGAGTCAAATAGATCTTATAATGAAGCTGCTTGACAAGTGATTATTGGAGTAAATGTTTTACTGTTATAACTGATTCCTCTGCATCTTTTGACTTCATTTTGAAAGTGGTTGTCATGGTCTTAAAGTTCAGATTTTCCCATGCATGTTTCCAATTGGCCTATTCCCAAGCAAGTTCACACTGTTAATAGATTTCCATTCCTTGGATAGAGCACTTGAAACCGTGTCTGGCTGGCCACAGCTTTTCTATAGTACTGAGAGCAGTAATGAGGCTAGGAAATCAGAGTATTTCTTGGTGTGTTACATAATGTTACATACATGTCTTTGAAAATTCTCTAATTTGAGTAGAGTTTAAACATCAGACATCCCATGAGACCTTCAAGATGACTCAGTGGGTAAAGGCGCTTGCTTGCAAAGCAGGACTGATGACTTAGTTTCATCCCCAGCACCCAGATATTATAAAAAGGAAACGGATTCCTAAAGTTGGCTTTTGGTCTCCACACACATGCACATGTGTCCATGCCTGTATATATACATATGCATGCATGCACTAAATAAAAATTTTAAAAAATTAAAATGCTGGCCATTCTAAAAATCTTGCAGACTTTGTAGCAAGCACAGAATATTTTTTAACATTTTTTATTATCTCCGCTCATACAAACTTAATAGGTACACCTGTTCCCTCCCTCCCTCCTCCCCCCCCACCCCTCTGCTCACCCTCCCCTCACCCTTCCCTCCCCACCCCCCAGGGCTTCCCCTCCCCCAATCCCCGGAGAATCCTTTAATGTGCATGCCAAACTCTCCTCTGGGTCCTCCTCGCCGATGACGTACAAGGACCCAGCGGCGTTTCCCTGAACCCTTTCCTGTGTTCCCCTTAAGCATAGGAACACTACTGTGGCTGTCAATCCCTTGCCTCCAAGGATCTTGGTGCTTTTAGCAAATGCTAGACTTTGTGGGCTCAATAGTGTGTTGGACATTGTGCAGGGCATGCAAAGTCCTATTATGATTGCTTCGGCCCTAACTTGTGTGGAGTATCTTGCAAATCATTGCTCCTCCCATCCTTTTGCTCTTACAATCTTACTGCCCCCTCTTCCGCAAATTTCCCTGAGCTTCAGGATGGGGAGAGATTAGGCTGGCCTAGTTCTAGGTGGTTGATATAGAGTCTCTGAAGTTCTGGATTATGGTTTGTTGATTTTCTTTTGTGGTTTTGCTGCAAGCACAGAATTTATATAACATTGGCCATGGCTCAATTTTAACGTACATCTCAGAAAGCTTTAGCCCTGCCCTAAGTTCTGGATAGTTCATGGAACTCACGACTATTTACTGCTGTGCCGTGTACTGGTCAAAGATCTCTCTTTTTATCCTGCTGCTTATCAAGGGGGCAATACTGGTCCTTAAGCTTTGTCACTCTATGCCTCACCTGGCTGTTTATCTCAAACCTATTAGAGTCAAAGCTCCATTCTCCAAGTTCATCGGGTCATCCAAAGTAGTACTTCTGGTACAAAATTCCCTCTGTGGGCCCCCCCCCACGACATACCAGCACTCCAGAGAATACAGGAAGTGCCAACCTACCCTCGCAAAGTAGGATTTACATCATTATACTATCCCCAGGTAAGTAAAGTTAACAGTGAAATAAAAATTCCCACGTGTTCTCGTGTGCTCAGGTACTGTAATAAAGAGACACTACCAAGATGACTTAACACAACACATTAAGATCAAAGTATTTGTGTGCTGGGACAGGGCTGTGCTCCCTGCTCCCCCTTAACTTGGGTAGTTGTTGGCAATATTTAGCATTTCTTATAGGAACACCACTCCAATGTCTACCATCATGTTTATATGACGTTCTCTTAGGGCAAAGGTTTCTGTCCAAATTTCCTATTTTAGGTTGGGTTAGGTTGTTTTGTTTTGTTTTATTTTGTGGCATGTGTGTGTATCTGAGGGCACTGTGTGTCCCTGTGCAGGACCAAGGGTGACTTTGGGAATCATCCTGGATTGCTTTTACCTCCTTTTTGCTTTACTCTGGGATTTCCCAGGCTCTGCCACCCAAGGCCAGAAGTGCAGGCCACTGTCATTTCTACCTGACAGAAAAGGATCCAAAATCAGTTCCTTCTGCTTTCGAGGCGGTATCTTTCCTCCTGAGCCATTTCTCCTGTCCCAACTATGGATTCTTTATAAATGTCTCCAGAGTTCTAGCCTTCGGTTGCCAAGTTGACACCAGTAGCTGTGTATCACAATGAGGATGCTATCAGAAACATTTATGCAGAGGAGGAAGACCCACTCTCAATGTGAAATGGCACCATTGCATGATCTGTCAGCTCAGACTGAGTAAAAGGGAAAAAAGAAGAAAGCCAGCTGAACATAGGCATTGTCCTTTATCTGCATTCTAGGCATCCTAGCTCTCTTCTGCCACATGCTCCCACCACCATAAGGTCCTGCTCAAGCACACAGGACCAGGTGACCATGGACTGAACCCATTGCAACAATGAGCCAAAGAAAATCTTTCCTATTTGTTTTTTTTAAAAGAAACAATTTAGAAATTCTATTTATTTTTATTAGATAGATAAAGTATCTATATCACAATCTCAGCCAATCCCTAGGCACTGCAGTCTTAGGGGAACACTATCATATTATGTGGTCCATTGTTGACTGAACTAACATTTTGCAAAGCATTGTATCGTGTAGTCACCCTTGTCACTGCACTCGTGTTTCTCCTGTTAGCCTTTCTATCTTTCTAGAGCAAGCAATGTTTTATACATGAACTGCTTCATAGTGCCTGAATTATTGTAAGGAAAGAAAGAGGACTTTTGTTGTTAGTGCAATGCTAGGTATGGAACTTCTCAAATGCTAGGCAAAGACAAACACTGTATTGCTGTGAAACATCTCCAGGCAGGGAATAGGTTAGTCACCAAAAGTCGATTGCCAACATAAATGGACCAATCAGACATGAAAGGACTAAAAATACCCATTTATAGAAACTAAAGCTAACCAATAGGAAAAGCCACTTTTGGGCCTGCCTATCCTTGTAAGTACTCTGAGCCTGCCCACTTCTGGGGGCTTCCTCTTGTCCCTCCCAGTACAAGCATCCAAGAGTTTCTCTCGTTTCTCCTGTTCTCAATAAATCCTGATTTAACCAACTAGATTTCACAACTGATGCTTGTCTTTCTAATTATGTTATTCCATTATATCCATCTCTCCAGCTATCAGCCTCTCTTGATTTTGGTGCATTTCCAACTAAATCACACATAAGGTATTTATCCTCTAATTAATTATCTTAGTGCACCCATCCCTAAATAGATTTGTTTAAATCCAAAATCCTATTCCCTCCCTGAGCACACAAATGACATGTTCAATTTTCATTAATGCCACCCGAATTTTAAGCTTTGCAGGGCACATACTTTGGGTCATGAAGATGCAACTTATGTAATAAAATCTCATCGTCCGTGTAATCACGGTCCTGCTCCATTTAATGTAATCACAGACTGCAAAGGGCCTAATTTAATCACGTTCTCTTATGAGATAGAAAATGAGGCTCTAAAAGGTGAGGACTTGCCTTAGGTTACATAGCCAGGAAGTAGCTCATTACGCCAAGAGGTTTTTCTGCAGAAGGACAACAGTCTGCATTGTCCAGTGTTTTCCTTCTACTCTGGTCCTTGAGCAGCACGGATTGTCTGGGTCTCTATTTCACAAGTTTGTTGGGGCAAAGTAATGTTTCTGGGTGAGGCAGATTCCCTAGACTCCTGCAACGTGGAGGAAGGGGCACATGAGCCAATTTTAGCTTCATTTCTTAGTGGATTTGTTATATCACTCCCAGATTCCTTTTCCAAGGCAATGTCTGTATTTGATCCTCTTTCATGTTTGGTGACTCCCTTTATGTCGTTTGCAACAACCATGTCTTTGAGAAATGATCCAGCTCTGAAAAGATGTCAGGAACAGTGGCACCTCTCCAGTTATTACATCCTGCATTACCTTGTTTTGGTAATTCACAGGAGGGTACTATTGCAGCCACACATATTTTATATGCAGGCACCATCAGACAAATTTCTGTACTTAAAATTCAGTTTGGGCTGGGGTGCAGCTCAGTGGTAGAGTACTTGCCTAGAGTGTGTGAATCCCTGGCTTTCATTCCCAGAACCACGATTACCATCACCATGATAATAAAGGAGAAAAGATCAAGTGGGGTCTTTTGCTTGTTTATTTTTGACACTAGGTCTTGTCCTGTAGCCCAGGCTTGCCTCAAACTCAAGATCCTCCTGCCACAACCTCCAAAGTACTAGCATTATAGTAGCTGTGTGCCACCACACATAGGCTAAAATAAATCAATATTTCCCCAAAGAGCATGTGTTTATTTATTCATACACGTTTCATTCAATTCCCAAGAAGATTTGAAGCAGCTGAATTAAAAGCTACAGATCAGTTTTAAAGATACATAATATAGCATAATATGTTCTTGAGAAACACAATGCTGTAATTTCTGGGTTTGCTTCCTTTATTCTTGGGGGATCATTTTGAGGTAAAGCAGTAACAAGGTTGGTGATGCACCAAAGATACTCAGCTCTTTTCAAATAACAAAGGGCAATGACAAAAGCTTGAATGTGAAACAAGACTTATTACGACTGTTGGCATTTTAGAAAAATGCAATCATTTACATATAAAAATAATGAAGAAATAATTTTTATGGTTTTAGATGATTCTGAAAGGCCTTGGAAAACAAACTCGTCCTAGTATGTTGAAGGCCTGCATCTGGAGAAGGGTTGCTATGGCAACTTATGGAAGCTTGAATTGTTTTTAATCTCCTTTTCAAGAGCATAAATCATCCCATAGCCTGAGGCTTTGGTAAAGGTCTCCTATATTTTGAAAGGCATTTCCATTTGTTTTTGTGTTATATATTTTGATTTTCTTATAAAAAAGAGAGCAAAAGTTGCCTTGCTTCCAAGGTTTGGAGTCTGTCTTTCTTTTGGAGAGCATAATATGTGCATAACAATTTTAGCTTTTGCTTTCCAATAACCAAAATCAGTATGTATGGTCTATGCCATTGTTTCAAGTTCATACCAAATTGTGATGGGTATGTCCCCAGAGAAAAATTAATTTTAGCAATGTAAGCCTTTGTGCTCTGTGGGAAGGATACTGGAGAGCACCTGGAAACTGAGCAAGCTTTCAGACCCAGCACAGGCATCAATAGATGTGGAACTTTGAGCAAGCCTCCATTTCCTAATCTGAGAAATGGGCACAGCAATACCGATTTCACGGGTAAATAATCAAGGCTTGAGCATGTGGGAACATTGGAAACGCCGCAGTATTGCATGAATGTGAGGTGTTTTTATTATGGGTTGACTATCTTTTCTTTTGGACAAGGCTAGGAAGCCTATCATTATACTTAGTGAGACTAAAGGAAATCAGTTTCAATATATCTAAATATTTTTAGCTTTTTATACCATATTAAAAATACTTAGAGAGTTGGGGAGACAGCTCAAAGGCTAAGCATTTGTCTCTCAATCAAAAAGACCTGAGTTTGGATTTCCAGATCCCATGCGAAAATGCAGGGCTTGTATTTCTAGCCCTGGGAGGTGGAGCCTAGAAAACCCCAGATCAAAGAAATAAAGAGGTAGAACAATCCGGGATGATTCCTGATGTCATCTTTAGGCCTCCACAGGCATACACTCAAGTATCCTCTGGTGTACACACACACACACACACACACACAGAGAGAGAGAGAGAGAGAGAGAGAGAGAGAGAGAGAGAGAGAGAGAAGAAAACTTGCATATTTCTGTAGCTATTTGTTTATTAAAAAGTAAGCATCATCTTTTTATGTTTTTTATTTTTCTCCCACGTTGTATTTTTCTTAATCATAAAAGCTCGATAAGTTCCCCATCCTCACTCTCCCCCCTCCCCTTTCCAATCATCCCCCATTGCACTCTCCCTCTTCCCCCTTTCTTTCACCTCCCTCCTTCCCTTTCCCAGTGCCTCCCCCTTTCTCCCTCCCATCCCCTGAAGCATCCTTTTGTGTGAATGCCAAACCTCTCTCAGTCCTCCACTGTAGTGAGGGTTCAGGACTCAGTGGCATAGCCCTGAGCCCCTTCTTGGGCTCCCCTTTAGTATGGGAACTCTATTATGACTGTTAATCCATTGCTTCTAAGGATCTTACTGCTTGAAGCCTTCTTCCCTGTGATCCATGCTAGACTTTGGGGGTCGTTGACATGTCAGCCATTGTGCAGGTCAGCCAAAGTCCAATTCTGGCTGCTGCAGCTCTAATTTGTGTGGAGTATCTTGCATATCGTTGGTCCTCCCCATCTTTAGGCTCTAACAATCTTGCCACCCCCTCTTCCACAAGGTTCCCTGAGCTTTAGGATGGGGAGAGACTTGGCTGGTCTGGTTCCAGGTGAATAATGTAGTGTTTTTTGGTGTCCTGAATTATGGTTTGTTGTTGTTTTCAGTTTTGCTTTTCCTTTACTGCCCTGGGCTGCATCCTGATTGGTATGGAAGGTCACCTTCTAACCAAAGATATAAGACTGTTTAAATGAAGATCTTAATATAAGAGGAGACTCAAAGGTAGATGGAAGAATAGAAGTAGGATACAGCAGTTGGGGCGGGGGGGGGGGAGCGCCAGAGTCCCATTTGCCAGATGGTTACTGTCTATCTGCCAATCCCTGTATCCTCCCTGATTGGTGAGATCAAACCTGTTCAGTCACAAGTGACCAGGAAGGGAAGCGAGAGTGAGCTGCAGCAGATGTCTCACTATTTTACATGCAATATTTGACAATGGCCTATTTTCTCTACTGAAGTGTGATCCCCTATCTCCTTTCTTTTGAGGTCCTGCTTCCCTTCCCTCCTGTTTGTAATCCTTTATGATTACAGTAGGAATTACAGAGATTTACCTTTGAATATGTCATTAAGTGGGTTTGGAACTAGGATCCACTTATTAGGGAATACATACTGCATCTAACTTTCTGTGTCAGGGATACTTCACTCAGTATAAATTTTTCTAATTCCATCCATTTCCTGTTGAATTTCATTAATTCATCTTTTTCTGATGTCCTGGTAGTATTCCATTGGATAAATGTACCATAGGGAAAATTCAACTAGTGTTTTTATAGTCACTAGCCTAATATTAAGGTCCTTGATCCATTTGGAATTAATTTTTGTGCATGGTGACAAGTACGGGTGAGTTTTAATCTTCTGAATGTGGATATCCAGTTTTGCCATTACTATTTGTGGAAGATGCTGTTCTTTTTCCATTGAATTTTTTGGGTCCCTTTGTCAAAGATGAAATGATTGTAATCATATGGGCTTATATAGGGGTCTTCAACCTTTATCCATTGGTCTACATGGCTATTTTGGAGCCAGTACTATGGTATTTTTATTACTATGGATTTGTAGTATAGATTAAAGATTGGTATAGTGATACCTCCAGCAGTGTTTTTGTTACTTAGGATTGTTTTTGCTATCCCGGGCCTTGTGTGCTTCCATATGAATTTTGAGATTGTTTGGTCAATTTCTTTAAAGAATTGCTTTGGGATTTTGATTGGTATAGTGTTGAATCTATATATTGCTTTTGGTAGGATGGTATTTGTATGATGTTGATTCTGCCGATCCAGGAGCATGGGAGGTCTTTCCACCTTCTGGTGTCTTCTGTAATTTCTTTCTTTAGGGTTTTAAAGTTTTCATTATAAAGGCCTCTCATTTCTTTGGTTAGATTTATACCAAGGTATTTCAGTATTTTAGGGGCTATAGTAAAAGGAATTGTTTCTCTTAGGACTTTTTCACTTTTTTCATCCTTGGTGTACAGAAAGGCCACTGATTTTTGCACATTTATTTTGTATCCTGCTACCCTGCTGAACTTTTTTATTAGTTCCAGGAGTTTCCTGGTGGAGTTTTTAGGATCACTCAGGTGTAGGATCATGTCATCTTCAAATAGAGATATCTTTACTTCTTCCCTTCTGATTTGTATCCTTTTTATCTTCCTCTCTTGTCTTATGGCTTTAACTAAGACTTCACGTACAATATTGAATAGAAGTAGTGAGAGTAGACAGCCTTGTCTAGTTCCTGATCAAAATGGGAATGCCTCAAGTTTTTCCCCATTTAGTATAATCCTTGCTGTTGGCTTGTTGTATACAGCTTTTATTACGTTGATATAAGTTCCTTCTATTCCAACTGTCTCTAGGG
Source organism: Typhlomys cinereus (assembly GCA_023101885.1). Taxonomy (NCBI): domain Eukaryota; kingdom Metazoa; phylum Chordata; class Mammalia; order Rodentia; family Platacanthomyidae; genus Typhlomys; species Typhlomys cinereus. The sequence continues at coordinate 4,412,134 of JALPQD010000158.1, read as the reverse complement.
TTTTGATCATAAAGGGCTGTTGGATCTTGTCAAAAGCTTTTTCTGCATCTATCGAGAGTATTATGTGGTCTTGGACTTTGGATTGGTTTATATGGTGAATTACATTTATTGATTTATGTATGTTGAACCAAATTTGCTTGCCTGGGAAAGAACCTACTTGATCATAGTGAATGATCTTTTTGATGTTTTTGAATCCTATTTGCTACAATTTGGTTGAGAATTTTTGTGTCTGTGTTCATCAAAGAGAATGGCCTATAGTTTTCTTTTTTAAGTGTATCTTTATTAGGTTTTGGGATTAGTATGATATTAGCTTTGTAGAAAGAATTTGGAAGTGTTCCTCCTTCTACTATTTTATGGAATAGTTTAAGGTATAGTGGTGTTACTTGTTTTTAAATGTTTCTTAGAATTCTGTGCTGAATCCATCTGGTCCAGGACATATTTTAATGGGAAGATTTGAGATTACTTCATCTATTTCCTCATTTTTATAGGTCTATTTAAATAATTCAAAACTTCCTGATTCAATTTAGGTAAGTTGTGCTTACTCAGAAATTCATCCATTTCTTTCAGGTTATCAAATTTCAAAGAGTGTAAGTTTTTGAAATGTGGTCATATAATTCTCTGAATTTCTTGGATATCAGTTGTGATAACTCCATTTTCACTTCTAATTTTGTTAATTTGGGTTTTCTCTCTCTTGATTTTGGTTAATTTAGCTAGAGGTATATCAATCTTCTTGATTTTTTCAAAGAACTAGCTTTTCATCTGGTTGAGTCTTTGTATCATTTTCCTTACCGCAATTTTGGATATTTCTCCTCTGATTTTGCTAATTTCCTCTCTTCTACTGCTTTTGGGATTGGATTGCTGCTGTGTCTCTAAAGCTTTAAGTTGCATTGCTAAGTTATTTACTTGTGATGTTTCCTTTTTTTTTTGATATAGGCATTGGGAGCTATAAACTTACTTCTAGGACAGCTTTCCCAGAGATTTTGATGTGTTGTATTTTCATTATCATTCGCTTCTAGGAAATCTTGAATTTCCTTTTTGATTTCTTCCTGAATCCAGTTCTCATTCAGCATCATAGTGTTTAATTTCCAATAGTTGGTATATTTTCTCCTATTTGTTTTTTTGTGTACGTCAATCATTAGACCATAGTGGTCTGATAGTGTACAGGCTACATTCCAACTTTCTTGTACATGTGGAGATTCATTTTGTGGCCCAATATGTGGTCTATTTTGGAGAAAGTTCTGTAGACTGCTGAGAAGAATGTGTATTCCTTGGTGCTTGGATGGAAGGTCCAAAGAGATCTGTCAGGTCCATTTCAGTAAGGGTTTGATTTAGTTCCAAGTGTCTCTGCTGAGTTTTTGGCCTGTTAATCTACCCCATGTTAGGAGTGCAGTATTGAAATCCCCAACTATTATTATTGTGTGATTGATTTCTTGTTTTAGATGTTGTAGCATTTCCTTGATGAATTTGGAGGAGCCCATATTAGATGTGTATATGTTCAGTGTTGTGAAGTCTTCCTGGTGAATTGTTCCTGTGACTAAAATGTAGTATCCTTCTATATCTCTTATGATTTTCTTTGCTTTAAAGTCTACTTTGTCAAATACCATAATTGCTACCCCTGCTTGTTTCCTTGTTCCATTAGCTTACAGAATTTTTGACCAACCTTTTACTTTTAGAATGTGCCTGTCTTTTGCGGTGAGATATATTTCCTGAAGGCAGCAGATGGATGAGTTTTGTATTCTAATCCATGTTTGTAACCTATGTTTTTTGATTGATGAGTTAATTACATTGACATTTAGTGTTATAATGGAGAAATTAATTTTGATTCCTGACATTTGTATTTAGTGGCTTTCATAAGTGTATTATTTAGCTTATAGGTTTTGGTGGTATTATACTTCTTTTTTATCCTCCTAGATATGCTTGTTTTTTTCTTCAAGCTTGAGTATCTTTTCTAGCATTTTTTAACATTTTTATTATTATTTCCGTTCATACAAACTTAATAGGTACACCAGTTCCCTCCCCCCTCCTCTCCTTGAACCCCCTATTCCCCCTCCCTCCCTCCCCTTCTCCCAGTGCCTCCCCCCCAATTCCCAGAGAGTCCTTTATTGTGTATGCCTAACTCTCCTCTTGGTCCTCCTTTCCAATGACGTACAAGGACCCAGTGGCATTTCCCTGAACCCTTTCTCGTGTTCCCCTTAAGCATAGGAACACTACTGTGGCCATCAATCCCTTGCCTCTAAGGATCTTGGTGCGTTTAGCCGATGTTAGACTTTGTGAGGTCAATAGTGTGACGGACATTGCGCAGGGCATGCAAAGTCCAATTATGATTGCTTCAGCCCTAACTAGTGTGAAGACTCTTCAAATCATTGCTCCCCCCATCCTTTTGCTCTTACAATCTTACTGCCCCCTATTCCGCAAATGTCCCTGAGCTTCAGGATGGGGGGAGATTAGACTGGCTTAGTTCTATGTGGATGATATATATAGAGTCTCTGAAGTTCTGGATTGTGGTTTGTTGATGTTCTTTTTCAGTTTTGATCATGACTGATAGCTTTGATGGGTATACTAGCCTGAGTTGACGTTTGTGCTCATTCAATACTTTGTACATCTCTCCAAGTCTTTCTGGCTTTTACTGTTTCCATTGAAAAATCATTTGTTATTTTAATAGGTTTACCTTTAAAAGCGACTTTTTTCTCTTGAAGCTCTCAGCACATTCTCTTTGTCTTGTATATGTAATGTTTTGAAAAGTATTTGCCATGGTGAGTTTCTATTTTGGTCATATCTGTTTGGAGTGTGAAATGCCTCTTGTATTTGGATGGGCCTCTCTTTCTTTAGATGTGGAAAGTTTTCCTTTATGATAATTTGAAAATTTTCCTCAGATGTGATATTTTGGGATTCTTGTTCTGGTATTCCATGAATGTGCATGTTAGGCTTCTTCAAGGTGTCCCATAACTCTTGGATATTCCTCTCAAGTATCTTTTTGGCTTTAACAACCTCTTCAATTGAACTGGTTAGTTCTTCCACTTTGTTTTCAAGGTCTAATATTCTATTTTCTGTTTTATTAGTTCTGCTGATAAGACTCTGTTGAGTTCTGTGTTGAAGATAGCTTGTCTTTTAGTTCGAGTTTAAACGGCTTCAGATTGTTTTAACTGCTTTATGCTTATTTTTGTTTCCTCAACTGCTTTTCTCACCTCCTCCAAGTGGCTGTTATGTTTCTGTTCAAACTGGTTGGTGCAGTTATTTAATTCCTCCCAGATTTCCACTTTCATTGTTTCAATCGTAAAAACCAGGCTTTGAGAATCATTATCTTGGGTATGGCTTTTTTGGCCACTTACTGTGAGTTTGTTCTGTTTGGGTTCCATTATTATGGGTTGATTCTTTTTGTAGATTTATTGTCTTAGTTTTTGTTTCTTATGGATTTGTGCTGTGACCTGGGTATTTTGTTTTTCTCTTATGTCCTTCTTTTTGTTTTTGTATGTTTGTGGCTGAATGAATTAGACAGTATTACTACACTTGAGCAGTTATTGCTAGTGTTTGCCTTGGAGTTGGATATACCTGTCTGGTGTTGGTATTATTTCCTAGATGAGGCTATTGGACTGTTAGTGTATCAATTAAGCTGGGTTTAGTAGACAGGGATTGAAGATTAGTATGGTAGTGCACTTTTAGGTTTACTTTCTTGACAACATGTGAGGGTAAATGGTACAGTCCCTGAAGTTGTATGGGTTTTTGGGTGGCTGTATGGAAATGTTAAACTACAGTGACTAATAATTGAGAGTAGAAAGATTATAAAAAGGGTTTACTTATCTTAGAGCTGCATATGAAGATTCTGTCCTGTATGATGGGATGATGTTAGAAGTCCTCAGACATGTGGTGTTGGTCTCCTAGCCCTTTGCTTGGGTTTTCTCTGGACTCTGTTGAATTATAAGGAACAGGTAGTCCACCAGGGTCCAAACAGGCAGACTGGCTACTGGGGGGGCACTCAGATGACCTGGGACCTGGGACTTGATCTAGGGACCTTACCTGAGGACTAGGGATTCTGCAGAGGCCAGGGGTCTGGGGCAGAGAAAAATCTTTGTTAAAGAGTATTAAATAGGGCCATTCAACAAATACTTAAATGTCACCTGTATCCCAGCACAAGAAGAGCAAAGAACAGATAATTAAAAAATCATCACCCAGGAAATAGACTTTTCATGTTTCACTGGTACCCAGCTGATGCAGGTAAATGAGGATGCTTTGCAAATATCATCCTGCCCATCAAGCCATTTGTACCCCCGTGGGACCCATTCACCTTAAGAAAAGACACTTTTCAGAAATTTATTATCCAGAAACATTCCAATTCTTATAATTTTCACAAAGGCACGGAATAAATCTCCCTAATGGTTTGATGGTGTGTGATACTTAAGAGAAGATCTGTAACAATTCACTGTTAATCAGTGGAATTGTTGATTCCTTCCATGCTTCACAGGGAATTGGTGCATTTGCTACCTAGAGTCAGATGCCAGGATTTGGATGGTGGTTGTAGTAATTACTGGTTGCATGCCTGTATCTATGAGTTGACTTCTGTGTATTTCCCTTTCTACATCTTCTAACTATCTAATGTAGCAAAGTCAGCACACAATTGCTGCTCCAACTGTGAGCTGCTAAAGTGGCAACTTCACCTGCATGGAGTCTTCTCAAGTTTTTGTGCTGACAGTAAAGGATGCTCTGGGGATTGGGGGGGAGGCAATAGGGGATGGGGAGGGATGGGAGAGGGGATGGGGGAGCAGGGAGGTCGGAGGGAGGTGGAGGGAGGGAGGGGACCAGTGTACCTGTTAAGTATGTATGAGGGAAATAATAATAATAAAAATACTTTAAAATTAAAAAAAAAGTTTTTGTGCTGAAAAGTTCAACAACTAACATGTGACTTCTTCCTTCAAACACCATTTTCCTTTCATGAATCTGACTTCAAATTGGGAATGTTTTTCTTCTTATTCCAGACCATTTTGGGTATATTTATATTAAATCACAAAGGAAGCATTTACTTTGGAGACATCAAAGAATTCCAGTTCTTTGATCAGAAGGTCACTTGGTTGTTTCTAGAATCTCCTCATAAAACTGTTGTTTTGCTAGAAGTGACAGAGGCGATGAGGGCTATTTGCAGATTCTTGGCTTTCACAAGTCCCAAGAGAATGTCTATATCATTTGCTAGTGTTACAAAGTTGGAGAAGTTTTGAGGTGCTGTGATTTTCCTTGTCGATTTAAGTTTCAAATGATTCTCCCACCCCACTCTGTATTATGCTTTAAGTGGAGGGGGGAAAATCCTTAGGCGTTAAGTACTGATATTTCACATTGCTTTCAAGACAGTTAATTTCACATTTTAAAGTGTAGAAAATTATGTTAAATATCAGATTTTGATATGAAGAACATGAAATGGATTGTCAAAGGAAAGAATGAGGTAGGTGGGGATTCTGATGTTACCTGTCCCATTACTGTTAAGCCACTCAAAAGAGGCTATTTCTGTGACTCCTCCATTTTGTTATTCAGTATCTTCCAGCATCTAAATTAAACCATTTTCTTCAAGCTGAAATCTGGAAGCACAATGTTAATGGCCTTGTACACCACTGATTTCTAAGCCTAAAGAGAATTTCAGTGTCTAGCCATAATCAGTTTGATCAGCAGTTTGTTGAAACTATTTCCAAATAAGCTATTTGGGAAGAGACATGTAATCCAAATTGTTCTTGAAATTGTAATCCCCAATGCTGGGATTATGGACCTGCACCATCATAAGTGGCAGGATGTACTCTTTCACAATTTCATGGTACTAGATGTTAGATTTCTGTTATTCTTGTATTCCATGCTGTTATTATCCAAGGACCTGTTACTGGCACATAGAAACTGCTTCTACAAGTGCCCAATATCAGTTATCTGTGAGATATTAGTTGACCCTACACAGTCTACACAGTACAGTCAAGTTTCATTAGCTTTGTAGAACTATATAATTTTGATAATCGTGCTCCTAAATTTATTGTGAAAGTGAAATATCTACTAAAGAGAAGAAAATCAAAATCTTTGAAGATTCTTAACATTTAGATACAGGGCAGACTATTTTAAGACACGTTGATTATATATATGTATATATATATATATATATATATATATGATTACTTGGTTTTCAATTTTTCAGGATGGCTGAGATTTTGAGGCTTTAGGTTAAACTCTAGCTTAGCCACTTACTAGTGTAAATTAAGGCACATCCTGGGTTGTATCCTTTTTATTTGCAAAGTGAGGATGAAAATAATTTTCGTGAACAGCAGGTGGGTTATATGTGTAAAGCACTGTACACAGACTCAAATAATTGTTTTCTACTTCATAGTAGTAGCTGCTATTATTATGTTCTAATTTTAAAACTCTGTTACTGCAGTATGTTGGGAGGTTCTGTCTGTCTTATTGATGCCAATTGCATTGTGTAGAGTTTTTAGAAAATAAGTTTCTGCTAATCCACAATATTTTTTTTTACAATTGTGTTTATTTCACTTGAACATTCTCAGAGAATGTGCCATTTCTCATGTTTGTGTTCCTATGGTAAAATGTGTTAAAAGTTCCAAACAATCAAATGTTCCTTAGAAAGGAGCATTTGGGAAGTGGTCTTTTGTGAGCTGTGCTCCTGAGAGTTATCATTAGCTTATTCCTTGAGCAGTCAAGACCTTAATCTCTGTATCCATATCATCACTGAGGGATTCCTTGACACCTATTCTTGACCGTCTTAATCACTTACTGGACTCCCAATTGCCTAGGCTTTAGTTACCCAAAATTCTCCCCTCCAAAAATTCAATCACTTTCCTAACCTAACCACATTCTGGTCATTTATTTTTCAATTGATTTTTTGCTTTGTTTTGGTTAGTTGATGTCTAGCAGCATTTGGATTAACGCCCCCTGAACAGTAGTGAGAAAAAAAAGACTGCAAAGCATTTCTTACAATATATTTGCATGGTGAACTGCTTAAGGGTGTTCATAATTTCTGTTTATAAATTTAAGGCAATGCAGGTAGAGAAAATGCTATTCAGTGGTTTGAAAAACCTGTGGTTTGTTTCATTATCTGTTTAGGCTTTGTATCAGATACTACTGGGCAACTGCATTCACCAAAAGACACTAGCTTTTGAAGAATCTAATATGCTTGTGATGTGACTGATGTATTTCCTTCCTCATCCTTTGTTTGAGCTTCAGCATGCTCCTGGGGTTTATCTGAATTCACTGATAACAGCTGTTGCTATGGTTGCATGTTATTTCATCTGTTGAACTGATGCTTGATAAGATAAATGTCATTGAATTGCCTGCAATTCTGGATCTAAACACAAGAGTTATTTTTATAGTGATGGAGGTAAAATTAGGAAACTGCAATGTTGTGAAGTTTACTCCTATTTTAAATTTTACTTTGCAATAATAAAGCTAAAAATTTAGAAAACAGGACTTAATAATCCAAGTCCATGCTTCTAAATCTTGATTAGGCAATGTCTGTATACTATTCTTGTGGACACTGTGTGCAGGTGTGGATCTTGGTGCTGAGGATAGAGGCCAGAGCCTCATATAAACTAGACAAGCACTCTACCATGGAACTATACCCTGAACATGAATGAATATATAAAAACACAACAGTAGTTTAAGTAGAGTGAACACTAACTTTTTTGGCAGTAGTGTAAGATCTAAAAGTCCCAGAAGTGTGAATTTTGAAAGACAACAAAGACTTTTTATTTATATGTGGCACACTGGCATTTCTTTGATTTATTTGGTTCCTTTGAAGAAACAGAGCAAATAATATTGCAACCTAGCAAATTTAATTTATTGTAAAGGCACTGGAGTTCTGTTCACAGAGACTGCTGTTACTAAATTTTGTGAGTAATTTTATTTTGGGTTTTTCTATTTTGCAGTACTATGGATGGAACCTGAGGTTCCCTCATGCCAGGCAAAAGTGCTGCCTTTGAACCACACCCTTATCCCAAAAGTGGTTTTCAAGATGGAGGAGTTTGAGACCTTGAACTCTAAATACTACTTCCAGGATGTATTAATGCCCCAGGCTATGTATACATACTCTACCTGGAGTTCTTTACTTTATAAAAACTTATGGAACTCTATATTAAAACTTGTTGAGAATTTATCTCAGTCGGTCTGGAGTTTTTAAGCTAAAATCAAAGTGGTGAGAGTATTAAAGGTATCTAATTAGTATTTTTGGCTAAATAGATAATTCAGTACTGATTCATTCTTCAGTGACTAGGCATGTCAGAAAATTAGAATGTAGAAGATGTCAAATATCATAACCTTGGCTTTGAAGTTTTATGTCAGTTTCCAAAAGTTCAGGCTTTCAATAAAACCCAGATCCTTACATGAGATTTTGAAGGGCCACGTTTTTCTACTTGGTTGGTTTTTCAGTTGCACCAAGGATGAAATATGTGGCTAACCTTAGACCTTGTCTGCTGCAGCACATGTATTTTCTTGCTTGTGGACTTACGTTTGCATTTATGTTGTCAGATCTGTACTTTATTCATTCAGGCAGATATTTTGATTACAGTGGCTGGAAGTATGTTTAAGACTTAAGGTATTTGCCAAAATTGGATTTGCTTCCCTCCCTTTTAATTTCCTAGAAATATCAGTTGGACTCTGGGACAAAACCCTATCCAGTTGTCAATTGTATTGTAAGCCCCGTAAAAGCCAACGTGAACCTTTCTCAATGGCTTTTAGAATAAGGGTTTATATGCAGTTCTGTAAAACATTTGATACTGATGCCTAGTTGTCTTTCCCCCAGGTATGGCAGCCGCCAAACTTCTGCATGACTCCGGCCTCAATGTGGTGGTTCTGGAAGCACGAGACCGCGTGGGAGGCAGGACTTACACCGTTAGGGTAATACATGAAGGATGATGATTGAAATGGAAGCTGTGTTGTGGGTTTTGCTCTTGTACCTGAAGGTTCCTATTAGTTTCTTTCTTAGGGGGTGAAAATGACTGTAAAACTTCTTCACAGCCTCTTTTTTTCACCTTTTGGTGTTGGTTATGGAACCCAAGGCATGCTCATGCTGTGTAGATACTCTGCCACTGAGCTACACCTATAGCCATAGTTTCTCTTCATTTATCTCTCTTTCAATTCTTTCTTTCTATTTTCCTTTTTGTCTTTTTGTATTATATTGTGGAATTGAGGAAGAGGGAAATTGGGAGATAATAACAATAAAAATAGTTTTGAGACTTTTCTAGCCCTAAAACAGTCATTTCAACCATACAAACTAATTTGGGTGTTCCTGAGTAATGCGTGCCCGGATCTGCTTTGTTATGGTCAATTTGAAGATTGCCTCTTCGACTTTAAAAATTTAGATGCTGATTAATGCCCATATGAAGCAAAATACTATTACATATAAAAGTAATTTGAGTGTTTCAAATTATGACCAAATATTCTCTGTATTTTCTTTCAGATATCTAAGTTAGCAAAACAGAGAAGAAGCGGTCATTATCTTTCTTGTTTTTTCCTCGCCCTAGGATAATGGTCCCTAAAAGTTAGTCTGAAATCCTGAGCAAAGAGATTCTTCATCCACAATTAATGGAATACAAATTTAAGGCAGCAAGAAAAAAAAAGTATACTGTGAATGATGGATTCTGAAGTCTTTTACTTTTTAAGTGTTAAACAATTTTGTCTTAAATCAAAGACTGATTTAGCAGCTATTAAGTCATAGTTTAAAAAGCACAAAAGAGTTGAGAACAGAACCCAGTTTTCCATGAATGCAACTTAGAGATATTTATGTACCCTGTGAATGTTTATTTCAGAATATATTTTAATTTTAGAAATGTTTTCATAATTACTTGTTTTTCATTTTTTCCCATGGGAAAACAGAATGAAAAGGTTAAATATGTGGACCTTGGAGGATCTTATGTTGGGCCAACCCAGAATCGTATCTTAAGACTTGCCAAGGAGCTAGGATTGGAGACCTATAAAGTGAATGAAGTCGAACGTCTGATACACCATGTAAAGGTAAGCCTAAACCGTATAAGGGAAGTTTTTAGTCACTCTTAGAATTATTTAATATGAACAAAGATGAATTAACTTGGCATTTGTCAACCTGTTTAGGAAAGCTATTGATAGAATGATATTGTCCATTTGATGAATTACCTCATAAATTCAATAGTGAAAAATATTTATAATTTCCTTATTAAAGATCTGTATTTAAATAACAATGACACTCTCATGTTACATGGAAATTTGTGTACCGTCTTGCAAATGCTGCCCAGACTTTGTATTATAAACATGATTTATTGTATGATTTATGGAATATTTGGAAATTTTGACTGTGTCCTATATTTCAAATTTATTCTTCTTTAAAAATTGGTGTAAATGTGGCTCAGGTGTCAAATCCATATTTTTCAAGGAAGCTCCATTGAATCCCCATCCCGTGATTTCTGTGAATGTATTAGATGGGTCATTTCTAGGATCATTTGCTTCCTCCCTCCAGTACCCATTCATTCCCATCTATGGGTTTGTGATTATTCTTTGCCTTTTTTTCTTTAAAAGTCCGGGTTCAAACTCACCTTTGCGCCCTAATTTTCCTTGGATCATTCATGTATTACTGTGCAGGAGATATTGCTGAGTTTCTGGAAGACTGAAGGACCTTCGAACTTCAGAAATTCTAACACTGTTGAACTAAAGTCAGACATCCTAGTATCCCATAGAGTAAAGAGTCGCTGAGCAGTTCTCACTGGTCCCACTTCTCTGAGACTCCAGTCTCCTTCCTCAGACTTTCTTCAAATCCCACATCTCTCGGTTTCTCTGCTTTCCCAGAATCCTCACTTCAGCCCACAAATTCATTCATGTTTTCTGGCAAACAAAAGGTCACTTCTTCCAGACTCCATACTGGAATCCAACAGACACACAAGCAGAGCATTTTATTTGTCTGTGTCTGTGTTGTTCTTTCTGAAACAGAATCTCACTACATACCTCAGGCTGGCCAAAGACTGAAGATCCTTTGCATCTGCTTCCCAAGTATGGAGATTATAGGTGTGAGCCACCATACGTGGCTCTGGCAGATGTTTTCAAGTTTTGTCTTTCCTGTCTTTTCTTCACTTGCTCCTTTGGGTGGAAGGAAGTAGCATAGAAACATGTTTTCACAGGTAAAAAAATATTCCCTTAGAAGATGGAAGAGGAGCTGAGAGTATAGCTAGTTCAGCTGTAAAGTGAATAATTATTAGAATATAAGAGGTTCTAGGCTCAGTAGCCAGCACCACTTAAACCCAAACTAAAATAACGAAGGACACCCCCTTCCCAGTAACAGTTTTGATTTGGAAAAGAATTTGATGCCCTTATATATGAAACTGTCAAGAAAGATAAATAATGTGCACTATATTGTGAGCCACTTAGTAATATAGAAACCAAGCAGTTATTTAATTTGGCATGATGTTGGTAAATGATCTCCTGAAGTTGTACAAAGATGTTCTGATTGACCTTCAAGTTTTGTTTTATAAAACTTTCTTGTTTCTAGCCAAAAAAGAGACACTTTAATTAGAAATGAAAGTGTAATATAGAGATAAGAGGAACTGGTTGAAAAACATCAGTTCGTAGTGAATGTTCTTTACTGAATTTTTCTTCTCTAAATGCATGTCAAGTTGTCTGTTTTTTTTTTTACATGGCATCCTTATTTTACCTGTATGACTTGCAGAAATCAACTTTTTAGAGCACCATGATCTCTTAGATTTATTTCAAACAAAAGAGGTGACCAGAATATGTACTCACTTTTCTGTCTATGCAAGTTATCCTTGCCACTTTAGAGCTGTGTCTAGGCAGCTTTGTTTAATTCTGGTAATATCATTAAGTTCCTTGTTTAAGAGGGAATGCTCACAGTTGTGGAAATGACACTGCACTTAGTGATTTTTCACAGTGCAATCAAATGTGCTGCTGCCTTAGAATATTCTATTAACCTATGTGTAACTAACAAAATATAATTACTGCAGCATCTTTGACTTATCACAGGGTAGAACTATATACCAACAATGCTCTTTATGAAATTTAAAATAAATGTTATTGATCCTTAATTATTTTTACAAAAGTAACACATTTTTATTATAAAAATATAATTAGAAAACATAGGTAATGAAATCTTTAAAAAACTGAAAGGTGAAAAAATTCATTCTAAATTTTCTGTTCTTAGTTTCATATTTCAGGACTGCTGTTGTGTGACCTCTGCTGGATGAAACTGGAACTATCATTTAAAAATACCACATGTGATATGCATATGATATATGCTTGGTAAATGCTCTCTAATTAATTCTCATTAGTGAAAAAGATTGAATACTAGTGAAGAAAAAGTTTCTGCAATGTTGACAAAGGTTCCACTTTGATCTCCTGTGGTCACATCTTGTGAAGAACTACACACAAGATAACAAAATAACTAAGTAATCTTTCCTAGATTAATACTTACTTTCTACCTAGTAGATTCCATGTCTTTTGACACGCATTACTTTTCATATTTTTAACCCAGAGAAAGCATCACAGATTGCTAAGTTTATTTCTAGAGTTGCTGACAGAAACTGACATTCAATCTCCTACTCCATACTAAAGAACGTTGTTCAGAACCTGGTCTGTTCCGTCACAGTGTTTTGAGATTTTGAACATCGTCCCTGGTACACATTTTAACCATTATTATCTCCAAGTGCAAACTGAAGTTTAATGTAAATATTCAGTGTTTTGCACCTTATCTCTTCAGTGACCTTCTTGCATTTCTTGACCTCAACCCTGAGAGAATCAAGTGTAATAGTGTGCTGCTTGTATACTGGCAGATCCTCTATTCAGATCAGCTTGCTAAAATGAAAACTCTAGGGTTTGATATAATTTTAGGCTGCTAGCAGATACATTTTCTCTGTTTCAGATGCATTCAAATGTGTGAAAGCTGAAACCCAAGTCCAGTTAAAGTATTTACGACTCCATCTCGGGACAAAGGCTTATGAGTTGGGAAATTGCTTAATGTGAAGATGTGGATTAATATTAAGAGCCCAATTTCATTTCGATAATTGTTTTTAAACTTTAGTTAACTGAAAAAACCTGACCTCTTAGTCTTGGCCTACATGCAAGGGCAGAAGCCAAGTTCATTGCCAAAGTCCTTTGTGTTGGTATATGGTTAACTTCTATCTAGCTTCATATTCCATTACTGTAATGAAAACGCAGCACGAACAGTTCAAGAAAACAAGAGTTTTTAGTCCAAGTTACAGTTCTCTAGGTTTCAGTCTGTTATGATGGTAGGAGAGTCATTAACAGAGGCCAAGGAATTTAACTGGACACACCATGGCCACAGGAAGAGCTGAAAGGGGCATACTTTCTACCTTGCCAGTCTGCCAGCTACTGAACCAGCTCGCTCCATCTCATCTGCCTGCTCTCCAAGGAACAGTTCCACCCACCATGGGTTGGGTCTTCTCACATCGATTGGATAATCTACACATTTGCTCAGAGGCCTGTCTTATCTAGATAATTCTTCACAGCTTTCCCTAAAGACTCAGTTCACAACTGTCAGGTTGGCACCTGTACCTAATTGGCACAGGAGTCATGTGACTGAGGAGGTGACTCACAGTTGAATTATCTGTCGGTTGGTGTTACAACTGTTATTTGCATTTGATGCACCTCGTCTAGTCATATTGACAATTTTGAAATCCAGTTGAAAATATGTACATGAGAAATCACATAAAGGCAGAGAGGAAACTTCAGGTGTCTCTCTGTAATTCCATTCTAATGTTCTCTCTGAACTGTTTCTTGGTATTGGGAACTAGCAACAGAATTAGAGTAGAAATACAGAGAAATAACATTTTCAGTTGATAGCTGCATTTAACAAATGAAAAATCATCCTGTTTGACAGCTTCATTTAGCAAAGAAAAATCATCCTGTCGTATAGGACCTTGACATTTCCAAGGGATCCAATCTTCTTAAGGCCTGTAATATCTCCCATACCATGTCTATGTCCCTAATCCTGTTAATCCAGGGAAGCCTGGATCAAAGTCCAAAGTGTGCTTGTTTTTGCCCTGATGACGGAAGTCTTCAGGAGCAGGTTAGGCAAACCCTTCCGTTTCACCCATGAACAGCTGCTTGTTTTACATGAACTTCATGCATGCTTCTGGAGTCTGTGCTGTTGGAAATGGGCTTAATAAATCTTTTCTTTCTATCCCAACCAGACTTCCTTTTGTAGTTTATCATGGGATAAGTGTGGCTTGTCATAATGGGAGTTTTTCCCAAGAAAAAATGTGACCAATGATAATTTCCTCCCTTTTTTTAGTGACTATTCTGACGCTTATGCTGTTATTGTGAAAATCAGAATACTCATTTATGTTCAGCACAGCATACAGGTGGATCTTCAGCATGTAATAATTTGATGACAATTATGTCTTTGGTGGGATTTGGGGGAAATATTTGGGTTATAAGATGGATTTAGTCTGAGCTTGCATGGTTTCCATATAGAACTTATTATACATAATCAGATCAGTAAAGAAATTCTCTTGTGTACACACAAACAGATAAACATAACAGTGACCAGTGACTAAGGTTGTGGGAAAACAACCTTAGGCTGGAGGTAGGAATTGAAAATGTGTAGAATTCAGTGGTAATGCTATGATTCATTTAGGGAAACAATAGTAGAGCTTCGATCTTGCACAAAATTTACTCCATCTGTATCATGCAATTGTGGAGTATGGGCGAATAGTCCAAAAGAGAAGGAAAGTTTTCCAAGAGAGGTTGATTGATGAAGGGACCACGTAACAAGTTCAGGAGCTTCTACAGCAGGCAAGACCAAGGAGTTGACAGAACTACAAGATGATCTCAAATGCATTAGCCTGTCTTGCCAAAGCCTCTGCACCAGCAGTCTACAGAGAGGCTTAGGAGTCAATTCCTAGACTTCCCATCACATGACCTGGGCTTGTTTCATGGATTCTCCCATTACCATCTGGAAACATAATGGTTAAATAGATGGACTGCAACTAATAGGAAGCAGTGGGGTAAGAAAATGAACTGAAACCTTTGATTAAAAGAACAGGCCATACAGAGCTTACTGTCTGCTGCATAAGGGAAAGGGCCTTCTGGTATTTCCTTCTGAGTTCCAGCACACAACTAGTCCACCTCCCTTCCCACTAAACTTATCTTCTCACATGCTAGAAAAATCAACATTCTCCTTTCCCTAAATCTTCTCACAGCTGACTGAAGCTATTTCAATGGCTCCTGCCCAAGCCCTGGATCTTCCATACTTTCCTGATGACACTCTGTAAACATGAGTTTAGAAATACAATGAACCACTATCTTTTACTTGTATTTCCAAGATTTGTTTCTAGTCTGTTGAGACAGGATCATATTCCACACTGGTCTATAATTTATTATGATATTGGAGCTGATCATGAAGTCACAATTATTCTTCTACATTACCTTTTTCTATCCCAGAAGTATAGGCATGTACCACTATACACACATAAACATAGCATCTTTTGTTTATATTTAGCATTCTTAGAGTCATTTTTATGATTTTCATGTAATGGTTAGGGGACTGCTCATTCGCTTCCAAATATTTCACGTGTATTTTCCATTGTCATTAAAAATTCCTGGTAAATATCATTTTAAATGGAAACTGTCATGGCTTGAATGTGAGTTGTAACCCACAGGCGAACATGCTGGAATCCTTAGCTATTGATCATGCTAGAGAAGGTCATGGTACCTTTAGGAGGTGGAACCTTGCTTGAGGAAGGCATATCATAGGGGCCTGGCCCAGAAGCTGATTAGACCACTTTGCTTCCTCTAGCAGTCTGCTGCTTGCACTCTCTGGGCCTTCATAATGATGTTTGCAGTGACTTGAGCCTCTTTAAGCTTCTGCGCTCTCCATGCCTTTCCCACAACAAGAAACTATATCTCTCCTATGGAACCATAAGCAAATAAATCCCCCTTTTCCTTAAGTCCCTTGAATCTTAGTGTTTCTCACAGCCTCAAAAAGAGCAATGGCCAGAACATCATAATACTGTGTCATATGAGCACTATAATGTAGTGGATATTTAGTCATTTGGTTACTGTTAAATAAGAATCTACACTCTATTCAAATAATCTAACATTCCTTAAGCACCAACCATATGGACAGTACTGGGAAAAATAGATAACTTTAAAATTGGGAGGGGCATAGGTGGTATGAACCTGTGAGATCAAAATTATGAGCCTGGAGAGATGGTTCAGGGGTTAAGAATCTGCTTCACAACCAGAAGGACCTGAGTTCAGATCTCAGGTCCCCCGTAAAAAACACCAGGTGGAAATAGTGGCAGCTTGCACTTCCAGACCTGGTGAGCAGAGCCTGGGAAATCCCAGAGCAAAATAAAAAGGATGTGGAAGCAATCCAGGATGATTCCCAAAGTCACCCTTGGTCCTTCACAGGGACATACGGTGTCCTCTGATACACACATACACACATACACACACTAAATAAATAAATAAATAAATAAATAAATAAATAAATAAATAAAGTTCAAAAAATTTTTAAAAGTATGCTGTGAGACTAATGTCAGATAGGAAAAGAGGAGCTACTTTCCTCATTAACTTATCCATTGATAGGTTATCCATTCCCCATCAAGTACTCAAGCACTTGCCAGTACAAGCATCCCAGCTGAAAGCCAGTTGATCACATAGACAAAAAAGATATGAAAATACGAGAAAGACTGGCTGGAAAGGAAAAAAGAACAATATGGGAAAAGGAAGAGGGGATGGGTTCAGGTGAAAATGTGAAATTCATTGTATTCATGTGTTATGTGTCAGAGAATAAAAATATATGTAATAACATAAATTAAAAAATATCTTTTCGCTATTAGATAAAGAAAAATAGGAAACATATTTAAAGTCAGACAAAACTGATCTTAAAATCCACGTAAAAAGGAACACCATCATGTGATAATATTTGAAAACTGATGGTGAGAAAAACTTAAGGTTTCTCATCATTTCTTTTCAACCTCCAAAGCTACTTCATTGTTGAGAACAAATGCAGGGCAATTTTAAACTAATGAGCATTAATAATCTTTCAGCAGTTTCTATTAAATTTCAATGATCATAGGTACTCGGTTTGCTTTCCAAATTAGCCATGCATAAGTTTTCTTAATTTTTTTCTGTTTGTTGCTCATTTATTCTTTATGTAGTAGTTGTAGGAGTTATTGTTAGAGATAGGATATCCCAGGCTGACCTCAAACTTAGCATCTTCTTGCCTCAGTTTCCTCAGTGCTGGGATTGTAGGCATGAGCTGCCATGTCCAATTTCTAGTCAATAGTTTTGTAAATGCCTTACCACTTTATCTTTCAATCTTATGACACCTGCTTTCTGGCTATTGGCAGTCTACCCATTATGCCAGTGGCACATAATTGAATGTTTTGGTATAGCAGTGGTCCATTTCAGGTTATCACCAAGTGACAACTCAAAGTAAAGGCTTCAAGAATGCATTGACTTTAGTGAAACTGGTGTTGACCATCAAGCACGTTAAATTAAGTTGCTAAGAAATAGAGGAATTACAATTGTATTATAAATTGTAAATGTTATGAATCTTTTTACATAGAATGACATCAATATACAGCAAGATCAAACTTGTATTTATCAAAAAAGCAAAGACTGAAATCTCTTGGTAACTTTCAGGACACCTTCAGTGACTAGTCTGTCTGGTACATGTGAAATATGTATTTGAAGTTCCTTCATTTAGTTCAGCTTTGCTTCTTTTAAAGATATTTGTGTCATATAAGATCGCAAATGTGGTTCATTTCTCATTTTTAATTTCTATGCCTTTCCTTCCTTTTTGTTTTGATTTCTATGCATTTCCTTCCCTTTTGATATTCTCTCTCTCTCTCTCTCTCACACACACACACACACACACGCACACACACACACACACACACATCCATCTGTTCATCTATCCATTCATAAGAAACATCTATCTATTCACCTACCTATCCTTCTACCTTACAGATGCTTATAAAAGAGATCTGGAATGGTATTATTTTTTAAACCTAAAATTTTGTCTATGAGGTCGCATATTCCTTTATTTCTTGTATTGCTCCAAACTTTTACAAAGAGCTCCTCTGAAGTTTATTTTTAACAATTTAATTAGACACAGGCTTTGATGAGCTCATGGTCTGTGAGAAGGTTAGGGTGGTGTTTCCAGCAGAATTCTGTCCCTGTCACCTGTCTAAGCAGCAGTCTCCCGATTTTTATATCCATTAATAATAACCAAACTTACTTCTAGCCAGTCTTGCCGACTAAGCTCAGATCCTCTGAGTTTACACAGTCTAGATCCAAACTCAGCTGCTCTAATACAGAACCTCAAAGGATTTCGTTCTGATATTACAAGTCTACAGAATTTCCTATCATCTGTCTGTCTGATGTTCTGTCTTTCATTCTCTCTCTCTCTGTCTCTTTCTATCTCTCTTTTGAATGTACTTATTATTATCATAATCACCATTATCATCATTGTCACAATCATTATCATTAATTAACATCATTGACCTTTGGTGTTACCTGGCAACGTGATGTGTGTGCTCCTGCTTTGAGTTTTGATCTGAAAAGAAGAATTTCCTCACTAAAATCTACTTAGTGTGATAACAAGTCAAAGAGAAAAGTCGATAATAGAAGACTGTGATTAACATTGTCTCCAACAAGGTTGTTGGGATACACTGAAGATCTTAAGAACATTTTCACAAGAAGGATAGTCTAATTTCCTTTTGAAAAACAAATTTTTCCAATAGGCTCTGGGGATTCTTGCCATCAAGTAAAAATTTAAATGATGAGGCGTCAGGTAGGATAAAGCTTTACAAATTCTTTTCATAAGGAAACCAGGCTGATAAACTCATCCTAAATATATTTCCTTAAGCTCTTTAGACTCTGAGCTGGGAGTCATCCCCTTTAAATCCAGCTTTCCTACTCAGTTCACCTCCAGTGTTTTGCATAGACTAAGAGATTAGTATCTGGCTGCAGTTGAACACATACGCTCTGGCAAACAGGCTAAAAAGATCATAAAAAAGAGAAACAAAATGCCCTTTTCTGGTTGTGTTAACGTCTAAATTTCCTTCCATTTTGCTTTGATTTCATTAGACTTTAAAATATAGGACAATAGTCATGATAAAGCCACTTGAAAGCTTTTCTTCTGGAATATTAAGAGGTCATGCTGACATTCATATCGAGCCAAGTTCAGACTATTAAACTATATTAATTTCTTTCTTTGATCATATGCAAGGCTTCCTGGAAAACTCATTAACAGAACTTAAAACATTCCTGTCCAAATGAATAATAATGTGTTTACATAAATAATTTTAAGTTTTAGGCATATTAAAAAGTGTAAAGAAACAAGTGAAATTATTTCTAATAATACATCTTATTCCACCCAGTATATCAAAAAGTATCATGTCAACTTGCAGTCTTAGAATTATACTATAATGACATAAAGTATTATGAGATATTTTACATTCTTTTTTGTAATAACCTACATAAAATTTTGTGTTTGGTTTATAGTACATCCCAATTCAGATTAGTCATATATCAAGTGGTCAACAACCATACATGGCAAGTTGCTACCAGATTGGAAAGCACAGGCCTAAAAACACGTCAACTTCCATGTAGTTTCACAAGCATTCCTAATATATCTTCAGAATTTAAAATATAAGACTCTGTTTTGCAAGCAGAAAGTCCTGAGTTCAGATCCCAGATGCCATGTAAATATGCCATATGGAAACTGTGGTGACCTGTATTTCTTCTGGTCCTGGTTGGCAGAGCCTGGAAATCCCAGAACAAAGGAAAAAGTGGATAGAAGCAATCCAGGTGATAACTGAAGTCACCCTTAGTCTTCCACAGGGACACACACACACACACACACACACACACACACACACACACAAACATGCACACACGCGCACACACGCACACACACACACAATGCAAATAAAGTTTAAAATATTTTTAAAAATCTGTACAAAGCATAAGCCTAGATTCCATAATATTGGTCATTAACTTCCTCAGCTATGCAGCAATTGCAAACACCTGGCATCACAAAGAACTTGGAGGTAAACAAAATGAAATTCCTTATATGGTTGTTGCTTTCTATGAGCAGATCAACTCTGAATCAGTGAGAGAACTCTTATGTGTACAGGGTGATACTCTATGGTTTCAATGCATAAGAAGTGAGCAAATTGGTCCTTAACGAGGTCGAAGTAGTCAGGGAGAAATCTAAAAGTGAAGGCTTTGAACACTTTCCCAAATCTTAAAAGGTACTGCTTGATAAATTTAAGAGAGTAATTTTATGGTGAGCACAAATCATTTTCAACTAGGGTCATTATTATAACACATGTGTTCATTGTCCCGGATATTGACTTAACTCAGGAGAAACCATAGAACTGTCCCAAAATCCTGCTGATAGTCTTAAATGGAAACTGAGACAAGTTAGCAAGTAAGGAGCTTTAGAGATGGGATTTATTTATTCTTCATCCTTTTAGAATTTCAAACAGTAATACAGTGAATTTATGATATTTTCATGTCTTTATCCCCATAGTGGCATGAATAACGAGGGAACAAACAACAACTTTCTGACTGAATTTAAGGCCTGTTTTTCAGCAGGGATCACATTCCTGGTACTATAAACCAAGAGCTGAGATTTCTTCACTGAAAGAAGTTATTTACTTACTGCATTTTTCAACACGTATTCTCCATGCAAAATTCTGAGCAAAATGGTTATCAAGTGATATGGAATTTTTTTCTCCTGAACTTTACTGTTTCCTCCGTTTTTACAGTTGGCAAATCTTAAGGGCAGATGCTCAAGAAAACTCAGAATCATTTGAAAACTGGAAAAGTTTAAAATTCATGATTTTCTATAAAATAGGCTCTGAAATTAAACCAAACATGTACATGGAAGCTGTTGAAGATTCAGTTCAAAAGTAAATTTAATAATTGCCATAACCAACATTTTTTGAGGTTTTGTTACCTCTAAGTACTTTAAATGCTTTGATCCACTAATACTCAAAAGTCTGATGGTCAATAGTTTCTGTTCCTTGTGAATGGATGCCTGGAGATACAAACCATTAAGTAACTTATTCTAGATTTCCCAATGGGTAAGTGATAGAGTGAGATTTCACTCCATCTGGTTATTATCTTGCTCATGGATTTTGCACCTCATTGACTTGCTGAGTTTATATAGAGATTGAATTTAAGAGTGGCTGAAGACTCAAGAAAGACAAGGAAAGGGGTAATGAGGGTTCTGAAAACTGAACTATGGGACAGGCAATAAGCCCTTTTCTTTCTACTTCAGGTCTTCTCTCCCCAATGCTCACTCTTTCTGTCTTATTTCTGTCATTGATTTTTTTCCCCATTTGACTTCATGGCTCATCTTGGAATGTTTAGTGATATCAGGAGCCCATGGATACCATAGATGTGAACTATCCACTTGAAATTACGGACTGGTGGGTGACATATGCAATTAGTTGGATATGGTTTGACCCCCTGAGGGTTCATGTATTAGATGATCTATCTTCAGTATTATGATTTTAGTAAGTACTGGGACCTTTAAGAGGTTGGGCCTAGTGAGAGACTGATAAATTACAGAAGCAGTTTTTATTCTTTGAAGGGATTAAGGTAGACCCTGGTTAGGCCTGTTGAGGATTAGTTATTACAAAAGAGCAAGATTGGGACAATCAGGATTAGTGGGTAAAAATACTTGCTGGCTAAGCCTGTAGAACTGAGTTCAATCCCAGGAATCCATATGGTGGAAGAAAAGAACAGATTCCCACAAGTCGTCCTCTGAATTTCACAGATGCATAAATAAATTAATATAAAATAAAGACAGCAAGACTGTCTCCTTTTCCACTCCTTCTGGCCTCCTTTCTTTTACTAACATCTATTCATTCTCACATATACCCTTACATTGATGTTATCTATGATGGTATATGGTAGTTAATGAGGCTCCTCAGCAGAGCTGAGATGTCAACACAGAATTCCCGAATCTTTAAACCTTTAAGGTAGTTAATCTCCTTTCCTTTATAAAGTACCTTCAAATAATTTGTTATACCAATGGAAAATAGACCCATGGAACATTAAACCATCTTATTTCACACTTAATCCAGGAATTTAAAAAGTAATAAAGCTGCTAGTTTTGCTGAGACTGATGGAACTCTCTGTGACATGAGATAAACACAGAAGTAGGTGTGTTCATGCTTCCATTGCATAGCATAAACATAAACTTGGAGGTTGGAGGGAGCATTGTTTTACTTATAACATCATTCTTAGTCAGAAAGAAGAAGAACATGTATTTAAGAGACACCAGTGTAGAGTTGTCATTTTAGCTATTATATTATGGTACCTAATAGCATTGATCTTTGGATTAGGAAAGATGTGAGCCCATCTAGAAATAACAGGTTGTTTTTACACTGCCTTTACTCTTTCTAAGGTCAGGATAGTTGTGCTGCTGCTATTTTGAGGGACTCATATTTCTCTCTTGCTTGGTTCTAGGCACTTCTCCCAGAGTCCTGTTGACAACTCTTTGTGTGTATCCAGGGTGAAGCTAAGGGAGTTTTTTTCTATATACAGAACTGTGGGGATAAAAATCAGTTAAGAAAAGTTAGGGGGAAAATGAATTAAAATTCAATCTTTATCATGTCCTAGAAGTATGTAAATGCTATATAAGCCTACCAGCTTCCTGACTAGGATGTATTCCAGCCATTCTTGATATTTTAAATTTTTGATTCCCTTCCAAGGGAACCAAGCATTCAATAATGAGCCTATGGTGACACTTTATATCCATACCACAACAAGGTATAAATTAGGAATAGAAAATGGCAGGTGGATGAAGGAGATTACTCTTAAAGATAGGATTATCAAAAAAGGAGGCATTATATTGGTGAGTATACCCCAAAGGTGCTTTCAAGTAGAAGAAACAGCAAGGTGTATTTTTGGTAACCCATTGCTGCATAGAGAAGTAATCTTGATGTTTATAATCCTTAACCTAAATCTCTCGTGTCTTACTGCCTGAGCTACTCATTAGGCTGCATCAGAAATTGACTAGACTTAGAGTCTTTTGAATTCTAGACTGGAATTGGATATGAAAGACTCCACTCCTGAGTCTAGTACCTCACCAGGAAGAGCTGGCGGACTGCATTCAGTGGAGATGGGGTAACCAACACTTGATGAGTATTTAGACCTTGTCATGCTCTCACAGCAAGTAATTCAGGAAGAAGAACCTGCTAGGTTAAAACCTGGGTCCAATCTGAAACAGTATCACCATTGTGATAGTCTCCTCCCACATTCAAAGGGAAAAGAACATGCAGCCTCCATCTGTCTTTCCACTTCTAATTATCAGCCTCAAAGTACAAAAGCCAGAGTGGAGTTGAACATGGTGAGACACACCAGGAATCTCAATACTTAGACCAAGGCAGAAGAATCCTGAATTTGAGACCAGTATAGATTACATATGAAGTTCAGGGTCATTGTGGACTTTATGTTGGGCTAAGTAGAATAGTCAGGGAGGCCTCATGAAATAGGCAATGTTTCAAAGAAACTTCAAGGAGGCAAAAGAACACAAAGTGACTTCTGGGGCAAGAATTTTCCAGCATTAGGGGGTAAAAGTCAACTTCAGAAACTTTGAAACTGGCATGTGACAAAGGTTTGTGTAAAAACAAAGATCCCAGCATAACCAGAACAGAGAAAACAAGAAAGAGCTGGGAGACAAAAACAATGCTTTCCTAATAAAGTGTTCTCAAACAAAACAGAACAAACGAAATATTCAACAGTCACCTTTAGGGTTTTCATGATATAAATATCTCATTGTCCATGTCAGGGTTCCAGTCTTTTACTGTGTGGAGTTGGGAAGTGATACACAGTGTTGTTTCTTGTGGGCCGGTATACACAAGTACAAGTATCTTGCTAAGTCAACATACATGATGTAGGAACCTAGTAGACAATTACAGTGTCTTTGGTAGACATGAGGAATTGTTTCTAGAGTTTCCTGATGATACTAATATCTTAGGATGCTCACATTCCTTTTATAAAACAACGTGGTATTTTCATAGAACTTATGCATACGTTATTGTGCACTTGTTTAAAAAGAAAAACAGGTACATACATCTTCAAATAAATTCTGCACTAGTCTGCATATTTCACATACACATACATGTTTATACGTATGTCTTTCTTCATGGATTGTAACTCATCCCAGCCCCCTTCTCTATTTTTTCTTTTGGACATACACAAAATAGCAATATGCATTATTTCCTATAAAAGGCAGACCGTCTTTCTTCACTGAGACTGAGACAACACATATGGCATATATTTTAATGCTTTTTGAAACTATTAGGCTCATTCAACCTTTCAGTTTCTCATACAAAAGAAATAACATGTTACACAGTCTGCATCATTATAATTTATTTCACTTTACAATTTTATTACTCTCTCTCATTCATTGGTGATGGAATTTGTCTACAGATCCTGCTCTGTTTTGCTGTTCTGAAACTATTAAACTTTATGTTTATACTTTGGAAAATGGCTGTGACTACAAATCATTCAGAAATATTAAAGAAGACCATTTTTTTTATTTCCACTCATACAAACTTAACAGGTACACAGGTCCCCTCTCTCCCTCCAATCTCCCACCACCCTGTGCCCCCCTCCCCTCCTCCCTCCCTCCCCATCCCCCAGTGCCTCCCCTTCCCATCCCTGGAGCATCCTTTAATGAGCATGCCAAACTCTCCTCTGGGTCCTCCTCTCTGATGAGGTCCAAGGACCCAGTGGCATTTCCCTGAACCCTTTCCTTTGTTCCGCTTAAGCATAGGAACACTACTGTGGCTGTCAATCCCTTGTCTCCAAGGATCTTAGTGCCTTTAGCAAATGCTAGACTTTGTGGGGTCAATAGTGTGTTGAACATTGAGCAGGGCATGCAAAGTCCAATTATGATTGAAGAAGACCATTTTGAAACTGGATTATACCACCTGGCAATTCTCATTATCATGGCTATTTATGAACTTTTCTTAATGTTTACAGAAGTTAGCTGGCCCTGTGCATAGCTTTGAGATAAAAGAACACCATACAAGGCAATATTCCAAACTAGTTTTTTTTTTTTTTATTTCCACTCATACAAACTTAACAGGTACACCGGTTCCTCCCTCCCTCCAACCCCCATCCCCCTGTGCCCCCTTCCCCTCCCCCTTGCCTCCCCATCCGCCTGTGCCTCCCCCTCCCATCCCCGGAGCATCCTTTAATGTGCATGCCAAACTCTCCTCTGGGTCCTCCTCTCCGATGACGTACAAGGACCCAGTGGCATTTCCCTGAACCCTTTCCTGTGTTCCCCTTAAGCATAGGAACACTACTGTGGCTGTCAATCCCTTGCCTCCAAGGATCCTAGTGCCTTTAGCAAATGCTAGACTTTGTGGGGTCAATAGTGTGTTGGACATTGTGCAGGGCATGCAAAGTCCAAATATAATTGCTTCGGCCCTAACTTGTGTGGAGTATCTTGCATATCATTGCTCCTCCCATCCTTTTGCTCTTACAATCTTACCGCCCCCTCTTCCACAAATTTTCCTGAGCTTCAGGATGGGGAGAGATTAGGCTGGCCTAGTTCTAGGTTATTGACATAGAGTCTCTGATGTTCTGGATTATGGTTTGCTGATTTTTTTTTTCAGTTTTGCTGCTCCTGCAATGCTCTTGGCTCCACCCTGATGGGTATTGGATGTCACCCTCTGGCCAGAGATAAAAACCTGTTAAATTAGAGTCTTGTTATAAGAGTATATTCAAAGGTAGATGTAATAAAAGTAGTAACCCATGGTGAGGGAGGGGTCATTCACCCATCTGCGAAATGTTTACTTTCTATCTGCCAGAGTATATGCCCTCCCCTTCTGGTAAGATCATACCCCATCAGTTGTAAATGATCAGGAAAGAAAGTCTGTGAACTTAACCAGATGTCTCATTACTTACTTGCAGTCCTTGATGGTGGCTTATGTTGTCTGCTGTAACATGATCCCCTCTCTCCTTGTTACTGGTGTGTCCCTCCTTCCCCATCCCTCCTGTTCATAATCTTAACAATTACTGTAGTTATTACAGAGATTTATCTTTGGGTGTCTCTAAGTGGGTTTGGTACTAAAGCCACCTATTAGGGAGTACATACAGCACTTAATTTTCTGTGTCTGGGATACTTCACTCAATATAATTTTTTCTAATCCCCTCCATTTCCTGGCAAATTCCATTAATTCATCATTTTTGATGGCTGAGTAGTACTCCATTGTATAGATGTACCACAGTTTCCTTAAACACTCGTCAACTGTTGGACATTTGGGTTGATTCCATGACTTTGCTATTGTAAACAGTGCTGCTATGAACATGGTCGAGCTTGTGCTATCAAAGTGAATTTTTGCTGTATGGGGGTTTATTCCCAAAAGTGGAATAGCAGGGTCATATGGCATTTCAATCTTTAATTTCTTTAAGAATCTCCAGACGGATCGCCAGAGTGGCTGTATGAGCCTGCATTCCCACCAGCAATGTAGGAGAGTTTCCCTCTCTCCACATCCTCTCCAGCATTTGTTGTTGTTTGTATTGTGGATTTTTGCCATCCTGACTGGGGTGAGATGGTATCTCAGGGAAGTTTTGATTTGCATTTCCCTGATGGCTAAGGATGTAGAGCATTTTTAAAGATATTTGTTAGACATTTTAATTTCATCCCTGGTAAAGTTTCTTTTAAGCTCCAGGGCCCATTTTTTAATTGGGCCATTTGTTTCCTTAGTGTTTAGTTTTCTAAGTTCTTTGTGCACTCTGGATAATAGAGCTCTATCAGATATGTGGTTAGTGAAGATTTTCTCCGATTCTGTGGGTTGCCTTTGAGCTCGTGTTACAATCTCTTTATCTGAACAGAAGCTCTTTAATTTCACAAGATCCCAACTGTTGAGAGTTGGTAGCAGTGACTAGGCTATTGGATGTCTGTTTAGGAACTGTTGGCCTAGCCCAATCAGCTCGAAGGAGTTCCCTACCCTTTCACCTATGGTTTTTATAGTCTCTGGCCTTATATGAAGGTCCTTGATCCATTTGGAATTAAGTCTTGTACATGGTGACAAGTACGGGTCCAGTTTTAATCTTCTATATGTGGACACCCAGTTTTGCCAGCACCATTTGTTGAAGATACTATTCTTTTTCCATTGGATTTTTTGGGCCCCTTTGTCAAATATCAAATGGCTGTAATTTTGTGGGCTTATATTTGGGCCTTCAACCTTTATCCATTGATCTGTGTGTCTATTTTAGAGCTCCATAGTTTTTATAACTATGGATTTGTAGTACAGACTAAGGTTTGGTATGGTGATACCTCCAGCGTTGTTTTTGTTACTCAGGATTGTCTTTGCTATCCTGGGTCTTTTGTGCCTCCATATGAATTTTGAGATTGCCAAACTAGTTTTTAAAATCAAAATAACGCATGAGTATAGTATTGGCGATATTTGGATAAATGTCTATGTTGAAAAAGTGTTAGGCATGAGAATGACACTGTGAAGATGCTGGTAAATATAATGTTTCTTGCCAGCATTCGACTTTTAAGTGTCTTCTAAAGGCCTATGTGTTGAATACTTAGTCTACAGCTTGGTGCTCTTGGGAGGTGCTTGGGTTAGTGACTTTTCTTTTATGACAAATACCTGAGAAAATGAAGGAGGAAAGCTTCATTTTTGCTTACAGTTTCCAAGGTTTCAATTCATCGTTGGTTGACTCCATGGCTTTCAGTCTAGGCGGGAGTATATTATATAGGAAAGAGGCTTACTGTATGGTGGCCAGGAGGCAGAGAACATCAACAGGAAGAAGTTCAGGAACAAGGTATACCTCTTCTGGGCACACTTTTACTGAACAATTTCCCCCAAATGGGTCATGCTGCTAAGGTTTCTGCACATCCCCTATACTATTCAACAGTGCATTAATTCATTGATGAAGTTTGAGCCCTCATGACCCAATCGCTTCTCAATGCTCCATCTTAACATTGTTGTGTTGGGAATGACATCTTCAGCATATAAGTAGTTGGGGAAGGACTTCATGTCCAAACTAGGCAGTGGTAGAGATTTTAACAGAGAGGTCACTGAAGGAGGTCTTCTAGTTTAATTACAGAGTGCTTTTAAAGGATACACGATTCTAGCCACTCCATTTATTTTTGCTCCCCTCCCAAGCCATGAGGTGACTGATTCATACATTTCTGCCACGACTTGCTGTCTTATTCAGGTCTGACTACTCCTGAACTAAAACTTCCCAAACTCTGAGAAAAATGGACCTTTCCTTTTTAAAACTTTATTGCATCAGATATAGGGTTCTAGTAACGTGAAACACTTCTCTATCAAAAGCTTTTATTTCTTATACCCAATTTCTTCTTGCTAGTGATTTCTCCTTTAAAACTGTTGTGTGTATAAAGTCTGTCAATCAGAAACATCCTGTCAATGAATTTCTTTGAAAACTCTCCCTGAAAATGACTGCTTCATGGAAGGGCATGCTTCTCAGATATCCTTTTCATCACAGTTCAGCTGGTGATGTTTGATTTCAAGTACCTCCCGAGTGTCTTCCATGTAAAATTTACAAGTTGCTCTTTCCTAAACATGTCTCTTGCTTTATCTGGGTGTCCCTCTAGGTTTCTTCTGCCACATCATTTCTCTACTAGTCTGGCATGGTCTTTTAATCAAGATCGGCTTTGCACAGTTCTTACTCCACAAGCTAGTCTTTCTGAAATTAACACAATTTCAATACTAGTGATTGATGTTCATAGCAGCAAAGGAGACCAGGAGACACTTTTATGTGCATAAAGTTCCCTCTGATTTTTAAATAATCTATTTATTGGACTATTTGTTTACTTATTTGAGAGAAAGAGAGAACATGCATGCCATGGTTCATGGGTAGAGAGCAGAGAAAAACTTTCGGTTCAGTTCTCTCCTTCTTTGGACTTTAGGAGATTGAACTCAACTTGCCAGGTTTCTGAACAGGTGCCTTGCTGTCCGTGTTACCTCAAAACCCTTGATTTATTTTGAAGTGTAGATCTTATCCTTAGGAATTGAACTTCTTTAAGAGAAT
Source organism: Typhlomys cinereus (assembly GCA_023101885.1). Classification (NCBI taxonomy): domain Eukaryota; kingdom Metazoa; phylum Chordata; class Mammalia; order Rodentia; family Platacanthomyidae; genus Typhlomys; species Typhlomys cinereus. The sequence goes on along the minus strand of JALPQD010000158.1, from coordinate 4,383,109 downwards.
CTTCTGATTCGTGTAGGTAAATCATCATTTTGGTTTGTATTGCTAAAGAAATTCAAAATTTCTCCCAAGAAACTTATGGAGTAAAATGTTGGTTACCTGTGTGGACTTTCATAAGAGATAGAAATTGGGACTAATGAAACATAGAGGAGGATACATCTTATGCTTGGGTCAATCCAAGGGTATGAATTTCTATATTGGGTTCTTTCTAGAAAGAAAGGCATATAATTGTAGAGTCTCAGAACCCTTAAACTGTTCGTATTTTACTGTGAGCATGTAATTTATTGCTTCTTAGAAACTTTCATTCCCTGATTATAGAGGAGAATTATTAGTTTCCATCTTCTAGTGTTGCCATCAACAACAATGGCAATCAAATGGCAATACATTTTGCAAATGTTAGCTATCTTCATCATAATTATGTATCTTATATAATGAGGAAATATTTTAGGGTGTATTTATTTTTGATAATTTATTCTTTAGATATAAACTTTCCAGGTTTATATAATCACATGTACACAGATTTCAAAATGGTAGTCTAGGAACCAAGTGGTAATAATTAACATCTAAGAAAGTTCTATTTATTGTAGAAGTTCATTTTCCTTCTCTCTCCTTTCCCTTTCTTTTTTTATTGTACAAGGCTTTTACCTAGGTTACAGAAAGCTTTTCCATCTTCTTATTACTCCATATATTTCAGGGACATGAAAAGCATTTGGATAATGTCTTTGAAAGACCAGGAGCACACATGTTAAAAATATGTGAGAGAAAAGATTTTGCACCTATAACTCCAGCAAGACTACAGTTAGGGTTGGAAACTGAAGCAGTTGTTCTGGATTAGCTGAGTTGTGCTTCAAGGCTGGAGTCAAACGTTGGAGCTTCAGAAAGATTTGCCAGCAAAGGCATTTGGGTGAGCACTCACCCTCTTGAAAGGTACTTGCTGAGCATTTGGCAATATGGGTGAATATCAGCATGCTCAGTGATGCTGAAAGGCTGGGAAGTTTTGAATTTGCTGCTTCAAAGTCATTTGTGGGTTCATTTGATGTAATTACCCTAGAAAGTCACTCAAGGAATGTGTAAGAAGGGTGCTTGTGGCTTTATTGAAATGGTAATGGGAACCTTAACTTATATTCCTCTAAACACTCAGCATGTATTAACTCATTTAATTGTCACCCCAGCCCTAGAGGTAGGTTTTGTTATCTACATATGAAAGAATCATTTGTAAAATGGAAGTGAGCTGCCTAGGAAGTATCAGAGATTTTACTTGCCTAATGTTGCTAAATTATAATTAGTCTGTTTCTTGAATGTACACTCCCATACTTTAAATGAAAGCCAGTAATACTTCTTTTGTGGGAGGAAAAGTTTAGGAATAATAAATATGATGTTGATTCAATATTTTTACATCATTAAGAGATATATCATAAGATACATGTGCATGACTTCACTGATGGTCCTCAATAACATCATGATGTCGATTCTGTGTACATCTACATATGCACAGGGAACAAGATGGCTTGTTGCATGCTGAGTTCATGGTTTCTTACTGAGATGTTGAAAGTTGTTCTCCAACCTCTGATAGAATGCATATGAAGTAAAATGGATCTTGTATTAATTGAAAAGAATTATGGGGCTAGAGATGTAACTGATGGCCTCATACATGCATAACAAGTGCTGTACCACTGAGCTACACCTGAATCACCAAATGGATTTTCAGGTATTTTCTGCTATTTGATTTTTACAGAATAAATATTTGCAGTGATTATCATAAAGCTGAGTGTACCTTTTGTGCTAATTCTGCTGTGTATAATTTTCTCTTTATATTGCCTTAGAATACAATTACCAGAAAAATCATTTCATTACTCTAGCAAAAATTTCCAGACCATCACACATCTATTTGAGCCTGAAAGTTTATGCCTTTAATAATGGCTAGTTAAACAAGCACATTATTGACATTTTATCAATGAAAATCAACATTAGGTTTTTAATTACATTAGAATATGAAATTTGGGAAAATTATCCTTTGTGTTAATTATTTATGGGAGATTTTATGAAGTCTTTTAGTGAGACAAAATTATCTTTGTTTGTTAATTTAACACTTAAGTCAGTGTAGCATGATAAAAATATGTGAGAGAAAAGATTTTGTAATTTAAGAAAGTTTGGGATTTATTGGGATGTGGAAATTGTGTGTATTTTAATTCCAAGATTCTTTGCCTATATAAGTCAAAGTATATGTCTATGTTTGCCTGCATGCTGCCAATAAATTCACAACAAAACGGCCTATGGGAGCAAGGGATTTTATTCTGACTTATGATTGTCTGATTATAGTTCATAATTAAGCTTGGCAGGAGAATTCACACCAACACCAGGAATGATAGAGCTGGCCACAATACATCCACAGGACTGCTAAAAAAGGGGCAAACTTTTACTTGCCAGACAGTATGTCTAAGTATGCTGACAAATGTCAACTTCCTGAACCAACTCCCTCCATTTTCTCCACCTGCTCAAGAAAAAGTCGTCCCACCCACCATGGGTTGTCACTGGGTCTTTCCTCATCAATTAAGCAATCTTCTGCAGGCTTGCTCAAAGCTTGCCTTAACTATCAACTCATCACGACTGTGCCCTAAACTCGGCCTGCAACTGCCAAGTTGATCCCTGTATTGAGCTATCGCAATGTATAGCACTAATTGGTGATGTTCTAGGTCTTTGGAGACACTTTACATTTTTTTTCAAAATTGAAAAATCGTGTTTTTATGTCTCCTCCTTGAAGGTCTTCCTCTCACCATATCCAAACTTAATAGTGTTTTTAGTTTTCTGGCTATTGCATGTGTCCTAATTAAGTATACAAGTCAGAATGTTCAATACAATCTTCAAAACATCTGCATGTAAGACAAAAAAAATCTGAAGTTTTTTTTTCTTTTTGCCTGTGGGATACCTCACACTGAATATACTTTTTGAGATTATAGATATAAAATTACTTGCTTCCCCTGGACAAATCCTTATTGTTTGGTCATTAATGGCATTTTAAAATTATAATCTGTGGTATCAAAGTAAGGTCTACCTTGTGGGCATTGGATTTGCTTACAGTCTGCAGTTTCCCCTTTCCAGGCTCTTCAGATATCTGAATGTGTTGATAGCAGTACTTGCTGTACTACCCATTTCTCTTAGCAACTCTGTTGAGGATCATAAAGAAGGCTGGTATCTTTCCACCATTCCCCACAAAACACTCCTATTCTCAGACGAGGTCTGTTGTGTGACAATTTTCCTGGGGAGAAATTACACAAATATCTATCTGTCCCATATAGGAATTCAATGGCAGAGCAAAGTAACCCTTACATGTAGGTCCAACTTAACGCACTGAGTTTTTGTCTTATCTACAGGAATAAGTGTGAAGGTTAGTTACAAGAGTGAGGATGTCTAAAAGGCAGCTACATCACCAGAAAACCCACTTCAATATGGACTGGAGCAAGTCACTAATGCTCCTCAGTCTCCTCCAAACTTCTGAGCTCATCTGGGAAGTCTCCTTCCCAAACAATTATGCTTTGATTTTATTTACCTTGGGGGACATGCATCTTGTCCCATTCAGAAACTCGCTGAGACAATGGATCTTCGAATGTTTTTCACTTGTCACGTGACATCCTCTTCAGGTTACACTGGAAGCAAATTCCAAATAGCATTGTGTTATGCCCAGAGGAAAACCACCATATCATAAGGTCACGTTGTTCCAAAGGTGTCTAATGGGATCCGAGCCAATCCATTTGGGAGGGAAAATCCATAGATATTATTAAAATCTTATGAACATATTCCAATAAGTAGAGACACTGGAGATGGAATAGAGGGTATGGGAGGCTTTTTAAGGAATACTCTGGGAAACAACAGCTGAGGAAAGGAAAGAAAGGAAGTAGGAGTGTGCAAAGGGAGCAATCAAACTGTAATGTGGCTGTAGCTAAGGTCCCAGCTGACCCTGAAAGTGGTGTGAACCTTCAGAGCATTTCTGAGTGAGGGGGGAAATTTCATTATATCATCATATCCCTCAGTTATTGGAAGTGAGGTGCTCAGAGTATGCATCCTTGCCTTAGACAAAGTGGTTTTTCTCCACTGGGGAAATCTCTGAAAGAAGTTGAAAAGCAGATCTGCCTGCCAGCAGCACTCCCTGAAGCTGCAGGAATAGGGAACTTGTTTGTGAAGGGTGACCTGGACCTTCACTGCACCACTTATGAAGTACACTGTAGTACTTCCAATTCAAACAAAGTGCCTTCAGGCCGAATGTGGACATTGAACATTTATTTCTAGATCAGGGACTCTAGCTAGTAACTAGGAAGCCATCCTACTGCACCAGGCTGGGCTCAATCACCAGCATTACAAAAAACAAAAAAACGAAAAAGAACAACAAAAAAACCTATAAACATTTAAAGATGATTCTAAGGGCATCTGCAGATGGTTCATTTTTAAGGCTATAGTGTATTAGATATGGATAAACAGTAGTTCAAAATGTTTCTACTATGTTATACTCCCATTATAGGAAATGAATGCTCCAGCTGCTTCTTAACCTTACCAATACTTTGTATTGCCAGGTGGCTTTCTCACCCTCAAGTCTCTGCACTCTGGGCAGAGAGACCACTCCTGGTCTTCAAGTACTTCTCCAGTATTAAGTACAGAAATTCCTGCTGTGTGCACTCTCTTGGAATGATTCTGTGGTTTTCAACAGATTTTGAGGGTCCTTTGTCCCAGAAAAGGGCAAGAACCACTGCTTCCAACTTTTGAGTTTCTTGTAATCTTTGAAATTGTGGCAGTGCAGCCTTGTATTTGAGTCAAGGTTTCTCCTAGTCAGACTAATACTGTTAAATAACTGTCTCTATTTTTAAGAATATGAATTCAGAGCCAGGGCACTCTGCAAGGTTGCTAATACTGTTAAATAACTGTCTCTATTTTTAAGAATATGAATTCAGAGCCAGGGCACTCTGCAAGGTTGCTAGGCTTGTGCATGTTTGTTAACACATTGAGGATATTCACAAATTGCAAGCTTTAAATAAGAATGATACTTATTGAAATATTCCAGATGCTTGTGTTGTTTGATCAAATAAACACGTATGTGTCTACAAATTTCAAAAGTGAAGTGTTTGGAACATGAGAGTGCTTCGTAGCCATGAACATTGTTCTGCTTTGGAAACAAATTTTTGACATTGATAGTGTGTCCTGATTATTTGAAATGTGATAGGGCCGGAAATGGCTGATTCAAGTAGCCAAGAATGAGGGACATCCTCATGAATGCACTCTAAGATCAAATGCACTAATTTGGGAGACTCTTTCTTATGGTGCTCAGGTCTGCCTCCATCAGCAGTTGTATTTACAACAGATCATGAAGCAAAAGGAGACAGCAACATTGATGAAAAACACTGATGAGGTCTTGTGAGGGGAAGAGTATAAGAATTTTTAGTTTTCCAGTTTAAACACTTTGTGATTTTGTAGAAGAAATTTATTATTATTATTATTATTATTATTATTATTATTATTATTATTGTAGTGGTAGTAGGGGAGAAACTCACTAATGTGAGGCAAGCATTTTTTCACCGTGTTACACTTCCCAGAACACCCAAATTTTGATTTGTTTGCAAAGCAGTCACACTTTTGCTTTAGATTCTGAAGATCTCTTCTTCAGAATTCCTATTCATTTGATCATCCATTTAGACATCTACCTACTTACCCATCCATCCCTTCAATGTTCACCAAACATCAGTTGAATTTGTAGTACTTTTAAGCATTTTGTCAGGGTAGAGACAGATTGGTTCCTTTCCTGAAGTTGCTAGAGTAAGGAGATGTCCACATGCCATACCCATACAATAACATCACGGTAACACGGGCATACGAGTTCATGTGGTTAGGGACTCAAAATGGAATGAACCTTCTTGACAACACTGGATGGGGTCAGATGAGTTTTAGAAGACTTCTGGATGAAAGTCTGACTTAAGAGCTGATTGTGACAGGTTGTTTCCTTCTTACGCTGATGGAGAAATAGAAAGTTAAGAACTTTGTAAGAAAATCATCATGATGGCACATGGCAAGATTGTTCTTTAAGATCATAAAAGCTGCCTGACCAAGAACAGAGGAAGCCACTATTTTTTTCTTTCTGTGGCATCCACCTTCTTCTGGTCATCTGGGGAGCCAATGTCAGGAGCATGGATTTGTTCCACAGAGTAAGAGGATCTTCTTGTTGAAGCACAAAAGGAAGAGTAATGATAGCCACTTTCCATGCCTTCCACAGTCCATCTATTTTCCCAGGACAGTGTCCCCGGACATTGACTTATGGCCTGGAACACTCTTCCTCAATGCAGTTGTACAGTTCCCCCACTTACCTAACTCATTCAAATAACATCATCTCACTGAGGTCTTCCCTAACCACCTCATTTAAAATTGTCACCAGTCTCTGTAATCCCAAAGATTATAAACAGGAGGGAAGGGGAAGGAGCCTCCCTCCAAAAAAAGGAGAGAGGGGATCATACTTCAATAGAGAAAATAGGTCACTGCCAAGTATTGCATATAAGTAGCGAGACATCTGGTGAAACTTAGTGTCACTTCCCTTCCTGGTCACTTGTGACTGAGCAGGTTTGATATCACCAATTAGGGAAGGGATAGGGACTGGCAGATAGACAGTAACCATTCTGCAAATGGGACTTTGACCCCCCACCCCCACTGCTGTGTCCTACTCCTATTCTTCCATCTACCTTTGAGTCTCCTCTTATAGTAAGATCTTCATTTAAACAGTCTTTTATCTTTGGTTAGGAGGTGACCTTCCATACCAATCAGGATGCAGCTAAGGGCGATGCAGGAAAAGCACAACTGAAAACAACAACAAACCATAATTCAGAACACCAAAGACCCTACATTAGTCACCTGGAATCAAACCAGCCAAATCTCTCCCCATCCTAAAGCTCAGGGAACCTTGCAGAAGAGAGGATGGCAAGATCGTAAGAGCCTAAAGATGGGAAGGACCAACAATATGCAAGATACTCCACACAAGTTAGGGCTGCAGTGGCCATAATCTGACTTTGTTTGACTTGCACAATGGCTGACATGTCAACGACCCCCCAAAGTCTAGCATGGATCACAGATCACAGGAGAGAAGACTGCAAGCAGTAGGATCCTTAAGAGGCAAGGGATTAAGAGTCATAATAGAGTTCCCATACTAACAAGGAGCCCAAGAAAGGGCCCAGGGCTATGCCACTGAGTCTTTACCCCTCACTAGGGTGGAGGACTCAGAGGAAGGTTTGGTATTCACACAAAAGGATGCTCCAGGGGATGAGAGGAAGAAAAGGGGAGGCACTGAGAAAGAGGGAGGAGGGGGTAAAAGGAAGGGAATAGGGAGGGGAGAGTGCAAGGGAGGACTGGGGAAAGGAAGAGGGAGGGAGAGGACAGGGGTACCTATTGAGCTTGTATGATTGGGAAAAAAATAAAATATGGGAGGAAAAAATAGTTTCTAAAAAAAAAAAATCATCACCAGTCTCAAGAGGCCAGCACTTCCTGCTTGTCCTCTCTCTCTCTTTTTAGCACTTTCACTTTCTAATCCATTATGTGGATTTTCTCAGTGTCTTTTTGATTGGTCAATTTTCTTTGCACTTCTTAGAATATAAACTCCTAGAACAAGGCATTTTTGCTTGTTGTATTTAGAGTACCTAGAACTGTTCCAAGAACATGGGAGATACTCAGGAAGTGTTTGTTGAACAAATGAAAAGGATATGGTGATCTTTTAAGGACAGATTAGACTGAGCCTTGCCGGGAAAAGGGAAAAACAGTCACGAAAATGATCTGGTTGGTTATTAAACATATCAGCTTCTAGCTGGTTTGTAATAATCTGAAGTGATTATTGATCTGGAAATGCCTTCCACAGACCTATGAACCACCTAAGAAGCACGGAGCTGAATAAGCACCTGAACTCAATTATTCCTGTGCATTTTATCATATGTAAGTCATGTCTCAATAAAACTCAGAAAACAAGTTGGAGGACTGTGAGGTCCCTCACAGGTAGAGGCTTCCTTGGCCTCTTCAAGGGTCCAAGTTCCATCCTTAGGACTGACAAAGAACAAAAGAGCCCACGAATCTGAGCCTACCGTATATAATTGTTTGACTCTGGACATATTCCTCAGCCCATCATTGGAACTGATCACCCAAATGAAACATGATATCTAATGTATTATTACTATCCGAGTTCTTATGAAGGTTAAAGTAAATATTTTAATTGAAACAAGCAGAGTCTAATGATTCTTATCCAGATGTTGAGAAGTTTCAGGATTTGAGAACATTGTTTTTTTGAGTGTCAGAATCACACTCATGCTGTTACTTATTTTTTGTGGGAACTCAGGCAAGTGACAATTAATTCATTTCTCTCTGCATCAGTCTCTCCACCTGAAAAGGACAGTCTTGTGCTTATATCCTAAGGTCACCAGGAAGGGCACAGAACATATGTAAAGGTTACCCAAAGGAACTGTACAGAAAACACCCTGAATTTTAGCAGCTGTCATGAGTGTTTCTTTCTATTATTTCTGTACTGCCTGGCCAGTTTTTTTTCCCAACTTCATCTTCTCCATTTCTCCCTATAGAAATAATGCCAGATTTTCATATGCTTGGCCAGTTGTTCACAGATGTCAAAACCACAACTGCCTGGTGCCATCAGAACAGTGTCAATGCCAGCTCTCGGAATTTATGCATATGAATGAGGGTCACAAAATCAGTAATCAACAGAGGGAAGACTATATTTGTACAAGTAGAATTTCTAGGTCTGGTTTTCTTCTCTTACCTCATGGGAATAATAAATTTCTTTTCTCTCAACCGGGAGCTATAGATCGAAAGGACAACTTGATCTATTAAAAGAGTTTGAGGCCCAAGTGTAGTCCCAGCTGGGAAGTATAAAATGATTGGTATAGGACTGGAGAGATGGCTCAGGAGTAAAGACTCTGCCTGGCAAGCAGAAGGTCTTGAGTTCAAATCCCAGATCCCACATAAAAACACCAGGCAGAAACAAGGTGGTCTGCACTTTCAACCCTGCTATGGAGCCTGGGAAATCCCACAGCAAAGCCAAAAGGAGGTAGAAGCAATTCAGGATGATTCTCAAAGTCACCCTTGATCCTTCACGGGTATGCACGCGTGTGTGCACACGCGCACACACACACACAGAGTAAGTAAATGAAAAAATTTAAAACTGATTGGTGTATAGAGAGGCCAGGAAGACAAGTTTCCATGAACATTAGGGATAATATCCTGAGAGAACGAGATCACTTCTCAGAAACTGGATCTATGAAGAACTAGTTCACCAGTGTCTGCTGACAAAGACTGGGACAAGGATTAGAAACAAGAAGGTGACCCTGAAACAATAATTAAAAAAAACATAGGACTTGTGTGGCATTACTATTGACATTAGTGAGGCCTGGATTGCCAGACCAGTCTGTTTCTGTTAGGTGAAGTTTCTAGAAGCCAAAATTTGAATGTTTTTACTGAGTCTGGCAAACTTTTATAGCCTCTCAAATTAGACCACATGAAGATCAATTCATTTGCTGGTTCTCAGCAAGTTTACTTTAAAGCCAAATATAAATCTTCCTGCCAAGAATTCAAAACTCTAGGAATTTATCCAAAGGAGATTAATAAAAAACACAGACATGGATTTATGAGCAAGAAGTGGCTCATAAATAACAGCTCATTTATTGCACTCTTGAAACATTCAGACATATCCATGTTGTGCATACATCCCATGTCCTGTATTCCTACTGTATATTTGTGAGACACTTATCACAATTTGGATTCTAAAGATAGGAACAAGGGCTGAGGCATGACTCAGAGCTAAAACACATGTCTAGCACACTCGAAGGCCAAAATTCTAGGTCAGCTCCACATATTTAATTACTCATTTCTTGAAACATAAGAGAAGTGGTCCTTGCAAATATTGATCAATTTGCCCATAATTGCATAGCTATATTTGACAGCCAATTCATGCCAGCTCTGTTGACCTCTTAAAAGCCATCTTGTATCCTTTCTTATGAAGTTCTACTGCAAAACTTCTCAAACTTTAATATTCTTTTGTTTTCATGGTTCTGTCTATTTGCTGTATTAAAAATAGAAACTCTGAGGGGCTGGAGAGGTGGCTCAGGGGTTAAGCCTCCGCCTTCCAGGAGGAAGGTCCTGAGTTTGGATCCCAGATCCCACATATAGACGCCAGGCAGAAGCAGGGGCGGCCTGGGCTTCTGGTCCTGGTAGGGTGGAGCCTGTGAATCCCGGGGCAGAAGGAGGTGGAGGCGTCCATGGTGGTTCACGAATTCGTCCATGGTTCTACACATACATGGGCACACACACACACACACACACACACACACACACACACACGGGCACATACACACGCACATGCACACAGTTGAATAAATAATAATAATAATAATAAAAATTTTAAAAATAGAAACTCTGAATCTTCAGAATACTTACTAATTCACATAAAGTAACCATTTTAACCATATTATAAATTAGCATATAATAATATTAAAAATCTGATTTTCTAAAATGACCATTATAGATTCACATTTTTGCATATCTTGATTATATCCAGCTGCATAGTTGGACTCTTCTACCTGAATTAGCATTCAATTCTTTGCAATATAATGTTTTAGTTTAAATATATGAAGATGCTCTTCCCTTACATGGGAATTTTATTGGAAAAAGGATACCCCTAAACCTACATTCTGAAACTTCAATTTGAGAAGACTCCCTTTCTGTAAATTAGCTTGTAATAGCAGTTTTCATGTATGAGCTGTGATACATGAAACTAGTTATTTCTACTTACTTATGCTTATTTATATAAAAAAGAAAAGAAACTTCTACCATGCTTCCTCATGGGGATATTTTGGTGCTGAAATGAAAACGGAGTATAGAATTGGACTTTATAACTCAGGTTCTTCCTGAGCTGGGGGCTTATTCTAATGCCTTCTCATGATTTTCTCAGGACAGGCCTCCCTGGACAATGTTCAAAACAGTAACAATAACAGGACTGTTCCTAACACAACCAAATCTGAGGCCCAAGATGTTTGAAATGCCTTTGGTTGTGTGATCTTATAAACATAGCTCTTTCCTCCTTCCTTTGCTTATTCTCTGAAGCTTTAAGGTTTGAGACTTTGTAAAATATGTCTAACATTAGCTCTTTCCTGTGTTTATCAGAAGTTTCCACTCTTCTTGTAGGGGAATATTGCTTTTTATAAATCTAGCTACATAGGGTGATTTCTGCTTGAGTGTAAAGCACCAAGGACTGTAAGTACATCCATGTGTAAGCCAGTAATGTGTTTTCTTCTTCATCATAGTGCTTTTATGTACTACATGCTTGCTAATTTCTTACATAGATTGTCATTACTTGCCCTAGTTTTGGTTTTAGGGTTCCAAATGCACCACCTTCATGACAATGCTCCTGGATTAGAAATGCTTTGTGGCTGGCCTTTGTCACTGTCACCTCACTGGATTCTTGTGGTTTGGAGAGCCTCATAGTTCAGCTGGGGTTGTATTTTAACTGGGCCACTGAACTGCAGTGTATCAAATGGAGTCTTAGAAGGAGCCTATTAACAACTCAATTAAATTTCTTCCATACGATACATTCTGTACAAAGATGCCGTCTTAGGGAAAGAAGAGAGGGGTAGTAGAAATATTACTATCTCACAAGGTGTGTAAATAGAAGATTGATGTAAAAGGATGCAGGCTATAGTCATTGGATGGGGACACAACTGTAGGTCATGCTTTGTCATTTGTATCTACCTGGTCCCCAAACATGCCCTTCCCTTTTCCCAGAGGTCAAGTTCAAGAGTCAATTGGGATTCTTCTTCTTTTTTTAAATCAATTATCTCTATGTCCCTAGAGCTTAAAATGATTTTATTCTCTTGAAAAGGGAGTCCTGTTAGTTTACTAGCTTATTGCCTTTGAACTTGAACCGAATATCTTTCTTGAGTCTGGACTTTCTTGCAGACTTTGGGCTTGCTAGCTTCCTCATCCCTAATTGTATGAGTTTCTCTCTCTCTCTCTCTTATTGAGAACTCTTCTCTGTGAACCTCAAAACTTTGTGGGAGAGAAGCCCTGCATGGCCACAGAATACATACAAGAATGAACATGATATTTCTTTTAATTCTGCAACTCCAATTGCTCTACCCACAAAAAAATCAGTACAAACTGAACCTTGGCAGGGTAATACAGTTACTGTGAGATGTGGTTGATTAAGAACTTTGAGTTACTCTGATTCAGTTGAAAGATGCTTTCATGTTGGACAGTCAGCTCAGGTTTTCAAATGGATCCTAAGTAGATTTTGTGTATGTTTTAAAATTGCTATTGATGAATTTAGCCTCCCAGATGAGAGTTGTGTGACATCTTTTTAATGTTTTGTAGAGATGGACTCTTCTACTCTTCTATCTCTATATCAAAGCACTTGCAGATAGTCCTGGAGTTGTCTCATTTCTCTGCTTTGATTTTCCTGACCTCTGGGAACTTCTGCAATGACCTAGACTTCTGACCCCTTGGAAAAACTTACTAGGTTCTGTTTTATGGCTTTTTCTCTATACAGTTGTGTAACTATGAGTTGTTTATATTCACTTCAAATATGCATGCTGTTTTCGTTACAATTTGCTGATACACTTGATATATAAAGGCTCCTGATTCTAAGATAAGTACAAGTATTGTTGGCAAATGAGACTTTTTTGGTAACCTTCCCTCATTTGTATTGAAATTTAGATTTTACATGGCTCCCATTTCAGAAAGAATCCTTTTCATTATACTTGGCATGACCTCAAACTTGTACAGTAGAGGATTTTGCTGGAATTCTTTGTGCCAAAAAGTTTAACAAGGTTATATAGGTATAGGAGCCAGAAAACTTGGATGTGTATCATATGTTGATAACTAACATGATTTTGCTTGGAGATATTTACCAATTTGGTAGTTTTAACTATATTTAATTTAAATTGTTATAAAAGTTTACTTTTAAAAATGTGTTTCCAGGGCAAATCATACCCCTTCAGGGGACCACTGCCTACAGTGTGGAATCCAATCGTCTATCTAGATCATAACAACCTGTGGAGGACAATGGATGATATGGGTCGAGAGGTAAGTTTCTTTCTTCTGATTGCATTTGTATTTTTCATAAGTTTAGCCCTCAAAAGAAGTGGCAAAATATTGTCCATCCCCTATGCATAGGACATTTTCCAACATGTATGACAATCACTAAACATCTGTGAAATGAATAAATTTGTTTCTAACTTCTAAAAGAATGAGGTATCAAACAGTTGTTTATACACAACTGATGAGCAAGCAGAAAATTGGGATGATGTTTTAATTTAGAAAATCCTCAGTACAGAGCAAAGTAAGATGCTGTGTTCTCTGATTCTCCATCATGCCCAGACCTTCAGCCCATGAATAAACACATGAAAAACTTGGCTGAAAATTCTTGCCAAGACATGATTTGGTGCAGCTCACTGATCCCAGTTGAAGAGGTGAATTTATGAGTGTTCTCTGCAAGTTAGCTATCTTAATATAGTGGTCCTTCTGCCCTTATCAATGGCTTCACTTTCTGAAGAGACAATTATTTGTTGTTAAGTGCAGTTGGAAAATATCAAACAGAAAATTCCAGAGACAGATTCCACATTCATGTCCAGTGTAATTGTTCTGTTTATTATTTTTAATCCCTCATTGTGCTTTATTTTTAATCTCACTGTACATATTATATATGTACATTTGAAAAATTTAATATTGTCTGTGGTTTCAGTTATTGATTAGGGCCTAAGGACATATCCCATGTTCCACAGGGTGAAATGGCTGTCAGTGTTTATAAATAATCCAGTTATAGCATGCTATTGTTTATCATGTAGGGATGTTATCAGAAATTAAATAAGGATGGAGTGCTATATATCAGTAACAAGAATAGCTGTTTCGACAGCATAGCTTATTCCATGGACAAAATTACTGAAGGGATGTTAGAAATGCATTTTTCTTCCTTAAGTTAGGGTTTTTAATATTGAGCAAGTCACTTAAAATAGAATATTGTTTCTGTTTTTCCCCTTTGCATCTTCGTCTGAATGTAGATTCCAAGTGATGCTCCCTGGAAGGCACCCCTTGCGGAAGAGTGGGACCACATGACAATGAAGGAATTGCTGGACAAGATCTGCTGGACTAAGTAAGACCTGCCACTAGGCAAAGGCATTTATTGGGCCATATATCAGGTGCATTTAATAAGGCCATTCAATAGGCATGGGACAAGTAGCTGCTGTGGGTCTAAAATCATACCACTGGCCAGATGTAAAAGGCTGTATTGGAGCTAGGTCCTCTCTTAAACTAAACTGTACAACCAGCTTACTTCTGTGGAATATTTTTTTTGTATCACCAAGGTGGTATTTCCCTAGTCTTCAGGACAGTTTAAAGATTAGTTGCTTAAAGGTTTCATTTGTGAAGTTGCTAATTAGGAATAGTTTTGTATTCCTTACTGGTGGTTAGGTATAGATAACGTGTGTCTATGAAACACCTTTGAAGACATAGTGAAACAGTTCAAGAACTGAAAGGGGACTACTAAATAATTCAAAGTTGCAGGGAAATATATGAGCGTACCCAATGGGACCCCTTTAGTGAAAGCATGTAGCACTGAACGGAAGTGTATACGTCAAGGTTTAGATTCTTGCTGGCAACACTGGGAACTATGCATGACGTATGGATGCTTCGCTGCTCCTGGCTGGCAGGGAAAGTGAGAGGATGGAGGGGCTTTCAGTTCAAGGTCACAGTGAGTTTGTGGTTAACAAACTGATAGAAATGGAAGCCAAGCACAAGCAGACAGTCCTATCAAACTGTACAGCATTTATTGGAAATATGGTGGATTCCGGAGTTAATGTCTCCTTGCTCTCAATATTTGTGAAGTAACAGGGACACTAGCAATTCAAAATAAAAGCAAGTTTTTAAGAGTTACCTGAATCTAAGGTGTGGAAACAATCCAAATACAAACAGCAGATATACTTCCTCTTATAGTAATTTGGTTTCTTAAAATTTAGCTTAAAGAAAGAGAATGGAAAGGGGAGACGGGGGAGGAGGCCATTTCAAAGTATTATTCTAAGAGGTCTAATAGAATTTGGTTAAACTAATTACAGAATATTTGAAAGTTGTAATACTCTGGAATATTTTAAAATCATGTCATAGAGTAATATTGTGTGACTTGAAAAAATTATAATATTAAGCATAAAGAAAAGCAAGCAATTCAAAAACAATGAGCATTTATTGCAGAATGTTCCAGGGAAAGAGAGTACTAGAAGTATTTATTTCTTAGCACTTAGGAAATTTTGACTACCTCCATGTTTTCATTATTAATGTTATATAACATTCTGTATAGTCAGTTTTGAAGGCAACCAGCTCTGTAACAATCATTTCATGTCTTAAATCAATATCTATTATTAAATTACCTCCTTTAAAATACATATGTATGCTATTTGACACTTTATATGAGTTTATAGTTTATCATATAACTTATATTGACTGTAATAAAATTATTCTTTTTATTCTGTGTATTTTCAAAATGTAGTGAGTATATGATTTGTTTCAGAACTTCTGTTTGATCTTTTCTCCCCAATCAGCTTTTAGGCACCCTCAAAGTAGGATCAGTTCTATGCATTTGGGATTATAGATTTTCTATCAAGTCCTTAACATTAACATCTTAGTGAATACTCTTTGTCATCAGCTCACATTTGTGTGAATGAATATGAGGGAGTTTTCGAATTATGTCTAACCAAGACATTTATTACATCATTTACTAGCTTTAAAGAAAGCAATCCTCAGAATATCTAACCTGTTATGTTTCAAAGTGGAGCACAAGAATGTATTCCAAGACTAATGTTGATCATTTCTTCTGTTGTTATAATTTATATACTGTTCTATTGAAGCACAAGTGCTAATCACAATGTGATCATGTTTTAGAAAACCTATGTCTACAAAAAATGCATCAAAGTGAAGCTAGTAATTTTTGTTTTGGCACAGAAATATGGAAAAAACTCATTCCCTCATATTTTATCTTATGAAGTTTATCTAATGCATATATGTTTTTCATGTAGAAAAATACTATAACATTTATCTTTTTAAAAGTCAACAAGGCAAAAACACAAAATATTATTACACTAACTTTCTTGACCTTCCATCCCTCAAATATTCTTCAGCTCATTTCTTATTGAAGCTCCCAAAGTAAATCAAATAAAGGATTAGGAATGGATTCGCTTGCCAGAGAGAAATACAGTTGCTCTCCCTTATCTGTGGTTTGGTCTTCTGTAGTTTCAATCACTTATGGTCATCCTAAGAAGATTATTTATATTCACTCTCTTAAGACAGATTACTTTTACATTAATTTCATTATTACATATAAACATAGTTATTCAGTTTTATGGCTAATGTAATTAATCTCTAACTGTAACTAATTTGGAAATTAACTTGTTTTTCTCTTGTGATGCTGAAACTAAATTCAGGACTAAAGCCCTACCACTTAACTCCCTCTCAGTGTGTCATTTACATATTTGACAGCTGAAGGTTGAGCTTTTGGGCATATCTGTGAAGAATTTTTCAGTTAAGCCACGTCATAAGAAAGCCTGTTGTAGATTGTCTCATCGATGTGGTAAAACCCAGCCTGTAGTGGGTAAGACCATTCCCTAGGCAGGCAGATAAGATGGAGAAAACTGATTCAGAGTTTTGGTGTACTTTGGTGTATGCTGGCAAGAAAGAAAGTATGTCCCTCTCTAAGCTGTTTCTGTGGATATGGTGAGGTCAGTTCTGTTGACTCCTGCTGATGTCATGAATTTTTTGACATACTGAGGAAGCATAAGCTAAAATAAATCTAAGTCATTTGATTATGTATTTATCCACAGCATTAAGAGAAGCTGCAACATAAATTAAGTTTCATCAAAATTGATATTACTATATACCTGGGCTCATGTTGTCTTTGAGTTATTCATTGCCATCTTTACTTCATGCCTTCAAATTCTTCCACGAAATAAGGAACAATGAAAATAGTATGTCAGGAAATAGCAAGAGGATATTTCAAAGTGAAGTTAAATCTTACATCAGTGAATGAATATTTGCTTTAGATACATTTCACAAATTGCCTCCACAAGTTGCCATGATAAATTCTATAAAACTAACTGTAAGTACTTAAATGTGAAACCATTTTGAAGACTGTAGTGATGGAAATGGTTGCAAAACTGCTGTCATGTTCTTATGGCTAAAGACCTTGTCAATAGCTGGTATATGCAGATCATACTGGTACATACCTGTTATTCCATCATTAGAAAGACTGAGGCAGAAAAGTTGTGAATAAGAGGCCAATTTGAGCTACATAGAGTTTCAGGGCCATTTAGGTTGCATTGCAAACAAACAAACAAAAAAAACAGAAAAAAGCACCAAAATGCTCATGACCTGTTTTAGATATGATTCTTCAAACATTCAGAGCCAAGATATGGTGGAGAAGAGAGATTCCCCTTGGTGAATATTTACACTTTCAATACTGTGACCTGACTAGCTATAGAGCATTTTGAAGAATTAAAACATGACTTTTGAGTCAGGTGTGATCTGGTTAGAAGTTGGACCATTTACTGAGTTAGGTAAGCTTCACATGATAAAAAAATCTTTATGATTCAGTATTCTGGCTTGTGCGCTAAGGAAATAATGGTATTTCGTGAGATTGTTATGACAATTAAATAAGACATTAGATATAAAGATCCTGGAGAGTAGACAGAGTTCAATAAATGGGAGGTGGTAATAGTTACTTCATCTCCGCCCAGTAGAAAACTCTGCCTCCAGTGTATTTATATAAATAGCATGCACAGTTTACATCACTTTCAGGAGATAAACAGGGCCTTAGTGAAGAAGTCTTAGATTTCACATTACTGTGGTGAATTTTAGGGTGCTACATATAACTGAGTCCTTGGGATTGCGTGGGATTGCTCAACTTCTGGCATGCTTTTTGATAGACTATATCCTGTAGCTATTTGCCTGCCAAGAGATCAAACAAAAGCTCACTTATCTGTATTTTATTCAACAATTTCATCTCATCCATCCTTTAGACCTTCTTTTCTGTTATCCAACAAAAGTTTGGAACAAAAGCTACAATTTGTGTTTAGTATAGACATATTACATCCTTTGCACATTTTATGTTAAAAATGTTTAATGCTTCATGAATTCACTCATTCAGCAGTTAATTATCAAGTGCTTATATATAATATATGAGTATGCCAGAAGCAATTTTGTTGAAAGGGATATTATAATAAGCAATAAAAAAGAAGGTCTTGTTGTTGTGAGTTGATATTCTAGTTGGAAGAATTAGCAATAAAAATAACACCAATATTCAAGATAATTTTAGGAATTCTGCAACTTAAGAGAGTTGCAGTGGAAACCTTAGGGACTAGAGCTGGATGAGTGAAGGGAAATGCCCCTAACAGTGGGGTGGCCAAAGAAGGGGCAAATTGGTATGCCATAGATCCCTGAACCCCCACAAAAGTAGACAAGTCAGAGGGAACCCTAGAGTCCATAGAAGCTTCCAGACAGAAAAGTGAGAGGAAGTGGAATAGAGTGATGAGGGGAAGAGAGGAGAATGGGAGAGAGAGGAGATGGAGAGAAGTATGGATTTGTTCTCAATATTTTTGTAAAACTAGAAAAATAAATTTAATAATAATAATAAGAATAAGAGTTCTGCAGATACTATGTGATGGGAAAATGTCAGAATGCAATAGAAATGGAAATATGGAAGTAAGCGCTCATCTTCTCAGAGATCCAGTATATGCATTTCTGCAGAAACATTATAATAATAATTAGGAGACAATATAGAATGAGGATAACAGGCTGGGATATGTCACAATACTTAGTGCTTTGGAAGCAATGGTAAAAGAGCCATTTAGTGGACAATGGGGACTTTTTTTTTTTTTACCAAGATAAGGACCAGTGGAAGATGGCAGATTTATAAGGGCAATGGACTATGCAGAATAGGGAACAGAAGTAATTTTTAATAAAATGCTTTGTTGAAGAGGGAATAAATTTCATATTCCCTAAATCTGTGTTGTTGTGTTTTATAATAGAGAACTCTAGTAACATTTTCCTACAATGTTCTAGGCTGTGCTAAATGTAGTCAAGAAATGTATTCACTGAATGATCTAGGAATTTAGAAGATGTTATTCTGCATTTGCCAATTATGCTCTTGTGTTTTCCCGAGAAGTTCTGCAAAGCAGCTTGCCACTCTCTTTGTGAACCTGTGTGTCACTGCAGAAACCCATGAAGTCTCTGCTCTCTGGTTTCTGTGGTATGTGAAGCAGTGTGGGGGCACAACCAGAATTATCTCCACAACTAATGGAGGGCAGGTATGCATCCATGCTTCACTGCCCCAGCGGAAAGCCACCACTGTAGAAATGTAAGATTGCCATTGTCCTTCAGTCAGAAACACAAATGCCTGAGGCACACCTGTGCTTTTGTGTGCTCTGCCATAATAGCACATGAGAACCTAGTGGCAGCATAATTTAAAGACTATGATTGTGTTTATTTATGGACATTTGCCATTTCTATGTGGATATGCATTTGATTGTAGTTTTGGGAGTTTGTAGGGGACTATCTAATGAACAGAGCTGGAAAGTTCAAACAGAGAAGATAGAAATATATTGACAATTTAAAGCATATACCATGGGCTAGACTGTAGTTCAATGATAGATTATTTTCCTAACATAAATCAGGTCCTGGCTTCTGTCTACAGCACTGTCAAAACAGAAAAAAATAAAATGAAAATGGAGTACTTTTAAAAAGTCACCCAGCATATGAGAATTTTTTTTCATTCATTCACTTTCTGTTTCCTGAGTTTCAACCTTCTCTATGTCCCTATGCTATGCCCAGCAGGAATGGATTTAAGTCTCTTTCTTCTTCTTCTTCTTCTTCTTCTTCTTCTTCTTCTTCTTCTTCTTCTTCTTCTTCTTCTTCTTCTTCTTCTTCTTCTTCTTCTTCTTCTTCTTTCCTCATTTTTAGATAGATATGAATAGTTTATTTTTTAATTAATTAATCCAAAAATCAAAGAGGAGACAGGAAGAACACCTAGAAGCTGTGGAACATTTGGAAGTGCAAGTCAGGGCAGATAGTGAATACAGAGAAAATCACCTCAGAAGCCATAGAAATAGTAGAAATAGTAGATATCTAAGCCTGGATGAGATAAGATCTTGAGCTGTGGGTATAGTGTAGAAGGAGGATGTGGAGAATCTTGGAGCCTGAGTCACAAGGATAAGGCCTCCTGTGCTCAGACAAGTGATAGCCAAACTGGAAGAATTACAACAGGTCCAGTACTTAGCAAAAGAATACAGATGGGACTCAGAGCAGTGATGATGACCAAGAAGATGGGAGATGGGGATCATTCTTACATTTTCTATCAGAATGTGGAACCTGAGAATCCCCGAGAGTGTAACCTCAAGGTGACTTTGTAAGTAAATAATTTTGTCAAAAAACAGCAGCTGCTAGTTAGAAAAGGAATCCAAGTAATAATATATACAAACTTAAAACCAAGGTGGATTGCCAACAGTGAAATGAAATGGTAGATATCTTAGAGCAAGACTATGAAAATTTAGTGATTTGTGTCTGTTGTTGTATTTTTCACCCACTTTACAAGTCTTCTTTTTCCTCCAGGAGAGAAAATTTGTGGGAGGATCAAGTCAAGTGAGTGAGCTGATAATGGACTTCCTTGGAGACCGAGTGAAACTTGAGAGACCTGTCATCCGCATTGACCAAACAGGGGAAAATGTTCTGGTAGAGACCCTAAATCATGAAATGTATGAGGTAATCTTGACACTCAAACTGGAGGAAAGAGGCCAGAGATCCACTGATAACCAAAGTTTGCATAAACCCAAGGATATTCTAGACTTTAGAGTTCCTTGGTCAAAGCTACCTTTAACTAAAAGAAAAAAAAGTGAACGAAAATATTTGAAGGGAGAGAGGGAGGAGAAAAAGAGGGAGGAAGCGAAAAAGAGTTACAAACATGTATAATTACAAAACCAAAGGAAATAAATGTCAAATACCTCTATAATGCCTGGTATCATTCTAGAACCTGATAGTACAGCAGTGATATGAAACCAGTGAAATTTTCTGTTCTCCTGAGATTCTGTTTCAGTAAAAGGATTATGTCTATGATCAAATATGTAGTTAAAATCTGAAGTGTGTCAGATAGTGATAAGTTGTATGGATGTAATCAAGTTGGGTGAGTGGGAGTAACCATGCTTGTTTAAGTAAGATTGTCAACAAAGGCCTTATGGAAAAGGTGATAAGTGAGCTTGGCGATGAGAGAATGAATCATGTGGCTCTTTGAAGGAAGGGCACTTCAGATGATTAGAAAAGCCATTAATAAGGCCCTAAATTGAGAACATGCCTGAAATGATCAAGGACAAATAAGGTGCTCAAAATGGCACAGAAGTGGCATGGCCTGTACTTGTGGTGCTGGGAAACTCCAGAGCAAAGCAAAGAGGGGGTAGCACAGTCTAGGGTGATTGCAGAAGTCACCCTTGGTTCTCCAAAGAACACACAGTGCAAACACACACAAAGAACACACAATGCAAACACACACATACACATGCACACACACAAAAATAATAAAAGATTAAAATGGCAGAAGTAAGTGGAGTGGAGGTGAAGATAGGAAGTAAAATCAGGAAAGTGACAGGATTTATCAGTTGCTTTTATTTCACCACAGCAGTTGACAGGCGTAACTTCAGGGTGAAAAGCTTTATTTGGATTCATGGTTTTGGAGGGGTTCTGTCTATCATGGTAGGGAAATTATGAATATGGTGGAGACTTTTCATATCACAGAAGACAGAAAACAAAGCGCAAGGTTCAATTCTGTGGTCAAGCTGTAGCCTTCAGAGGCCTGTCCCTAGTGACCACTTTGACCATCCAATCCATATCTTCTTTTTTTAATATTTTATTTGTGTGTGTATGTGAGAGGGGGGTGCACAGTGTGTCCCTGTTAAGGCCAAGGGTGACTTCAGGAATCATCTTGGATTGCTTCTACCTCCTTTTTGTTTCACTCTGGGATTTCCCAGGCTTAGTTCACCAGAGCTGGAAGTGAAGGCTGCCACCATTTCCACCAGGCATTTTTACCTGGGACCTCCTACTTGTGAGACAGTCTTAACCCCTGAGCCATCTCTCCCATTCCCCAGCCCAAGTCATATTTTCAAAAGGTTCCACAGCCTCTCAACATAGCATGACCAACTGGGAACCAGCATTGAAAAATGAGCTTGGGTACACACTACAAATTCAAACCATAACATAGGTGTCCATTTCTTACATGACCTTGAAGTCTACTGTGAGTCACTTGATTTTGACCCCCAAGCTTGTTGGGAAGTCATTGGAAATTTAGAACTTTGGGTCAATAAAGACTACCTTAGGTTCTAATGGGGTCCTTCTGGTTTTGCTATTAAAGGACCGAAAGGTAACAAGAACATAGTGAAATTGATGATCAGTAGGAAAAACTAACACAGAAGAACAATGATGTTTAATCACTTTTCTTTCAGGCTAAATATGTGATTAGCGCTATTCCTCCCATTTTGGGCATGAAGATTCATTATAACCCTCCTCTTCCAATGATACGAAACCAGCTGATCACTCGTGTACCTTTGGGTTCAGTCATCAAGTGCATGGTTTATTATAAAGAGCCCTTCTGGAGGAAAAAGGGTGAGTTCCATCTTGATATAAAGACTTTCAGAAATCCCAAGATACTTGGGATTAAAACATGTTTTTGTATATTACTATTTTGTAGAATTTTGAAATAAAGCCTTAGATCAATTCTGTGGGGTGTGTGTGTGTGTGTGTGTGTGTGTGTGTTTGTGTTGTGTGTACCAGAGGGCATTGTGTGTCTCTGTGGAAGACCAAGGGTGACTTTGGGAATCATCCTGAGTTGCTTCTACCTCCTTTTTGCTTCGCTCTGGGATTTCTCAGCCTCCACCCAACAGGGCCAGAAATGAAGGCCACTGCTGTTTCTGTCTGGCATTTTTTACATGGAACCTGAGATCCGAACTCAGGACTTTATGTTTGTGTGGCAGAGTCTTAAACCCTGAGCCATCTTTCCAGCCCTCAGCCCCATTTCTAAATATCCAATTCAACATATGAACATGTTAAAAGTATCCCAAATCTAAAATCCCAAACACTTCTCATGAAAGACATTTTGGATAAAAATAACTGATCCATAGTTCATTATGGTGACACTGACCATGTCATTGGCAGTGTGAAACTCCATTGTAAGACTTAGCTTCTTCAGATTTCATTACCGAATCTTTAAACAGTTGCTGATGAATCACTTATTGATGTAGCCAGAATCATGCAGGATGTGACTTTTAACACTCTTCGAGAGTCTGTAATAGTCACGAATTCACTCAATATGTTATCATGCAATTATCAGTCAGTTGGCATGACTGTCATCCTCCCAATTTTGGATTCTTGGCAAGGAAATATACTTTTGAGTTCCCAATGCCTAGCATACAATTGGTGCTCAATACTGGTTGAATACATATGTAAATATATGATAGAACACAAAAGCTCAAGGAATATGAACTAACAAAATAAAAGGGAGTGAATTTTGCAATACGAGGCAATCTAGCATAGTGACTATCACCTAAAAGCACCAAAATCTCTGTGGTTCCATATGACATGAAAATGCTGTTTGCCTTTGCCCCTCTTCTTCCACTTCCTCTGAATGCATCCAGCAGGCTAGAGGCCAGCTTCATTCTAAGAAGAAAAACAGCATCCCCACTGTGGCCTATCTGGCATCCTGTGCTAGCTCTTCATTCGAATTTTGCATCCAAGGCTTGTTAATGATTAATTGTTTCTGGTCCTGTTTAGAGGCAACAGTGTCATCCTCTGAGTTCCACATGCTCTGAGGTAAAATAGCCTTGTACTAATGCCAGACTAACTCAGTAGTGCCATCCCCCAGCGTGGCATCTATGCTTTGAACACATCTTACTCCCATATGTCAGTCTTTCCCAACCTTTTTCTTATCCCAGAAAACCTGAGGGATATGTAAGAATCCGATGTAAGAGAAGAGACAGAAGCAGATACAATTCAGGTCTTCGAGTGTGTCTGCTTGCATGTGTGTGATACACACAGGTTGATAAGGTGTGTGTCTCCATAGTTCTGTCTATGTTCTTTCTTCCTCATTTTGAAACCTTCCCATTAACTTGTCTATATTATATTTATTTTACTCTTCTACTATAATTTTATTCAAATAACCTTAAAGTTGCTAATAAATGTTGGAACAAGATTAGTATATTATCATTACTATACATATTACAAATTACATTGTTCATTATTATATCATTTCAATTCTGGCCAGACATTTCAACTGCTTTGTTACAGAATACTGTTGAAATTACAGAACTGTCATTCCCAGATACATGGGGTATTGGTTCCAGAACCTTCCATGGCTAACAGAATTCTCCAATACTTGAACCTGTAAATATGAAATGTCAAAATATTTTCATAGTGACAAAACACATTGTCCTGTATACTTTCAGTTGTTTCTACATTTGTAGTACTTAATTACTGCATTGTAATCTAAATAGCTGCTATACTATGCATAACTTTATATATATATGAATTAAATATACATATTTGCACAAATCTATATGTATATAAATGATTATTACTTAGGGAATCGTGACAAGACAGAAGGTTGGGCATATCCAGCACAGATGTTTAAAGAGATTTTAAAACTACAGATGTGGAACCCATGGATACAGAAGGCCAACTGTGTTTTGTTCAAGAAGATGATGAGGAAAGCACATTTATCATAATGAACTGAAATAGTATCCAAAGTTGTTCTTGATGGAGAATGAGGTTATTGGATGGGATACTGTATTTCATTTTAGTTATCTTGTGTTCTGACAGTCAATAGCTACTTCAATTAATATAAATAAACAGACACAATGGCATAAACCTGCAGTCCTAGAAACTCAGGAAGCTGTGGTAGGCAGATTATTTGAGCACAGGATAACATAGTGAGACCCTCTCTCTGGAAACATGTTTAAAAGTGAGTGATTCCTGATGAAATGAGAACATCCAATTTCTTCTACTTACATAATGGACTAGTGTTTCCATTGACCATGTTGAGGTCTTTCTTTCTTTCTTTCTTTCTTTCTTTCTTTCTTTCTTTCTTTCTTTCTTTCTTTCTTTCTTTCTTTCTTTCTTTCTTTCTTTCTTTCTTTCTTTCTTCCTTCTTTCTTTCTTTTTAGGTACCAAGGCAAGGTCTTTGAGTTTGATTCAAACTTACTACATAGTTGAAGATGTCCTTGAACTTCTGATCCTCCTGTCTTTACCTTCTGAGTGTCGGACCTACAGGAGTGGGCCACCATGCCCAGTTTAATGTGGTGCTTGGGGTTGAACCTAGGACTTTTATGCATGTTAGGCAGGCATTCTGCCAACTGAGCCACATCCCTATCCCCATGTACCAGTTTCTCCTCTCTGTTGTTATGAGACAATACCCAAAGTCAAGCAATTTAAGGGAGAAAAGGAGATTTATTCAGCCAATGGCAGAAATGGTATGACTGGTGGCAGAAGCTGGAGACAGGTTTAGTCATACATATCCTGAAGGCTGAGAGCTACAAGAGTGCCACTGTTAGACCAGACCTTTCCCAGAAGTAGGGTGGGATTAATCCACCCCAAAGCCCACCCCCTGTGATTGCCTTCCTCCCACAAGGCTCCACTTCTTACAGGTGCCAAGACCTTCCCAAACACATGAACCTGTGAGGGACACATTTTAAACCATGACACCCCACTTTTACTCTGTATCTCTTTATGAAAGAATAAATAGGAGACATAGCTATCAACAAAAGGAAACCTGGATGGATTCATTATATTATACTTTGTCCATTCTTAATAAGGACAGACTTATGGTTTGATAATAGTGGTTGCCTAGTCTTAGTTTTGACATCAGTTTGGTTTGCCTTTATAAATTTAAAATATCATGTATTCTATTATGCTTCATGCTGTGTTTCTGAAGTTGAAAGCCATGTGTTTCATACAACTGCTGTTATTAGATAGGGTAATGAATATATTCTTCTACTTCACTTTTTCCAAGATTTCTGTGGATCCATGATTATTGAAGGAGAAGAAGCTCCAGTTGCCTACACACTGGATGATACCAAGCCAGATGGCAACTATGCTGCTATAATAGGGTAAGGCACAATTATGTCATTGTAGCTGTATTAAATGGTGACAAAATGATAACACATCACTGATTAAGGTATACAAAACTTTTCAAACAATTTTAGCTTAATCACACAATTATTCAAATCCAACAATAGAAGGACTTTTATTATCCTTTTAAGCATATCTAAGGAATAAATAACTACAAAAGAAGCCAAATGCCAATAACATTTGAAGCTTTATTGCATTGAGTTTTCTGTTTGCTATTTAGTACTGCAGCAGGTGTATTATGTGGGCAATCTTTTGCAGAAAAATGATGTGTTTGTTAGAAGGACTTCTTGTGGAGGCTGCGTGAACCTCAGTGTTTTCTTTCTTTATTCTGTGTTGCCACAACAAAGTACCTAATACTGAGAACCTTAAGAAGAGAAGGCCATTGTAGCTCACAGTTCTGGAAATCTGAGACATAGCATCAACTAACATTTGCCCGACTTCTGGTAAACATCTTGTGGTAGATAGTCCATAGATATCATAAAAGTGGAAGGAAGTAGGCATATTCTAAGAGATCACATAACAAGAGTAGAAACAAGAGAATAATAAGAGAAAGCCAAACTTGCTTTATAACAATTCACTCTTTCAGTAACCACTGGGAAACTTATTTATCCTTTAATGAGGATGGATTCCTCAAACTCCAAATGCTCTTAAAGGCCCTACCACCCCTTAATGTCATAAAATTTGGAATAGAATTTCAACATGAGTGTTGGTAAGGAAAAACATCTCTTAATCAGAGGAAATAGTACTCATGTTGTTTGCTGAAATTTTCTGAGTCCCACTACAGAAGTAAAGGCCAACTCTATCCTTAACTTACCAGGAAAGATAAGAACACATGAAGGCCATCTTGAGACCAGTATTTTACCTAAATAGATATTTTTCTGAAGTAGCTAATTTCAAAATGGGCCCTAGGACCTCTATGGACTTATCTCAGAAAAGTCAAGTTTAGAACAGAAAGGCCAAGAGAATCATTAAGTTGAAAGAAATCGTAGGGTTACCAATGACACAGAATCTAAATGGCTAGAAAGGCATCATGGTGAAGACAGAACCAAAGGACAAGGAAGGATTGAATGACTCAAATGTAGCCTTATGTGAGCATTTGAGGCCCAGAATCACTTCCTATTGGCTACCAACCAGATGGAGGGAAGTGGTTTAGTCATCATGCTATCCAAATAGAAACCATGGTTGTTTACTTTTAGTCACTTGACGCCTCAAAGCTAGAAAGTCCTCTTCAGTATTAGGAATGTAACATGTAAATAATGAAACTGTGAGTACAAAGTAGGCTAATGTACTCACGGTACCTTCTAGATTATTTTAATTAAGTACACTGGGTCCATACAGCCATAGAAATGAGACCAGTTTTAATTTTCCCTTTCTTCCATTTGTGTTTTAGATTTATCCTTGCTCACAAAGCCAGAAAACTGGCACGTCTTACCAAAGAAGAAAGGTAAAAAGAAAAGTGTTTCATCTTTTCCTTTGCAAACTCTCTCTCTCTCTCTCTCTTTCTCTCTCTCTGTCTCTTTCTCTCAGCACTAAGATTCACATATTTTTTGAAACACTTAATAAATTGTTTATTTTCAAATAAATAATGTATGTATATTAAACCTAAGCATTTAGACAACATTAGTAATCTATGAGGATGCAAAATTAGCTCAGTATTGTGAATTTCCAATTAACAAAGCTTGACTGGGTGTCAGGACTGCCAAACTGATTACTTTGGTTGTTTGCTTCTTAACCTAGATATTGCAGATGTCAAAATCATGGGGGAAGGGAGAGTGCTATTGTTTGTAGACATATAAACTAGTAGCTGCTATTAGCACACAGTTATCCTTTGGCTACAGTTAAAATTACAGTCAATTTTATTTTTCACACTTGCACATGTACATCTATAATGCACAAGAGAAAAATACTGAGGTCTCAAATCTGGGTAATTTTCACCATTTTGCTAAAGACTCTTACAAATCAAGAGGTTAATCTATACCATTAGAAAGGTCATTTAGCATATCACACATGTTTTAAAATGAACTGTTGTCTTTATTGGACATCTGAATTAATCTTTTAGAATGGATGGTTTTATAAAATTGGTCCGAAGTTCTCAAACTTAAGCAACTCTGAGGAATCATAGAATTGAACCCAGGAAGGTGTTTTCAAATGCCTTAGAACTGCTTACAACAGAGGGAAACAGGAGCACCAATGTCATACCACACGTAGAAAAAATGCAGGAAATAAGATTCATGTTTTTACATACACAGCATCAAAATACAATTCACAATTTTCTTAAGAACAGACATTAAAGAGCTTTAAAATGTCTAAAATTTAAATGTTCAATCTCTCATGTGTCCTTTTATTTCTTATGTGAAAGGTTCTAAATAAGTTAAATGTTCTTACATTTAGAAAAAAGGGAAACCAGATACTTCTCATAAGATAAAATGGAATTATTTAAAATATAAAGGACAAGGAAGAAAAGAAGCAAATTACATTAAAACCCAAACAAAATATAAACAGAAGTGGAATTTTCCCCAAAGGAAATAATAGTCATTATCACTACTCCCAAGGAAGATAAATTACACCAAGAAATTTCTACAGACTAAGACCCTTTTTTGATTTGATACATGTATATGAAAATAAAACCCATGTTGTCTAAATTTTGGGGGTTATATAGTTAGAAATATACCATTCTATTATTCTGGCTAGGTTAGCTAGTTGAAATAAGTTAGCACAGTCATTTGAATTGGTTGTCTGCATGCAGGGCGGGGCTTATTTCTTTTCTTTAGCTTCTTTGCACATGTGAAACATGACATAAGATGTTCTGTTTTTCCATGAACGATGCAACTATTTTGGGGTCGACCTTGGCAAATCACACACATGTGGTTCAATGGCATTCAGGGAAAAACTAGACTCCACACTACTTTCTTCCTTGTCGTGTGTGTTTTCTTTCTCAAATTCTTTGGCATCTTCTTGACTGCTCTAAATAATGCTGCGGGAAGTCGATGGCTGAGAATAGTTCCCACTTTCTTGTGAAAGTGAGGTTTGTGTGACTTTTATCATCATTTTCTTCAGCCCAGGACTCTTTGGAATCGTTCTCTGTAGTTTTCTTACCATCTGGTACATCCAAACCCTCTTCTGTCTGAGCTGAGTCTTAGCTTGACTTTTTCAGAGGGTCCCCTTTATCTTTTCCTTTGTCTTCTGGAAGCCAATTTTCACAAAATGCCCAACATCTGTCGCAATGTGGTGGAAGGGGATGATTCATCTCATTGCAGAAAGTACACAGCTAAGGAAATTTCAAGATCTTCTTAAAACGAATCTGCATCACTTTCTCTTATCTGTTACTCATACCTCAGCAGTCTTTATCTGAGAGTTCTTGTCCATCTTCATCAAGACTCTAATCTTCTGAATGGAGAGATTCAACTTCAAATTCTACATTAAATTCATCGGAAACTGAATCCTGATCCAATCATTCACCCAACTGTTCCCTTACACCATCCTCAAGTTCCTGATTTGGAGGAGTCTCCGTGCACTCACTGATATGGCTTCTTTCACAACACATCTCCCTTCATACACACAAAGTTCCTTCACGGGGCGTGTCAAGGCCCACCACCCTGGGCCTGGGAGACCTCTGCAGCACTGGGCCAGCGAGGAGTGAGGACCCTGGCTGAGAACTCGGCGGGACCTCGGCCGATGCCCCCAGCTGCGCCTCAACTTCCACTGGTCCCCAACAAAGCAGAAGTCGCCGATGCTCGCCCCTAACATCGTTTTATAATATTCTCTATTAACTTTCTATTTGCTTACCTTTCAAAGTGTTCTTAACTTTTGAGTTACAAAACATACAGTAGTATTTTGCACATGCTGTGTCTATTATTTTAATTTAATTTTTGAAAAACGTTGTGTGTGTGTATGTTTGTGTGTGTGTGTGTGTGTGTGTGTGTGTGTGTGTGTGTGTGTGTGTGTGTGTTATCAGAGGGCACTGTGTGTCCCTATGGGGGACCAAGGGTGACTTCAGGAATCATCCTGAATTGCTTCTACTTCCTTTCTGCTTTGCTCTGGAATTTCCCAGGCTCTGCCCAATAGGGGCCAGAAGTGCAGATTGCGACTATTTTTTAGGTGGGACCTGGAATCTGAACTCAGGACTTTCTGCTTGTGAGGCATAGGATTAGCCCTTGAGCCATGTCTCCAGCCTTGTTTTTTTTTTTTTTTTAAATTCTTTTTTTTTTTTATTCAATTGTGCGTGTGTGCGTATGTATGTGTGCGTGTGTGTGTGTGTGTGTGTGTGTGTAGAACCACGGACGAATTCGGGAACCACCATGGACACCTCCACCTCCTCCTTGTTTACCCTGCCCCGGGATTCACAGGCTCCGCCCTACCAGGACCAGAAGCGCAGGCCGCCCCCACTTCCGCCCGGCATCTATATGTGGGGTCTAGGATCCGAACTCAGGACCTTCTGCCTGCAAGGCAGAGGCTTAATCCCTGAGCCACCTCTCCAGCCCCCAGCCTTGTTTTTTAATTTAAATAAATTTTTATGTTAATATAAAGGCAGAGTGCTGATAACTTAAGAACCAAGTGTTCAAAGTAATAGTTATTGAAATTTTTTAACATAAAATTTTTTAACATCATGCTAGGAACTTTCATGACTATGAAAACAGATATGATCAAGAAGCTAAAAATTTACTTGTAGAGGAAATAGCCAAGTAGCAAAGTTGCAGGGTTTCAGAGTACTACATAATGGATGCCAATTAGATATTATAGGTACAAAGGGACTAATTTCTCTGGAGTTGGCAATTAATATTCATAATTGCTAATTATGTATCCTAACAACTACTGATAACATATTTGCTAACAAAAATTCCTAACGACATTACAGTGCCATCTTCACCACTCCATATCAACACTACCCCCACAACCAGTACTGATTTTATGGGTGTCCATGGTTATGGAGATCTACCTGGACCACATGCCTAAATATGTCTCCATTGGAATATCAGACCTATGAAGGTTAGGAAGTGTTATCTAGTTAACTAGATCTCCAGTGGTTGGAATGCACCTTTTCTCAGTTTTTCTTTTGCTCATGCTCATACATTATTCATCTTATACTAAAAAATATCTTTTATGTAGTCAATTTTACCCATTTCAGTCATTTGCTCTTAAAAGATCTTTCATACCCCAAAGACTTTCCTATTCCAAGATGTCATTTATAAAAATTGCATCTTTTTACTGCTTTTATGAACTTATTTAACATACATACACACAAATATACAAAAATACTTTTGATGTGTATATGTAGGTATGCATATGTACTTGACACAGACACTTGTCTCTTAGGCTGCCCTCTAACTTATTCATTATATAGCCCAGGCCTTGAACTATGACTTTTCTGCTTCTACCTTGTAAGTACTACAGTCACAGGAATGTTACAACATGCCTGACTTTGGACTAATCTAATATCTGAAAATATTTAATGTAAAAAATTGTGTAGAAGTATAACATTATTTCGCATAAAAATCCATTTTATTACATAACTAATCTTTCTCTAAGTGTTCAAAATGTCCACCTTCTTGAATTCTAAATTCTCTTTTGTATTTGGCTTATTTCTAAATTTAATTTCCTCACTCTGTCTAATTATTTCTATCTTTGTGACACTATTCACCCAAGAGAATAGTGAGTGAGAGAGAAAGAGAGAGAAAGAGAAAGAGATTTGGCATTTTACATGCTTTTCCTTATAGAAAGAGTTCCTAGATATGAGGTAATAATACCTTTAACACTCACTAGCCAAATGCTAAATCATATTTAACATCTTTAGAATTATTGCTGTGTAAGAAGCAGTGTTTAATTATGTTTATTTATAGAACTATAATTGACCTATCTTAATTTTAATTAGTTGATTTATGTCAGTTGATTAATTGTAATCAACCCATTAGATTAAAAGCTATTATATACTGGTGATTTATTTATTAAATACCATTATTAAGATGGGAGCTTCATATTGGCAGCCTTGGAATGTGTAAGTTTCCTGGAAGTTTAGTGAAAATCAGATTGCTGCAACTCTTATTTTTGAATCAGGAGGTCCAGGTCTAGACCTAAATCTAAATCTCCAAGCATCCCCATCGAATCAGGTAAATGACTCAACTGCTTGAAGACTTATCAGAATTGTCACTTTGTTCATATTCTTGATCTATTCTTGATCTCATAGGTCTAAACCACTTGAAGTAGGACAAATTCCTTGTTTTGAAAATTAAAATGGAATAGGTCATCACACTTGCCTGTCATTTCAACCTTATGGAAGCCAGGGAAGAAGGATTGAGAATTCATGTCTAGCTTGGGCCACCAAGATACCGTCTCAAACAAAACTAAACCAAACAAAATAAAGCAGCCAAGCAATAATTAATTAAAAAGAAATGTTAACATGGAATCTGTGGCACACAGAGTCTTGTTTTTATTTATTCCCTCATCTTCATGAAATGACCTTTTGTCATGTTTCTCTGTTCCACAGATTGAAGAAACTTTGTGAGCTCTATGCAAAAGTTTTGGGCTCCCAGGAAGCCCTTCAGGTAAGGCTGCATCCTAATCCTTTCCCAAGGGAAAAAGGCTTTGCTTTGTTCTGAAGGGGTTTATAGTGTAGTTTTATACAAATAGGATTCCAGAGATTACGTTTTGTGTCTTAGACTCACAGAAGAGTCAGCGTAAGTCCCATTGACATAAAAGTGGCCCCAGAGTGTGTGGCTCTGGGCCTGCG
This sequence comes from Typhlomys cinereus, assembly GCA_023101885.1. Classification (NCBI taxonomy): domain Eukaryota; kingdom Metazoa; phylum Chordata; class Mammalia; order Rodentia; family Platacanthomyidae; genus Typhlomys; species Typhlomys cinereus. Next base: position 4,350,177 of record JALPQD010000158.1, on the reverse strand, counting down.
ACATACTGTGTTTTAGTTATTGCTACCCTTGTCCCCAAATTCAGAGCTCTGTTTGGAATGGGCACTAGGTGGTTTTGTTCCAAATTCTATCAGGTGACAGCAGTGTAACTCATGAGGTTGTCTATTGGAGAACCTCAGTGAAGAAAGTAGTTTGTTCTCATATTTCCAGAAAAAGTAATCATTGTTTGAGACAATCTTATTTTCTAAGAAGATATGCATGTTTAACTTCTTTATTGTTGGTATATGTATGTGTGGTGTATATATGGCATAAATGTGAAGGTATATATGGTACATGCACAAAAATGTGTAGGTACATGTCCTTGTAAGTATATATGTAAGGTCAAAGCAGGATGCCAGGTGTCCACTTTGTCCTGAAGCCAGTGTCTCTGACTGTACTGGAAGCTTGACCTTTGGACTAGGCAGGCTGGCCAGCAAGCTTCCAGAATCTGCCTGTTTCTATCCCCAATATCGGCTGTCTGGCTGTAAGGCAGGAAAAACTCTTTTGAAAGAAAGGAAAGGTGGAAAAGAAACTCTAACCTTTCTTCCTATTGGATACAAAAAGCTGTAGAAGGATGATGTATTATTCAGGGTTCTCTAGAGGAACAGAACCAACATTAAAAGGGAAGTTATTGGATTGGCTTACAAGATAAGGTCTAGGTAATACAACAATGGTTACCAGTAGCTGCTCAGCCCAGAGCTGAATAGCTCAGCAGTCCAGCCTGTTGCTGAAGGCCAGAAAATTCCTGGACAGTCTCTGGCCTCCAATCACATTGGAGGGTCAAAGAAACTGAATTTGAAGACTTTAGCAGGAAGGAAGGAGGGTTGTCAGCACAAGGCAAGAGAGTCTCTGAACAATTTTGTCTTGTGATTCCTTTTACCTATTCTGTTACTGGAAGCTTCCATCCAGATTTAGGGTTGGTTTTTGTGTTGGAGATATATTGATCCAGATAATCTCTTAGGGTGGTCTGATAGCTAATCTGTTAGTTAATCCCAAGTGTAGTCAAGCTGACAACCAAGATTCATTGTCACAGATGCTCAGGAGGAAGTGACAGCATCTCTTAAATGCCAAGACACAGAATCTCAGTGTCACAAGATTCCTAAGGCCATTAAACCCATTGGGCAGTTAGGGCCTCATATTCTGTAAAGGGGGTGCCTTACAAATACTATCCAGAATTGGCTAGTCAGTTATATCACTGCAGTGTGTGTGTGTGTGTGTGTGTGTGTGTGTGTGTGTGTGTGTGTGTGTGTATCTGTGTGTATGTCAGAGGACACCATGTGTCCTGTGGAGGACCAAGGGTGACTCCGGGAATCATCCTGAATTGCTTCTACCTCCCCCTTTCCCAGACTCCAACCACCAGGGCCAGAAGTGCAAGCAGCTGCCGTTTCTGCCTCGTGTTTTTACGTGGGACCTAGAATCTGAACTTAGGACCTTCTGCTTGCAAAACAGAGTCTTAACCCCTGAGCCATCCCTCCAACCCCTTATTGCAATGTTTTCAACAAAACAATTTTCAAAATCTATTTAAAGATATTTTCGTCTATTGATTTTCTCTCTTCAAAGTAAACTTTAATGATAAAGTCTGTATTTGGGCTTTTTGGTTATTGTAGTATGTTCTCTCACCATCCCAGTATGGAGGGGGTTGGACATAAGTGCTCCATCACTGAACAATATTTCCAGCTGCTATTTTTATAAAGATATTTGTACTGTAAAAATCTTCGCTAAAGCATTTCTTACTTATGGACATAGCACTTTTTCAGACCATGGTTGTTTGCAAGTACCAGCGATAGCAGTGTTTTCACGCCTCGAAAGCATTAGTTTACCTGTCCTATTTCCCTTAGCAAACAAAGCTCATACCTACCCAAAGTAGGAAGCTTATCATCCTTTGTTTTGATGGACATATTTTTCTTCTTTTCTTTGACAATCATTTTTAAAACTTTCTCAAAACCATTAAGCATTATAAATGTCCCAATAGCCAAAGTCAAATTAAAAAAAATCAACACTGCTAAGTTGAACCTTATAAACAGCACTTTGGACACTCATGGCCAAGTGTGGTGTTGCATATCTGTAATCCCTGGACTGGGAAAGTGGAGATGAGAAGCAAGCATTCCAGGCTAATGTGACCTACATGGCAAAACTCTATCATGCACATAAAAAAGAAAAAATACCTAAAGACACAGCATACATATACAAGTTAGAAAGCTTTCCAAAGTCTTAGAAGTTTATCACCAAAACATTTACCTGCCCAAAAGTCTGTCTTCAAAAATGGCGAAATAATGAGGGTCAATTTCAGAAAACGTGTCAGCCATCCTACCGACAAGTTCTACGTCTGTGGATACAATGGATCACAAATAGAAGATATCTAAAAAAAATGCATCTGTATTGAGCATGTACAGACTTTTCCTTTGTCATGATTCCCTACTCAGTGCAGAATGGCAAGTGGTTATGTGACATTTACATATTATTAGATACTAGAAGCAATCTAAGATGGTTTAAAGTATTCATGGAGGGTACACAAGTTATGTGTAAACTCAAATATTTTCATAAAATAATTGAGCATCTGGGGCTTTTAATATCTATAGGAGGGAGGGAACCTGAAACCATTGCCCCTTAGATTCTGAGACACAGCTGCAATCAGTTCTCTGGTATAAAATCTTGTTGTGTGTTTGACTTATGTTAGATTAGACATCATCCTCTGACTCTCTCTCAAACTTTTTGTCCCTTTTACTTGCAGCCAGTCCATTATGAAGAGAAGAACTGGTGTGAGGAGCAGTACTCTGGGGGCTGTTACACCACCTATTTTCCTCCTGGGATTATGACCCAATATGGAAGGTAAATTTGTGCTAACTTGTGACTGACTACCCTATGCTGGTATCTAAGTTCTTCATAATTTATGGCCGCTCTTCTCCCTGGTTTTGTTTCTTGTTAATACCAAAAAGAAAGAAAATCCCCAATGTTCTTTGTATCTCATCAGTCTTGAAAACAAAGACAATATAATTCTTCATCATCTGGCTACTCTTCTGTTCTTCATTCCTCTGGAGAAACAAACCTTAATCACTATAACCAAAGAAACTCCTATTACTACTTAACATGAGTCATTTATCTAACCAGAGATTCACTTACGTTGCCAGAAAACGATCCTGATACTGATTTTAATACTTAGGGACATTCCTCAAAAGCTTCTTGGGGCCAATACTGCACTGTAAACTCTTATGTAGACCAGGCACGATGTGATACAAGCTACTTTTCTAAATCTAATCACTATTGCCAATGTAATGATAATAAATAAGTCACTTCTACCTCTGAATTTGCTTTTTCTGTTTTTAGTATGTATTAAAAATGTATTCTTTGATACCTTGTGCTCTTTAACAATTTCATATATGTATACAGCAATTCTGATTTCTTTCCTCTACCCTTTCCCATCTCCCATCTCTTCCCACTAATCCCACATCCACACAAATTTCTCTCCAATATTCATGTCTCCTTGCTAGGTTTTTGTGTTCCACTGGGTTCAACCAGGACCTTTTGTGTGATCCTGGGTCTAGGACTGTTTCTTGGAAGCTAGTAGTATAGTTACCTCTGGATGCTTAACTGGGTATTTTTGTCTCCTCTTCCTAAATCTGCTAGTTTGCCTTTTGCTCATCAGTACTTTGTAGGTCCCCAAAGATTTCTCATCTGTTAGCTATTGGCCAGGCCAGTCCCCTGTAGATCTAATGCTAGTAACCACCTCTGTTGTCAGTTCGTGGTTGTTATAGATGAGTCGTTTCTGGAGGATGGCACTCACTACCCTGTTCCATGTCTTCTGGTTCCTGTATTCTTTTTGCTTCTTCTTCTGCAGAGCCTGAGCCTTTAGGTAAAGATTATATCATGCTGAGGACTAAATCCATCAACTTTTACTTATCCTCAGCATCTTGTGTAACCATGATTCTCTGCATTCACCTCTGATTACTGCACAGAGGCCTTTTTGCTTAAGGTTAAGGGTAGTCTTCATTTAATTTGGTTTTCTTAGCATGGGGTGCACAGCAGGAAATAAACTATGATAATCAAAGTGTAAGTTATTTTTAATAGCTATATTTTTATAACACCTTTCACCCATTCAAAGTTCACAGTTCAGTGACTTTTAGCACCCACAGCACTACACATCTGAGTCATTGCTATGAGTTCAGAGTACTTGATGATATACGTTAATGATCATTAATATGATCAATAATTTAATACCAAGAACTCAATCTTAAGAAAATGATCGATATAAGAGAGTGAAAAACTGATGGGAGTATACCATAAATGGGGTAGAAGTAGAGGTGGTAGTTCAAGCTCTCCATGAAAATCAGTGGAAGAAGGATCAAAAATTGCTTATCAGAAGATTCATAATGACTTTGCAAAACGTTTTCCTTATCTTCTTGCAGGTGCCAATATATCATCTCAGAAATAATTCTGGGGCTTAAAAGATAGTGACTAATAAACTACTGGGTGATTAGATTACTTTTGATTACTTTTCAGCTATGCTGAACAGAGAATAAGTCACTAGTAGGTGTTTCATTCAGCATATATTGATTAATTGCCTACCATATGCTGAACACTACACTGGAAATGTCATTAGCAAGGAAATCCACCCTTCATTTTGAGGAGCTGGCTGTGTTGGGAAACAGAACAATTGGAAAATGGAGGACAGCAATGAAGGACAGAACATTAGAAAAACACTTGAATTTCTTGTTATTTTTCTATGTTTACAAGCATATTGAATACTCATCCCTGCCTCCCTCTGTCATCCCTCCTACACATCCTCCTTCCCCTCCCTTCTTCAATCCATCCCACTCCCTCCCACCCTCCTGTCCATCTGCCTTCCTGGACCCCCTGGCTCCCTCTGGCTTGTTTACTCATTTTTTAAAAAAAATTTCTACATTTGCAAGCATATTGAGTATTTATTCCTGCTTCTCTCCATTATCTCTCTCTCCCATCCCTCCATCAAACCCACCCTCCTGCCTGTCTACTTCTATGGATCCCAAGTTTGCCTCTAGTCCGTCTACTCCTGTGGGGGTTCAGGCCTCGGTGGCACACCAGTTTACCTCTTCTCAGGCTTCTCCCCTAGTAAGGGCATCAACCAGCTTCATTCTCCAAGTTTTCCACTGTATATTATTATCTCTTTTGAGTTCCTCAATATGCTATGAGGTCATGTTGGTATGTCAGTTGTTATGCAGGTCTGGGAAGGACAAGTCTTATTGTATTAAGTTCCTAGAGGCAGCAGTCCTGCCTTAAGAGGAATATCTTATCCAAAGGTGAACTTCCTATCTTTAGGTGCTTACATTCTCACTGCCCCCTCTTCTGTAAAGTTCCCAGAGCCTTAGGATGGGGAGATTGGTTTGGTCTGATTTTGGGTGACCCCTACTAAGTCACCGGCACTCTGCATTGTGGTCAGCCACTGCTGTCCACTTCACTGCTCCTTTACTGCCCTAGACTGCACCCTGTTGAGATTTTCTGCCTCTCATAGAAGAAGACTTCTAGGCTGAGTGGTAAGTGCTCTTCAAGTCTATGAGTATAATAGTAGCTATTGACAAAGCAGTTTGGTGTACTGTCCTCCTACCTATAGGTTCATTGTCTGTTTTTCCCTATTGATCCATAGAAAAACACTTTACAATAGTAAAATGAGTGCTCTTAGTAAGGGCTATAAAAATATTCTGAGGACCTGCAAGCTCATTTTTCATAGTATGGTATGCAATGGCTTGGAAATGTGCATCATTTTAGAGCTGAAGGAAGCAGAAGAGGGCTTCTAGGCATGCAATCTAGGCAAAATTGGAACAGCCAATACTTGGGACTCTACATGTTCTTACAAGGTCTTGGCCAAAGCTCCATGTATCTGGTCCATAAATAATATAGATAATATAATGGCAAGAATCAAACTAGAAAGACCAGTAAGATCCTTTGTGTCATGTGATACAAGAGATTAGAAAACTTCCTCTTTTAACACAGACGAGCATTTCATTGCCTATGGTTTTGATTTTGTCTTTAAATCTGAAGTGTGATTTGATTTGTACTTGCTAATTGGTGAATTTTATGCTCAGATCCAGAGTTTCAGGAAAAAGTCTGTGGGGCCAGGCATAAAAAAGAACCCTCAAGTGCACAGGCCAAATACTAAACAAGAAAAGCAAGATAAATTCCACTGTGTCAGACACTAGTGATGACACAGTAAAGCCATCTCTCTGTTCTTTCCCAGGAACATACGTCAGACTTTATGTCATTGTTACTGTTCTCCTGCATGGTTGCTGATAAATGACCATCAAACGCTGTAAGGGAACAAGGAGGTTATTTTCTTACTGATAGTCTGGTTACAGTTCTCAGTCCAGCTTGACAAGAGAGCACGCACCAACACCAGGGATGAGGGAACTACCCACACCACCTTTATGTAATGGCTGAGAGAGGGACAATCCTTACTTGCAAGACCAGCATGTCTGGCCAAGTGTACACAAGGATGCCAACTTTCTCAACCAGCTGTGGGTATTTTATTCATCTGTTCAGGGCCTAGTCCTACCCACCAAGGGCTGGGCCTTCCCCATCTACTAGACGATCTCCTCAAGGTTTGCTCTGGACTTAACTCAAACATTAAGTCCCTACAAATGTGCCCGGAGCTCAAACCCTCAACTGTCAAGTTGACACCTGTGCCTAAGTATGACAGTCACTAACATCAAGTAATGGTGTAGCTTGGTGACATAATCCCCAGCTTGAGCAGAGACAACATTTCATAAGAATGTTTCCTGACCAGTGAACATTGTAATATATGGGATAGTGCAAGGAGTTTCATTTTTAAGTACCTAGAGGTATGCAGCAAGTGTTCTGCTTCTTGATAAAGAAGAGAGGACAGAATTAGTAGTCCAACTTTAGTAAAAATGTGAACACGTATATACTTAAGAATTATTCTTGTAAGTAGATTGAAAAATGGATTGTGAAACAGGAAAGCACATGGAACTCTCCTTTCTGATACCCAACATCCTCCATCTTTTTTTGAGGGGAGATTTCTTTTTTTTTCTTTTTTTATTATTATTTCCACTCATACAAACTTAATATGTACACCGGTTCCCTCCCTCCCTCCTCCTCCCCCCGACCCCCCTGCTCCCCCTCCCCTCACCCCTCCCTCCCCATCCCCCAGTGCCTCCCACCCCCAATCCCCGGAGAATCCTTCAATGTGTATGCCTGACTCTCCTCTGGGCCCTCCTCTCCGATGACGTACAAGGACCCAGTGGCTTTTCCCTGAACCCTTTCCTGTGTTCCCCTTAAGCATAGGAACACTACTGTGGCTGTCAATCCCTTGCCTCCAAGGATCTTGGTGCCTCCGTCTTTTGTAATATACTATCTGCTCATTCCCTTGAAAAAGGAACAACACTCTTACATACAACTAGACTTCTTTCTCTAAAGGAAGAAAAATATCTCTTTTCTTAAATTAAACATTTTTATATGCTTTACATTTTCATTGCTAGCATGATTGATTCTCTAAGTACAACATTACCTCCTCATATAAAGGGAACTATACATAAATGGGCTCGTATAGCTTGCCACTCAATGTAGGTAAAGTACATGCAAACTTTACTCCGTTGCTATCAGCTCCTTTTCTCATGAGTTCTTGACTCAGGAGTATGTGAACCTCAGCTTTTATTCCATTTTGCTTGTGGAAAGTGTGATAAAACAGCTGGAGGAGCTTAAGGAATGCTATTTGCCAACATCGTCCTCAAAGTTTTGAAATTTGAGAAAGATGACTTGCCTTGATCCTGATGGGTAAGCTCATCTCTGGCTGTTTGATAGTGATGATGGTTACCACTTTGCTTTTATCTCCAGGGTTCTGCGTCAGCCAGTGGGCAGGATCTTCTTTGCGGGAACTGAGACAGCCACACACTGGAGTGGCTACATGGAAGGGGCTGTGGAGGCTGGCGAGAGGGCAGCCCGAGAGGTAGGAACCAGAATTGTGAGTGTAGAATGGAGTAGGGATGAGGGGAAGGAGGCAACTCATGAGCCTGAACAGCTCAAAGATGTCTGAGATCTTGGTGGAACTCCCCCATATTTGTCCTCTTTGAAGACCAGAAAATATCATTATAGCATCAGATTCAGATGAAGGGGATACCTTAACCCAACAGAATAATGAAAAAATGTGTAATATGTCACCAAAGTAAAAGGTAAAAAGTCCATGTTGCTGTACTTCAAAGATAACCTAGGTCTGATATACTCAAATATGTTTTTTATTAAATCTCAGAACTCATCTTAACCCCTTTCTGACAATTATTTTAACCTCATTCTCATTAAGGCATTTCCACAAGTACTAAAATTTATGGTCAAATTAATGGTCAGAACCTCTTACATCATAAATAAAAGACCTTTTGGAACCTTTTTAAATGTTAACTGGACTGTTCTGGCCTTTACCATGGTATTTTTGATGACTATTTCAAGAGATATTCACTCAGTTCTTCATTTGAAGAGTAGAAGAAAGATTTTGCTATTAACTAAGGTCTTTCATATCAGATCCTACATGCCATAGGGAAGATTCCAGAAGATGAAATCTGGCAGTCAGAACCAGAGTCTGTGGTAAGCTATATTTAATAAGTTTACATGTCTTCCTTCTGACAATAAATTTCCTTAAGTGATTTAATATGTGAACATTTAAATAGATGGCATAAGTTAGAGTAAGGGAAACCGATTTGGATAAACTTTGGTAAATTTGTTGTCCATAATCACTACAGATTATTAATTAAAGTGCAAATTTTTGATTGGTGGAGATATTTCTCAGAGAATTCTAGACATATATGGGATGGGGTATAACTCAGTGGTAGAATGTTTTAGTTAACATTACTTACACATAAAAAGTCCTGTGTTTGATCCTTAGCACCATAAGAAAGAAGGAAGAAAGGGAGAAGGGAGGAAAAAGGGAGGAAAGGAGAGAGAGTGGAAAGGAAAGAGGGAAGGAGGGAAGGAAGGAGGGAGGGAGGGAGGGAAGGAAGCAAATATTTACAACACTTATGTTCTGCATCAGCTGTTGTGGTCAGGGCATAGCAGTTCTTTCAAGTGGGAAGGCAAACTCAAAGTACAACTTTGACGGAAAGGACATGCTGAGAGAACATATGAGAGTGGGACCATATCAGACTGGGTACTGTAGGCAAACTTGTGGAAGAGACATAAAGGATCTGGTAGGTTGAGAGCGGGTAAGCCACTTTAGACGAAATGTCATGTTTAATAGACCAGAGATTAGAATGAGTGGAGTTCTCTTAGAAAATTGGGAGAAATACAGACTTTTTGGAATGCCATGTGCAGCCCTCTACTGACACAGATGTTTTCTGAATTCAGGATGTCCCTGCACGGCCCATTACAACCACCTTCTTGGAGAGACACTTGCCCTCTGTGCCGGGCCTTCTGAGGCTGCTTGGATTGACCACCATCTTTTCAGCAATAGCTCTTGGTTTTGTGGCCCACAAAAAGGGGCTACATGTGCGAATATAAAGACAGACCATCTGTATCCACACTGTCTTCTTACTCTACTTGGCTTGAAAGCTTGGAGAAGAGGCTGTGACAAAATTCTATGAAGATATAAAGAACGTGGAGTGGGGAAACATTATCTCTTTCTCCATTTTGACCCTTTTTGTAGCTTAGTACTGTGCCCCACCTATTTCCAAGTTCTCCACCCTCACAATCTTTATAATAACTATATAAACTAGTATAAATTTCTTGCTTTTTCACAACTCACCTTCCCACATAAACAGTTATTTTTTTTTCTCACCCCTGCGGTTTTCATGCTCATCTTTTCTCCTACCTGCCCTTACCTTTCCAAAAGTTTGTGCAATTATCCTTAGAATCTTGTCTTTTTATAACTGGAACACCTTTGATATCATGTAGTGCTCACCTCCTATTTATCAAGGTAAGAGAGGTAGGACTTAATCACAAAAGGTCCATAAGCCACTGTGTTTAGGTGATTAGAACACGACTTCAATGCTCTTTCCAGTTCCTGGAATGCATTCTCCAATTGTTTTTTGTCTTCTACCATAGTCACCTATGGTGGTCCTGGGTGGATTTACTAAGTACTAAACCGTCTTCGCTATTCAAATGATACTCAGTATGTATCTTTAAGTCTTGCTATCTTGGGCAATGTTTCCAGCTAATTTCCATTTTCTTAAGGGTTTGAGATGGACTTTTTCTTTCTTTGTATCCTCCATTGTGTTTCTGTGCAAATGTCAGTACACACTTAGGTAATTAAAATAAAAATGATTGGCCAGATGTCTGCAGACTTTTTATTTTTGGGGTAATGACTTTTGAAGTTCTGGCAAGCCAAGTCAAGATGCAGTGTGAAACAAATAATTGGGACTTGAAAGCATGTCACACATTTTTTTCTTGAAGCCTGGATGGTATGTGCATTTTGGTGGTGGGCTCCATTATTGGCTCATATGTGTGAGCACTTGGTAAATGACTTATAATGGAATAGTAATGATGCTATAGCTCATTGTGTTCAAAGTTCACCAAATGTCAAAATAAGAGACATTAATAAGCAAGACCCTTAACCTATTAAATCAATTATACTGCTTCAGATGATCTTTTATATTCTTTATCAGTTCAAGGATTTTTACTAGGTACACCTGTTCATTTAAAACTACAGCTTCACAGTCCATTACATTCCATTCAACCTACTTTTTTTTTTTTGGTTCCAACATTTTAATAACTGAAGTTTTAATGAGAAAACATTTTAAACTTGTCTATGAAATGTATTTGTATTTTAAAGATAACTTCTAACATCTGTGGGGACAAGGATTGAAGGTTACAGTTTAAAAGTGCTATGTCTTTGTGTCAAGTTGACAAATATCATAGCTAGGCACAGGTGCCAACTTGACTGTTGAGGTTTTGAGCTCTGGGCACATTTGTGGAGAATTAGTTGTTGGGTCAAGCCCAGAATAAACCTGCAAGAGACTGTCTAGCTGTTGGGGAAGGTCCAGCCTATGGTGGGTGAGACTAGACTCTGAACAGATGAATAAAATACTGAGAGTCGATTGAGGAAGTTGGTATCCTTCTGTACACTTGGCCAGACATGCTGGTGTGGCAAATAAGGATTGTCCCTCTCTCAGTCATTAGGTAGAGATGGTGTGGCCAGTTCCCTCAGCCCTGGTGTTGGTGCGTGCTCTCCCATCAAGCTGGACAGACTGTAACCGGACTATCACAAGGAAATAAACCCCTTGTTCCCTTAAGCCATTTAATGGTCATTTATCAGTAACCATGCAGGTGAACTGCAACATGCTCACAAAGGTCCAGTCCTCACTCCTGGGAGCTAACCTCGAGGTGGACAGAAGACTCTGGGCTCAAGTTCTCCCTTCTTCTCCTTCCTCCTCCCCACATGCCACCATGTGTTGTCCCACTTCCTGCAGTCCACAGTCCCTCCTCCCTATCTCTTACACCTGCCTTGAAGATGCCTGCATCCTTCCCCCAGTGCTGGTGGTGCCTGGAAGTGTTTGAGAAGGAAGGAGAGAGGAGTTTGGTTCAGAGGCTGAGAAGGGCTATCATGTGGCCCTTAGCCCCTCCATCGCGCTTCCTGCCTAGGCAGTGAGAACTCAGGTTCACTGGGTGGGAAGACGGCCATGTGGGACTGTTTGCTAGATGCTCTGACCTCTTATAATGGCAACTAGGCCAACATGCTTTGGAGAAACAGAGGCTTCTAAGATGCTTCATAGAGGCTAAAGCTAGTCTGTCTGAAATTTAACTGCGGAAGCCCCAGTGAGTAAACGGAGACTAAGGACCAACTGAGAAGAAAAGGGTAAATGCTGCTGCCCACAGGGCCCAGCCTCCACCCCGCATTTCCACCTTTCACTGGACTACAAACTAAGGTCTGCTGAGTAGGGAGCAGGCCTAGGAAAAGGCACTTTAAGAATTTAAGCTGTTTACAGAGCAGGCACCAGTCAAAGAGGCCCAAGGCACTGAAAGCTTAGTGTGGCAGTGCAGAGCAAGGGAAAGGGGCTCTCACACTGGCAGCGTCAGATCCTGCCACTGGCCGCAGCATCTTTCTCCATTCCATTCAGAGACTAGTGCAGAGAGTGGGCTAGGAAGGCCCCAACAGCCACAGTCCAAGTGTCCACCTGTGTCTTTCAACTAGAGTTCAAAGGCTGGAGCAAGGCGAGCCCAGGAGCCCCGTCATCTTCCTTTTTTCTTACTGATCTCTGAGATGGTGGAGGAGGAGGAAGAGGCACCCAGGAAGTCCAAGGAAGAAGCCAGGTGGCTGGGGTGCTTTGGAGATCCTGTCCCACTGAGGCAGAAAATACCATCCATGCCCTACCTGGGGACCTTCAGGGCAGGGCTGGTAGGGGAGGAGAGGCTGGCATGAAGGACAGTAGACACTAGTCAAGCTTCTGCTTTATGTAAACAAGGTGGCAGTGCTGCTTGTGCAGCCACTGCCGTCTGCTGGAGGTCATGAAGGTTCACATGCTCTGGATTGTCCCAGCCAGGATTCAGGCTCTGAGGACTGGATGGCAGCTGCAGGGCAGGAGGCCTAGGTCGGGGTCTGATGTGCAAACCCTTGCAGGGTGTAGCTTTTTCCTCTCCACAGCACAGGATGGGACAGGCGGGCATCTGCAGGTCTCGCTTGCCACTACCCTGCAGCTCAGGAAATCACACAGTTGCTGGGCTTGCTGGCATTGGGATTTGTTTTACCTGAGACATTGGCACTGGAACCCTCGGTAAGCCTCTTCCCCATCAGAAACTCCATGTCAGCAAAGGTCTCAGTGGAGGGAGAACTGGTCATGCTGTTGGGCACCGCGGGCCTCTTGGCCCGTCGGCTGAAGAACTTGCTGCCAAAGCGCTTCCCCTCCTTGGCTGGGGTGGCCTCCCCATTGGCAGCTTCTCCCTTGCCGTTTTGGGGCAGTGCCTCATGGGCCTTGTGCTTCGGGTCTATGTGCAAGTGAGAGACCACCCTGCTATCCTTCAGCAATCCAGAGGGAATGGGCTCCACTGCGGGCAACACCTGCTCCATTGTGACCAGGTCATTCAGAAAGCTCTCGAGGCGCCGGGCTGACTCGCCACCTCCACCAACCTCCTTCTGCCCCCCAGGGTTGCCAACAGCTTCCTGCTGTTGCCGGGCTGCCCAGCGCGTCATCTCCCCTGGTGGTGGGCGGCTGCCGGCCACCAAGGCATACTTGGGGTTGATAAGCTTGCGAGCCACAGTGGAGGAATAGTTGAGGCCAAGTCGGCCTGTCAGTCCCAGCTGCTGATGCAAGTTCACTTCCTCAGAGATAGCGTAGAGCTCCCGGAATTCCACATCGAAGGCTCCACGTTCTGCCCTGTAAGGAGCAGAAGATTCCTGTCCATGTAGGAGGAACTCCAGGTGAACCTGTAGGATCCAGTGGCCACTTTGTCCCCATCCACCATCAGGAACCTTGATGAGAGGGTCCCCTTGATCTTCCCCATGGGCATGTAGAAGCCAACTCCAGTCACAGAGCGGACACGGATGTTCCGGATCCGGAAGTCAGCGAGCTCCAGACCCTGACACATCTCCAGGAAGTGCTTCACTCCTGCTTCATCCAAGATGATGTACACTGGCACCCGGCGCTTAGAGGCGGCATCCACAATGTCTTGAAAAATATCCCCATCGGTGAAGAGATCCATGACCACAGCGATCACCTGCGCCTGCTGGATCATCTGCCTGACCACCTGTTTCAGGTGCGGCGCCTTTTCCTCCTTGGGCGGGTGGGTGAAGAGGGTGACGCGGCTCACGCCGTGGTAGAAGCTGGAGTTCGTCCATCCCAGGTCCAGCGGGGGCACCTCGGTGTCGGAGCGATCGGGCCAGTAGGCCAGGGACTCGGCGGGCTCGGCGCTGGGCGGCGCGGGGCTCTTGGCCTTGGCTCTGCTCCTGCCGCGGGCGCGGGCGCCGGCGTCCTCGTAGGGGCTCCACGCGTCGCGCAGGGCCTGGCGCTCCTGGCTGGAGAGGAAGTCCCGCAGGCGCTCGCTCCGCACCGGCTCGCAGTAGGCCTGCTCGCCGCCGCCCAGCAGCGCCTCCAGCGCGGCCCGCCGCCGCTCGCAGTAGTAGAAGGCGGCCTGCGCCTCGGTCACCTTCTCGGTCACGTGCGCCTCGTCCAGGCAGCTCAGCTGGGACTCGGCCATGGCGCGCGGCCGCCCGCCCGGGCCCGGGGCCCCGGCCTCGGCCCGAGCCTGGGTCCCCCCGCGACGTGGCGGCCCCGGTTCCCACCGTGGCACCTGGAGCCGCCGAGGGGCGGGGCGCCTCACCTCAAACTGTAGCCCAGGCTGGCCTCGAACTCCTGATCCTCCTGCCTCTGCCTCACTTCAGCAAATCCTACCCGTGCGCGCCACCACAACCGGATGAGATCATCATTTTGAAACATTTATACCTCTAGACTCCTGTCATACTTAAAAGCACAGGTGTCAACTTGACAGTTGAGGGTTTGAGTTCTGGGCACATTTGTAGAGAATTAATGGTTGAGTTAGGCCCAGAGCAATCTGCAGGAGAATGTCTAGCTGCTGGGGAAAGCCCAGACTATGGTGGGTGAGATTAGGCCCTGGATAAATCACAGAAAGCTGGTTGAGAGAATTGGCATCTTTCTGTTCACTTGGCCAGACATGCTGGTCTGGCAAGTAAGAATCGTCCATCTCTCAGCTGTTATGTGGTGATGGTGTGGCCAGTTCCCTCGACCTTGGTGTTGGTGCGTGCTCTCCCGTCAAGCTGGACTGAGAACTGTAATCAGGAATCGTAAGAGAATAAACGCTTATTCCCTTAAGCTGTTTGATGGTCATTTATCAGCAACCATGCTGGTGAACTGGAACAACTCCCAAGTTCAGTTTTTTTTTAAACATTTTTTATTATTATTTCTGCTCATACAACTTAGTAGGTACACCGGTTCCCTCCCTTCCTTCTCCTCCCCCCGACCCCCCTGCTCCCCCTCCCCTTACCCTTCCCTCCCCATTCCCCAGTGCCACCCCCCAAATCCCCAGAGAATCTTTTAATGTGCATGCCAGACTCTCCTCTGAGCCCTCCTCTCCGATGACGTACAAGGACCCAGTGGCATTTCCCTGAACCCTTTCCTGTGTTCCCCTTAAGCATAGGAACACTACTGTGGCCGTCAATCCCTTGCCTCCAAGGATCTTGGCGCCTTTAGCAGATGCTAGACTTTGTGAGGTCAATAGTGTGTTGCACATTGTGCAGGACATGCAAAGTCCAATTATGATTGCTTCGGCCTTAACTTGTGTGGAGTATCTTGCATATCATTGTTCCTCCCATCCTTGTGCTCTTAATAGATACTGATATGTTTTCTGATTTTGCTGTAGCATTAACACGGATGAACTTACAGAATTTTAGAAACTAAATGAGGAAATTGAAGAACCCACTAAGACATTCTTTGTAACACGTTTTTGTTTTTCTAAGTGTGCTTAAAAATGTAATGCTGGGTTTGGGGATTTAGTTCAGTGACAGAACATATGCCTAACTTATCAAGGCTTTAGGTTCCATTCTCAGAACACAACAAATCTTATAGAGGGAGGTAGGAGACTTGGACTCTGAACGAAGCTCAGAGGTTTTAATCTGAGATTTGATTTGAAACTCAGAGATTGAGATCTTCCAGTACTTATTAGAATAAATTGCTACATAGAGACTATGATTTGTGAATTAAAGATTCCATAGGATTATTTATTTCAGAGTGATGGGTAGCTAATGGAATATCACAGAATTAGGAGAATGCAAAAAGATTGTTACAAGCTAAAGGATGAGAAGGAGTGTGGTTAAGCATTGTTTTCTGGACATGACATGATTGTTGTGCTCATGAATCATAGCAACTGTGGCTATTACTTGCTCAAGGCTCAGTCAGTCATAGGCATCATCCCTAGCTAAGAAGGTAGTGGCAGTTGATGACTGTTGGAGAAGGAGAGGGTCATTTTTCTTCAGTGATTTGTCATTATTTAAATCAGGAATATATTTCATTATCAAATACTTCAAGAAAAAAAAGGTCTCAGACATGTCTGGTTATGCTTGAAACTGGAAATTCTTATGTCACTGAAAGAATGAAAATCTTATACTTGGATATGTGGATACCCAGAAAGGAGAAAAGCCACTTACAGTGGCTTTTAAAGGATGATTAAGATAACAACCCAGAGAACTTGAGCAGGGAGTTTGAAATATTTCAATACAGTGACTAACATTTATAAGGATAAATATCAACCTAACATCCCAAGAAGGATGTAGAAGCCTTAGAAGTCCTTGTGAGACATGAGCCGCCACTTCACTCCATCTTACTTTGTATTGCTGCTCAGATCCTGACCATTTGGAGCTCTCATTTCCCCCCAAATCTGCAAGTGTAGTATGAGAGTCTTAACTATGTATTGGAGCCCCTGGACAAAAATTAAAATTCTTTAAGGAGGAAGCTTCAAGATAAGTTTCATCTTTTTTTCTCCATGTCCTGTGATCTGCATTTATGGCATCTTCAACAATAGGGTCTTACTATTATGTTCTGGGGGGCAACCAAGAACAATGGCAAAACTTAGCTTGTTTGGGGGGCCATTTAAATCTCTGTGATCAACAGCAGCTCATTAGGATGCTGCTGCTATGCATTTTGTTTTATTTTGCCTATGACTTATGGTAAGAGCACCTTGTCATGGTTTGAAATGTGTCCCCCACGGTCTCATGTGTTTGGCAAGGTCATGGCACCTTGAGAAGTGGAGGCTTGCTGGAGGAAGGCAGTCACAAGGGGTGGGCCTTGAGGTGGATTAGTCCCACCCTACCTCCAGGAGAAGTCTGCCTTTATAGCAAGCAGCTCTCGGCCTCCAAGATGTCTGCAGTGATGTAGTCTCCTACAGCTTTGGCCAGATAGCCATGGAGCCTCCACTTTGAAAGACTATATTCATCTTCTTAACACCTATGGTACTGTAAAGGCTGGTGGTGGTGAAGGGAGTGAACAGCTTTGTCCAAATGTGAATTTTGCAAGCTACAACAACCAACCTGGCAAGAAGTGACATTGGCACAATAGTGGCATAAATGTTGTAGGGATAACCAACCACTTTATGATTGGATCTAAGGACTGCTTTTCATTAGGAACATATGCCTGTTACTCTAAATCAAACCAAGACCTGTGAATTGGGAGACCAAAACTTAGAATTGAACAAACAACTACATGGCATCAAACTGCCTTCTAAAAATATAGATTAGAGTGGTCTTCAGCACTTGGTCCAGAAGCTCTCTTTTGCAATAGAAGGTGTTTATTACAGAAAATTACAATTGGTCAAAGTGTAGAGAATAAATGACTAAAGACTGCTCTACTCTAAAGAGTTCATCTAAATCATCCCCCAGCCCAAGGCTGAGTGAATGTCACCAAAGAGGGGGTGATAAGAATGCATGAACCTGAAGGAGGGGAGGGTTGCTAACAGACAGCATCTTCTAGACATGACAGGACTGTTGCATCCATGATCTCACTACAGCTGTGTCTACTTTTTTTTTTAACATTTTTTATTGTCTCTGCTCATAAAAACTTAATAGTTACACCAGTTCCCTCCCTCCCTCCTCCTCCCCCTGAACCCCTTGCTCCCCCTCCTTTCACCCCTCCCTCCCTATCCCCCAATGCCTCCCCCCCCCCGATTCCCAGAGAGTCCTTTATTGTGTATGCCTAACTCTCCTCTTGGTCCTCCTCCCCGATGATGTACAAGGACCCAGTGGCATTTCCCTGAACCCTTTCCTGTGTTCCCCTTGAGCATAGGAACACTACTGTGGCTGTCAATCCCTTGCCTCCAAGGATCTTGGTGCCTTTAGCAGATGCTAGACTTTGTGAGGTCAATAGTGTGTTGGACATTGCACACGGCATGCAAAGTCCAATTATGATTGCTTCGGCCCTAACTTGTGTGGAGTATCTTGCAAATCATTGCTCCTCCCATCCTTCTGCTCTTACAATCTTACCGCCCCTTTTCCACAAATGTCCCTGGGGAGAGATTAGTCTGGCCTAGTTCTAGGTGGTTGATATAGAGTCTCTGAAGTTCTGGATTGTGGATTGTTGATTTTCTTTTTCAGTTTTGCTGCTCCTACAATGCCCTTCACTCCATCCTGATGGGCACTGTATGTCACCCCCTGGCCAGAGACAAAAAGCTGTTAAACTGGAGTCTTATTATAAGAGCACATTCAAGGGTAGATGTAATAAAAGTTGGAAACCTCAGTGAGGGAGGAGTCAATCACCCATTTGCAAAATGGTTACTTTTTATCTGCCAGACTATATGCCCTCTCCTTCTGGTGAGATCATACCCCTTTAGTTGTAAATGATCAGGAACGAACGTCTGTGAACTTAACCAGGTGTCACATTACTTACATGCAGTCCTTGATGGAGGCCTATTTTCTCTACTGTAACATGGTCACTTCTTTTCTTGTATCTGGTGTGGCCCTCCAACCCCATCCCTCCTGTTCATATCCTTGCAATTACTGTAAGTAATACATAGATTTACCTATGAGTATCTCAAGGTGGGCTGGGTTGGTTTGGTACTAGGAGCCACCTATTAGGAAGTACATACGGCGCTTAATTTTCTGGGTTTGGGATACTTCACTTAATATAATTGTTTCTTATGACATCCATTTCCCGGCAAATTCCAGTAACTCATCATTTTTTTTGTTAGAAGTCAGATTTTTAATATAACTTTTTTTAATACATTTTTTATTATTTCCGCTCATACAAACTTTATAGGTACACCAGTTCCCTCCCTCCCTCCTTCTCCCTCCGAACCCCCTGCTCCCCCTCCCTCCCTCCCCACCCCCCAGTGCCTCCCCCCCAATTCCCAGAGAGTCCTTTCTTGTGTATGCCTAACTCTCCTCTTGGTCCTCCTCTCTGATGACGTACAAGGACCCAGTGGCATTTCCCTGAACCTTTCTCGTGTTCCCCTTAAGCATAGGAACACTACTGTGGCTGTCAATCCCTTGCCTCCAAGGATCTTGGTGCTTTTAACTGATGCTAGACTTTGTGAGGTCAATAGTGTGTTGGACATTGCGCAGGGCATGCAAAGTCCTATTATGATGGCTTCAGCCCTAACTTGTGTGGAGAATCTTGCAAATCTTTGCTCCTCCCATCCTTTTGCTCTTACAATCTTACTGCCCCCTCTTCCGCAAATGATCCTGAGCTTCAGGATGGGGGGAGATTAGGCTGGCCTAGTTCTAGGTGGTTGATATAGAGTCTCTGAAGTTCTGGATTGTGGTTTCCTGATTTTCTTTTGCAGTTTTGTTGCTCCTACAATGCCCTTCACTCCATCCTGATGGGCACTGTATGTCACCCCCTGGTCAGAGACAAAAAGCTGTTAAACTGGAGTCTTGTTATATTAGCACATTCAAGGGTAGATGTAATAAAAGCAGGAAACCTCGGTGAGGGAGGGGTCAGTCACTCATTTGCAAAATGATCACCTTTCATCTGCCAGACTATATGCCCTCCCCTTCTGGTGAGATCATACCCCCTCAGTTGTACATGATCAGGAACGAACGTCTTTGAACTTAACCAGGTGTCACATTACTTACTTGAATTCCTTGGAGGCCTATTTTCTCTGCTGTAACATGGTCCCCTCTCTCCTTGTGTCTGGTGTGGCCCTCCAACTTCATCCCTCCTGTTCATAATCCTTGCAATTATTGTATTACATAGGTTTACCTTTGAGTGTCTCAATGTGGGCTGGGTGAGTTTGGTACTAGGAGCCACCTATTAGGGAGTACATACGGTGCTTAACTTTCTGGGTTTGGGTCTGGAATACTTCACTTAATATAATTGTTTCTAATGACATCCATTTCCCGGCAAATTCCAGTAATTCATCATTTTTGATGGCTGAGTAGTACTCCATTGTATAGATGTACCACTGTTTCCTTATCCACTCGTCAACTGTTGGACATTTGGGCTGATTCCATGACTTTGCTATTGTAAACAGTGCTGCTATGAACATGGTCGTGCTTGTGCTATCGAGGTGAACCTCTGCTGCATGGGGGGTTATTCCCAAAAGTGGAATAGCAGGGTCATATGGCATTTCAATCTTTAATTTCTTTAAGAATCTCCAGACGGCTCTCCAGAGTGGCTGTATGAGCCTGCATTCCCACCAGCAATGTAGGAGAGTTCCCCTCTCTCCACATCCTCTCCAACATTTGTTGTTGTTTGTATTGTGGATTTTTGCCATCCTGACTGGGGTGAGATGATATCTCAGGGAAGTTTTGATTTGCATTTCCCTGATGGCTAAGGAAGTGGAGCATTTTTAAGATATTTGTTAGACATTTTAATTTCATCCCTGGTAAAGTTTCTTTTAAGTTCCAGGGCCCATTTCTTAATTGGGCCATTGGTTTCCTTGGTGTTTAGTTTTCTAAGTTCTTTGTGCACTCTGGACAGCAGAGTTCTATCAGATGTGTGGTTAGTGAAGATTTTCTCCCATTTTGTGGGTTGCCTTTGAGCTCGTGTTACAATCTCTTTATATGAACAGAAGCTCTTTAATTTCACAAGATCCCAACTGTTGAGAGCTGGTAGCAGTGACTGTGCCATTGGATGTCTGTTTAGGAAATGTTGGCCTATCCCAATCAGCTCGAGGGAGTTCCCTATCCTTTCAACTATGGTTTTTATAGTCTCTGGCTTGATATCAAGGTCCTTGATCCATTTGGAATTAAGTCTTGTACATGGTGACAAGTACGGGTCCAGCTTTAATCCAGACCCAGAAAATTAAGCGCCGTATGTACTCCCTAATAGGTGGCTCCTAGTACCAAACCCACCCAGTCCACCTACAGAGAGTAATTGCAAGGATTATGAACAGGAAGGATGGGGTAGGAGGGCCACACCAGAAACAAGGAGAGAAGGGATCATGTTACAGCAGAGAAAATAGGCCTTCATCAAGGACCCAAATAAGTAATGAGACATCTGATTAAGTTCACAGACTTTGGTTCCTGATCATTTACTACTGAGGGGGTATGATCTCACCAGAAGAGGAGGCCATATAGTCTGCCAGATAAAAAGTAACCATTTTGCAAATGAGTGATAGAGCCCTCCCTCACTGTGGTTTCCCACTTTTATTACATCTACCTTTGAATGTGCTTTTATCACAAGACTCTAGTTTAACAGCTTTTTGTCTCTGACCAGGGGGTAACATACAATGCCCACCAGGATGCAGTGAAGGGCATTGCAGGAGCAACAAAACTGCAAAAGAAAATCAACAATCCACAATCCAGAACTTCAGAGACTCTATATCAACCACCTAGAACTAGGCCAGCTTAATCTCTTCCCATCTTGAAGCTCAGGGAAATTTGCGGAAGAGGGGGCGGGAAGAGTGTAAGAGCAAAAGGATGGGAGGAGCAATGATATATAAGATACTCAATACTAGTTAGGGCTGAAGCAATCAAAATTGGACTTTGCATGCCCTGCCCATTGTCCAACACACTGCTGACCTCACAAAGTCTAGCATCTGCTAAAGGCACCAAGATCCTTGGAGGCAAAGGATTGGCAGCCACAGCAGTGCTCCTATACCTAAGGAGAATATGGGAAAGGATTCAGGGAAAGGCCACTGGGTCCTTGTACGTCATCGGAGAGGAGGGCGCAGAGGAAAATCAGGCATGCACAAGAAAGGACTCTCTGGGAATTGGGGCGGGAGGCACTGGGGGATGGGGAGGGAGGAGGGTGGGGAGCGGGAGGAGGGGGTACCGGGGGAGGAGGAGGGAGGGAGGGAACCGGTGTACCTATTAAGTTTGTATGAGCTGAAAAAATAATAAAAAATGTATTAATAAAAAAAACTTTCTGGGTTTGGGATACTTCACTTAATATAATTGTTTCTGATGACATCCATTTCCCAGCAAATTCCAGTAATTCATCATTTTTGATGGCTGAGTAGTACTCCATTGTATAGATGTACCACTGTTTCCTTATCCACTCGTCAACTGTTGGACATTTGGGCTGATTCCATGACTTTGCTATTGTAAACAGTGCTGCTATGAACATGGTCGTGCTTGTGCTATCGAGGTGAACCTCTGCTGCATGGGGGGTTATTCCCAAAAGTGGAATAGCAGGGTCATATGGCATTTCAATCTTTAATTTCTTTAAGAATCTCCAGACGGCTCTCCAGAGTGGCTGTATGAGCCTGCATTCCCACCATCAATGTAGCAGAGTTCCCCTCTCTCCACATCCTCTCCAGCACTTGTTGTTGTTTGTATTGTGGATTTTTGCCATCCTGACCGGGGTGAGATGATATCTCAGGGAAGTTTGGATTTGCATTTCCCTGATGGCTAAGGAAGTGGAGCATTTTTTAAGATATTTCTTAGAAATTTTAATTTTATCCCTGGTAAAATTTCTTTTGAGTTCCAGGGCCCATTTTTTAATTGGGCCATTGGTTTCCTTGGTGTTTAGTTTTCTAAGTTCTTTGTGCACTCTGGACAGCAGAGTTCTGTCAGATGTGTGGTTAGTGAAGATTTTCTCCCATTTTGTGGGTTGCCTTTGAGCTCATGTTACAATCTCTTTATCTGAACAGAAGCTCATTAATTTCACAAGATCCCAGCTGTTGAGAGTTGGTAGCAGTGACTGTGCCATTGGATGTCTGTTTAGGAAATGTTGGCCTATCCCAATCAGCTCGAGGAAGTTCCCTATCCTTTCAACTATGGTTTTTATAGTCTCTGGCCTGATATCAAGGTCCTTGATCCATTTGGAATTAAGTCTTGTGCATGGTGACAAGTATGGGTCCAGCTTTAATCTTCTGCATGTGGAGATACAGTTTTGCCAGCACCATTTGTTGAAGATGCTGTTCTTTTTCCATTGGATTCTTTGGGCCCCTTTGTCAAAGACCAAATGGCTGTAATTTTGTGGGCTTATATCTGGGTCTTCAATCCTTATCCATTGATCTGTGTGTCTATTTTGGAGCCAGTGTCAGACTGTTTTTACAACTATGGATTTGTAGTATAGACTAAGGTTTGGTATGGTGACACCTCCAGCAGTGTTTTTGTTACTCAGGATTGTCTTTGCTATCCTGGGTCTTTTGTGCCTCCATATGAATTTTGAGATTGTTTGGTCAACTTCTTTAAAGAATTGCTTTGGGATTTTAATTGGTATAGCATTGAATTTGTATATTGCCTTTGGTAGAATGGTCATTTTTACAATGTTGATTCTGCCAATCCAGGAACATGGGAGGTCTTTCCACCTTCTCGTGTCTTCTGCTATTTCTTTCTTTAGGGTTTTAAAGTTTTCATTGTAAAGGTCTTTTACCTCCTTGGTTAGGTTTATACCAAGGTATTTCATCTTTTTAGGGGCTATAGTAAGTGGGATTGTTTCTCTCAAGGCTTTTTCACTTCTTTCATTTGGTGCATATAGGAAGGCCTCTTATTTTTGCACATTTATTTTGTATCCTGCCACCCTGCTGAACTTCTCAATTAGTTCCAGGAGCTTCTTGGTGGAGTTTTTGGGATCACTCAGGGATAAGATAATGTCATCTGCAAATAGGGATAGCTTGACTTCTTCCTTGCCGATTTGAATCCCTCTTATGTCCCTTTCTTGTCTTATGGCTTCAGCTAAGACTTCAAGTACAATATTGAATAGAAGTGGTGAGAGTAGACAGCCTTGTCTAGTTCCTGATCGAAGTGGGAATGCTTCCAATTGTTCCCCATTGAGCATAATCCTTGCTGTGGGCTTGTTGTATACAGCTTTTATTATATTGATAAAGTTTCCTTCCATTCCTACTGTCTCTAGCGTTTTGATCATAAAAGGCTGTTGGATCTTGTCAAAGGCTTTTTCTGCGTCTATCGAGAGTATCATGTGGTCTTGGACTTTGGACTGGTTTACATGATGAATTACATTTATTGATTTGCGTATGTTGAACCAACCTTGTGTGCCAGGGATGAAGCCTACTTGGTCCCCGTGAATGATCTTTTTAATATGTTTTTGAATCCGATTTGCTAAGTCTTTGTTGAGAATCTTTGTGTCTGTGTTCATCAGAGAGATAGGCCTATAGTTTTCTTTTTTAAGTGAATCTTTATTAGGTTTTGGGATTAAAACGATATTAGCTTCATAGAAGGAATTTGGTAGTGTTCCTTCCTTTGCTATTTGATGGAACAGTTTAAGGAGTATTGGTGTTATTAACTCCTTAAATGTCTGGTAGAACTCTGTGCTGAATCCATCTGGTCCAGGACATTTTTTGGTGGGAAGCTTCAAGATTACTTCCTCAATTTCCTTATATGCTATGCGACTATTTAAATATTCACAACTTCCTGATTCAATTTAGGTAGGTTGTGTTTACTTAGAAATTCATCCATCTCTTTTGTGTTGTCAAACTTCACAGAGTATAAGTTTTTGAAATATGATGTTATAATTCTCTGGATTTCTTGGGTATCAGTAGTGATTCCTCCATGTTCATTTCTAATTTTGTTAATTTGGGTTTTCTCTCTCTTGCGTTTTGTTATTTTAGCTAGGGGTGTATCAATCTTATTGATTTTTTCAAAGAACCAGCTTTTTGACTGGTTGATTTTTTCTATCGTTTTCTTAATCTCGATTTCAGATATTTCTCCCCTTATTTTGCTAATGTCCTCTTTCTACTACTTTTGGGATCAGATTGCTCTAGTTTTTCTAATGGTTTAAGCTGCATTGTTAAGTTGTTTATTTCTGATGTTTCCATTTTTTTGATGTAGGCATTAAGAGCTATGAACTTACCTCTTAGAACAGCTTTCATTTTATCCCAGAGATTTTGGTAAGTTGTATTTTCATTATCATTCTCTTTCAGAAAATCTTGAATTTCCTTTTTAATTTCTTCCTGAATCCAGTTCTCATTCAGCATCATATTGTTAAGTTTCCAGGAGTTTTCTCTTGTTTGTTGTGTTGTGGATGTCCAGCTTTAGGCCATGGTGGTCTGACAGGGCACAGGTTAGAATTTCAACTTTTTTGTTTATGTGTATATTCGTTTTGTGGCCCAATATGTGATCTATTTTGGAGAAAGTTCTGTGTGCTGCTGAGAAAAATGTGTATTCTTTGGTGCGTGGGTGAAAAGTTCGATAGAGATCTGTAAGGTCCATTTCTTTCAGGGTTTGATTAAGATCCAAAGTGTCTCTGTTAAGCTTGATCTATCCCATGTTGAGAAGGCAGTGTTGAAGTCCCCAAGAATTATCGTTTGGGGGTTGATTTCTTGCTTTAGATGCTGTAGGGTTTTCTTAATGAATGTGGAGGGGCCCGTATTGGGTGCATATATGTTCAGTATTGTGAAGTCTTCCTGGTGAATTGTACCTGTGACTAAAATGTAGTATCCATCCATGTCTCTTATAATTTTTTTGGTTTGAAGTCCACTTTGTCTGATATAATGGCTACCCCTGCCTGTTTTCTGCTTCTATTAGCTTGTACAATTGTTGACCAGCCTTTTTTTTTAGGGCATGCCTATCTTTTGTGGTGAGATGGGTTTCCTGCAGGCAGCAGATTGATGGATTGTGAGTTTTCATCCAAATTTGTAATCTGTGTCTCTTGATCGGTGAGTTAATTCCATTAACATTTAGTGTTATAATGGAGAAACTATTTCTAATTCCAGACATTTATTATGTTTAGTAGTTTTTATAAGTATATTGCTTCGCTTTTAATGGTGCTATACTTGCCTTCTCTTCTCCTGGATATGCCTGTTTTTGTCTTCAAGCTTGAGTATCATTTCTAGCATTTTTTGAAGGCCTGGTTTGGTGGACATGTATCCCTTCAAGTTGTCTTTGTGCTGGAAGATTTTTCTTTCTCCCTCGATCATGACTGATAGTTTTGCAGGGTAAATCAGCCTGGGTTGACATTTTTGCTCATTTAATACTTGAAGTATGTCTCTCCAAGCTCTTCTTGCTTTTACTGTTTCGACTGAGAAGTCATTTGTTATTTTAATAGGTTTACCTTTAAAAGTGACTTGCTTTTTCTCCCTTGAAACTCTCAGCACCAGTTCTTTATCTTGAATGTGGAATGTTTTAACTATTATTTGCCATGGCGTGCTTCTGTTTTGGTCATATCTGTTTGGGGTGAGGAATGCCTCTTGTATATGGATGGGCCTCTCTTTTTTTATATGAGGAAAGTTTTCCTTGATGATCGTTTGAAAAATTTCCTCAGGGGTGGTATTTTGAGATTCTTGCTCTGGTATTCCATGAATACACACGTTAGGCTTCTTCAGGGTGTTCCATATCTCTTGGATATTTCTCTCAAATATCTTTTTGGCTTTAACAACCTCTTCCATTGAGTTGGTTAATACTCCCACTTTATCTTCAAGGTCTGAAATTCTGTGTTCTGGTTTGTTAGTTCTGCTGATAGGACTCTCTGTGTAGTTCTGGGTTGAAGATAACTTGTCTTTTAGCTCAGTTTTAAACTCTGCTTGAGTCTTTTTTAACTGCTCTATGCGTGTTTTTGTTAATTGCACCTTTTTCTCAACTCCTCCAAATGTCTGTTGTGTTCCTCTTCAAAGAGATTGATTCGATTATTTAATTCCTCCCGGATTTCCTCTTTCATAGTATTGAACATGGTAATGATCATATTTTGAAAGTCGTTATCCTGGGTCAGGCTTTCATGGCCATTTTCCGTGGGTTTGTTCTGGTTGGAGTCTAACATTATGGGATTAATTCCTTCAGTGGGAGATTTGTTTACTTGAGTGTTGTTTCTCATGGATTTGCACTTTGACTTTGGCATTGTCTTTTTAACTCTTAAGATCTTTCAATTTCTGTGCGTTTATCACTAAACTGAATTATTTGATCTGGGGTTCTGGGGGTGGGCAGAGACGGAGCTTACCTAGGTCGCCGTGAGGCCTGACTGGACTGCGCAGGGCCCGGGCTGCGGAGTGGGGGAAGGGAGGATGGGGCGTTGGCGGGGAGCGGTATTTAACCTGGGGGTAGCTGGGGCGGGGCTCGGGCAGAGGGGGGCGTCCTCCTTGCATGCCCTGCGCGGCTCCAGCTGGGTGGTGGGGTGAGCTCGGTCCCTTGGGCTTCGGGGGTGCGCGGGGGGCTGGAGCTTACCTAGGTCGCGGTGAGGCCCGGCTGGATCGTGGGAGCGTCCCAGGCGGCGGAGTGGGGGAAGGGAGCTCTGTGTACTTCTATG
The DNA here is from genome assembly GCA_023101885.1 of Typhlomys cinereus. Classification (NCBI taxonomy): domain Eukaryota; kingdom Metazoa; phylum Chordata; class Mammalia; order Rodentia; family Platacanthomyidae; genus Typhlomys; species Typhlomys cinereus. Next base: position 4,323,186 of record JALPQD010000158.1, on the reverse strand, counting down.
AGACCTGCACAAGACCTGCATATCCATATGCCATCAAAAACAAGCTAGATGAAACACAGTAGGCTGCAGAAGTGAAAAGATTTGAAAATAGGAGGGTACCTGGCATGGGAGATGAAGAGCTACAAGGGAAAAAAGGAGGGATTTGGGATTAATATTTTTAGAACTAATTTATTTCGGACTAAATATTTTATTAATATTTTAATTAAAATTTATTTTTACAAGCATATTAAGTACTCATCCCTTCTTCCCTCTATTCTCACTCTCTCCCACCCCCTTGCTTCCCTTCATCAATTCATCCCACTTCCTCCTGCCGTCCTGCCTGTATACTTCTATAGACCCCAGGGTTCAGGAATGAAAATATTATAAATTCATTATATTAATGTATGTAACATTAAAAAAGAGAAAATTTTATGAAAAAAGACAGATTTGGTCATTCAATATTTCACCGTGAAACAGGAGTGATCTCAAGAGGTTACACAACTCCCTGATAGAAAATTGAGTTGCACATCCATATGTCATGGTTGGGGTGGAGGACAGCTTCTTTCCTCAATGGTACATCAACTGATATATTCATTGTTTAACCAGGGTTCAGGCACATGTCAGTATAGGCAACCCAGATGAAATTTGTTGGGCCCCACAAGCAAAAAGACGTGAATGTAGGAAGGAGACTGGTTGAGAAGAAAGTTTACATTTGGAAAAGGAGGGAGATAGGATTAGAATATAAAAGATGAAATGACACACATTGTATTCATGTATGAAACTCGTGATGAATAAAATAGATATATATGTTTTACAAAGGCCTTTAGCAGGTAGCTTCTTGTCCTATACTGTTGATCAAGCTGTGCAGAAGAAATTTTGAATTCTAGAACTGGTGTAAGTCATTTCTCAGAAGTCTGATGCCATCGTGATGTGGCTCATTGTGTGGAAACTGGTTATTGTTATGTCATTATGAATTCAGAGCCACCTTTTCCAGACTTTTTAAATATTTTATTATTATTATTATTTATTCAATTGTGCGTGCGCGTGCGCGTCTGTGTGTGTGTGTGTAGAACCACAGACGAATTCGCGAACCAGCATGGACGCCTCCACCTCCTTCCGCCCCGGGATTCACAGGCTCCGCCCTACCAGGACCAGAAGCGCAGGCCGCTCCCGCTTCCGCCTGGCGTCTGTACATGGGATCTGGGATCCGAACTCAGGACTTTCCGCCTGCAAGGCAGAGGCTTAACCCCTGAGCCACCTCTCCAGCCCTTTTCCAGACTTTTTTATCCTCAGGATAGCAAATGCCCCATAATTACCCACAGTCACATAGACTTTCAAGCATGGCAGACATGTCTGACCCTGCAATGCCCATTTTGAAATGCTGTCAAAAAGACATGTACAATTTTCCAGAGCTTCCACAATGTTCTCTCTCCTCTCAAGTCTGAAGCTTCGAAGCAAATAAATAGTCGTAGCATGACAGTAGCAGAAACTTCATCATCTAGGTGCAGGACATGACAAACTAGCAAAAACAGTTTGTAGAGTCTCACACTTGTCAGAATTTTCATAGACAAGAAAGAGAGAAATTTTCCTAATTGAGTAGGCAGATGTGAATAGTGGATAAAAGAAACAAGGTTCTTATTGTTTAGATATGACTCAATGCCAGGGGTTACTTCCATTTATTCATGAGGGAAGAGACTATTTTCTTTCTCATCTTTCCATCTTTTGTATCTCCTATAGTGCTTGAGCCATCAGAGTGTCTCAGATGCAGTAAAGGAACAGATTGTCATGCTTTCCAATGTAATTCTGAATTAGCAATCTTGCTGTAAGCACTCATCCAACAGAATGTCTCTGTACTCTCTTGCAGAAATCAATGATCAATTTTGATATAATTTATCTTCTCATCCATATTTTAGCTTATTAAAAGCTGCTTTGGATAGTTTCCATCAGGAGTAAACTGACGAGTCTACAGGTATGGTGCTCAACTGGAGAATAATTGGGGGTGTTAAAGTTTGCAATATATATTGCCAAACTTTGAAGAGTTGCATACAAAAGAACTATATATAGATATATATATGTCTTTATATCTACATATATAATGAGTATATATATATGTATGATAAGTATATATACAGAAAATTTCTTTAAAAGCTATTCCAGAGTTACACATGGTAGGAGCCAAAAAAGGTGCTTAAAATCCTTTGCAGTTTTCACTCACCATTTCATGTTTCTGTACTATTTTACTTTCTTCATTTTTAAATTTAAATTCCCAGTTTTTTGAAGGCTAGGATTAGGCATTCTATCTGGGATGGAGTGATCCTCATTCATCTGTTCTCTCAGTCTTTCTTCCATTAGTCCCCTTGTTCCCAGGATGCAATTTGAAATACATATATATATATATATTTGGTGTGAGATTCACTGAATTTAGGGCAAGAACACACATACATAGAAAACACAAAGAGAATATGGGACATATAGACATAGAGGGCCAATGAATGTATTTAACATCTCACTGGGGCTGTGTTCAGGTTTTTCAGATCTCATCCTCAGATCAGATCATTTTCATTTTATACTATCTTATGCCTCACCAATTGTACTGCCAATGCCAACCTCTTGTTGAATTCCAACAATTTAATCAATGATATATAAATTCTGGAAGCTTTTTCAGAGCAGTGAGAGCTATGGGGTCCCAGGAGCTTAACCAGTCCCTCTGCTGCTCTATGACAGGGCGAGAAACATTGACATCTTCCTGGATTATGAGCTAGGAGGTATGTCCTTCTATGACATATCCGTGAAATTCCACATCTGCACTTTGAGAGAGACCTTTACAAAACCTTTTCAGTCTTAATTCTATGTAGGACCTCATTCAGAAACTCTCAGGATCATTGTGCCACAGACTGAGTGAAAACAAATGTGGCTGACTGGACTCTGTGTGTTATATGGCTGAAGATTGAACCCACGACCTTTGCTATAGAAGTGCTCTATCACTGAGCCCTGTTTTATCTTGAGATCATCTTCCTAAGTCATCCCGACTAAACCTAAAATTGCTATTATCATGCCTCAACCTCCCTAGTAGCTGGGAATGTAGGTCTATGATACTGTACCATACTAAATTAACATAAGGGAGAAGAAGAAAGGAAGGGAGGCTTATAAAGAGGTACTAAGTTACAGTTAGATAGGAACAAGAAATACTGGAGTGTTTTGAAGTTGGGCAATGAAGAGTAATGTACTGTCATTTCAGAAAACTAGAGGAAAGCTTTGAGATGTTTGATTAGACAGATGTATTTAGCCTGATTTAAACATCTCTTGTCTCGAAACACTGTGAGATATCCCATAAGTGTTAAGTTTTTATGCTATCATTTAAATAAATAATTTTACTTAAAATACTACCACAATTACACAGTCTTGATGATCCCAACTGAGATATTCTTTATATGATTAAAATGTCCATGAGACTGTCATATAAACACATTTTTATAAGATTCAATATCTTTCCATTGAACAAAGAAATAAAGGGGAAAATATCCTATTGTGTGACTCTCAATGAAACTCATTACCATTGTCTGTTGGCATCTACATGTGACAGCTCTTGGGCACTGCTGCATCCTCTCTGCCCATCTTTCCATCCCAGCTGTTTTCATGCTGACATCAGTACCTTCCTCCATGGCCATTTGAATTAGATTGACAAACCTTGTATTTCAAATGAATTAATATTCCTGGGAAAGCTTTGATCAGTGTAGATCAATGCTCCCTTTTTGGTCTCTTAGATAATTTATTCAGTGATGCATTTTGCACAGCTCTTCAAAGGGTCCCTTAGCAGCTCACAGCCATGACCCATTGAATGACACACCTTTGAAACAGTTCTGTATTTTTTCTGTTGTTGTACCCTTGTTCCCTAGAAAAATCACTTCCCAGAATGAGTTACCTGCAGAAAAATCTTGTTAAAAGGTTTTCCTGGGGCTGGAGAGGTGGCTCAGGGATTAAGCCTCTGCTTTGCAGGCAAAAGGACCTGAGTTCAGATCCTAGACCCCACGTATAGATGCCGGGCAGAAGTGGGGGCGGCCTGCGTTTCTGGTTCTGGTAGAGTGGAGCCTGTGAATCCCGGGGCCGAGTAATCAAGGAGGAGGTGGAGGCGTCCATGGTGGTTCCCGAATTCGTCCGTGGTTCTACATACACACACATACATGCACACACACACGCATACATGCACAATTGAATAAATAATAATAATAATAATAATAATAATAATAATAATAATAATAACAATAATAAAAAGGTTTTCCTGAGGACTCAGACCAAGACATTTATGCACGCAAATCATAGCATTCTTTCTTTAGTTAAGAATCTCCTGTGATCCAGGAACCATTTCTATCATCTATCTATCTATCTATCTATCTATCTATCTATCTATCTATCTATTATCTATCTATCTATCTATCTATCTATCTATCTATCTATCTATCTCTGATGGTTAAAGAATGCTTAACTTTGAGAGAACAACATTGTATTTTTCTATTTCAAGTTATTTTCTACTTCTTCTTTCCACCTTTATACAGCTGAAAGAGGATAGAGATAGGGGCTCAGTGCCACATTTCCAAGTCTTTTTCTGTGTCTTCAAGCTAGTGATCTCAGCATTTTATAAGATCTTTGCAGAGAAGAATTGGAAAGCTGTTTACTTCTACCACTATAGTTTATTAAATTCTCCATGTAGTCAGGCATGTGAGTCCTTCTAAAGCCCCGTTAGATACAGATGTCAACTTGACAGTTGAAAGTTCAAGTTCTCAGCACATTTGTAAAGAATTGGCAGTTGAGTTAAGCCCCAAACAAACCTTCAGGAGATTATTTATTTGATGGAGAAGGTCCAGCCAATGGTAGGTGGGACTAATCCTTGAGCAGGAGGAATAGATAGAGGGAAGTGGTTAAGGAAGTTGATATTCTTCAGCATATTTGTAAAGGAAGTTAACCCTTGTCTCCACAGTACTGTGGATACGGTGTGGCCAGTTCCCTCAGCTTTCGTTGTTGGAAAGCAGAGCCCAGGAAATCCCAGAGCAAAGTAGTAAGGGGATAGAGCAAGTCAGAGTGATTTCCAAAGTCATCCTCAGGCTTCCACAAGCACACACATAGTGCCCTCAAACACACACACACACACACACACACACACACACAAATAAATGGAAAAATAAAATCTTTTATGTATCTCTGCTGTTTATACACCTGGTTAATCAATCTGTGCTGTTGTATTTATGTATTTGTTTATTGTGTGCTAGTACCCAGAGGACTGGAAACAACATTAGAAAATACATGCAAATGTAAAACTAGCTTTAAAAAAATAAAGGCAAGAAAACTTACTGGGTGAGTGGTAAGTGGATAAGGAAAAGCTAGATGAGCAGATAGATATATGGAAGACCAATGGCAATGTAGATCTGGAACCTGAGGAATCACAGCAAGGACCAATGCCTAGAATTTTCCTATTCCGTTGTGTTACCTTGTCTGAAACATTGCATCAGAATTATATCTGAAAGCCTCTTGAATGTGAATTTCTGAAAATGTACATTCAGCTCATCTAATAGCTTCTTGCATGTTTCATGCTGGTGATGTTCATCAAAGTGGGGTCAACCTAGAGATAGTGTCTACTCCGAATATGGGATTCTGAGTGACAGCAACACAAAGTAACTGTGGATTGTGGGAAGAATCAATGATTCTTCCTTTTATCTCACCCACTGGACTCCTTTCCTGTATATCTTCTCAATTCCATCTTTTTCTAAGGCATCTCCTTGGTCTTTCCCTGGAACATTATCCTACATCAGGTGACCTCTAATTTCTCAGAATCCTGTTTATGGAGGGAAGAATATTCCCAGGAGCTTAGCAGGGCCATACTAACAAGACTCTAGTTTAACTTCAGAAGAATGAGTTCCTTACTTAAAAGGGGTCCGTGACAAAGTGTATGTTGTAGAAAGATGGGAAAATGGCTGTTATGGTTTGAACCTAAAATGTCTGTCTCACAGGCTTGTGTTTTAAATGTTCATTCTGCGTTTGTTACACTGCAGAACCTTTACAAGGTAGAGCCTAACTGATAGATATAGGTTGCTAGCTGTTGGCCTTCAAAAACCATAGCCCAGTCCTTCAGTTCTCTATATGAGGAGCCTCCATCACACATTCTTACCACCAATAACTCCACCATGACTTCCCTGCTATGATAGACTAAAGTCCTCTGAAAACATGAGCCAAAAGAAATCTTTCTTTCCTTAGGCTCTTTCTGTCAGTTATTTTGTCACAGCATTACAAAAGCAATGGGTATGGAGGGGGGGTCTCCTATGTGTTCTATTGGCCTTTGGACCACCCTGTAGACTGTGGCCCAAGAACCTTCCCTTGAACACGTACCTGCAATCTATGCCATACCTTCTGCCTTAGGTATATTCAACCCTGTCACCCTGGAAAATGATTACATTTTGTATTTAAAGCTCAACTCCAGAATTTTCTTCTCTGAGAATCAAAGGAGAATCAGTTGAGTTTAGTGAAACTTTTCTTTTACCCCACCCCATTGTGGCTGGCAGCACGAACCACTCCAGATGCCATACTTGGTATGGAACACAGGCAAGTGAGCAGGCTAGAGCAGTAGGGTGATTCATGGAAGGTCTGCCAAGGCTAACATGGGACATTCATGGATGTAGTCCGTCACAGGTAGTCAGTCTATTTTGTCACATTCCTGAAGAGGAGACTGGCAGCAGAGGGAGCTATAAAGCGAGGCTGAGAATTAAACTCCCCAGTGCCCTTCTTTTCTCTGATATGAGTCGGCTTCATGGAACAGACTCTCCAGAAGCCTTAGCAGCCCTCCAATCTCTGAGCCTGGTTGTGTGTGAGGAGGGGAGAGGAAGGGGACTCTCCTGGCTGTGCTTGATAGTGTGTTTCACTGTAAATTTCCTCTTCTTTTCCTTTGTCAACCCCTTGAGAATTCCTGCACCTATTAGTCTAATCCCCAGGTAGCTGAGTCCTGGTGTGGCACTTTTACGTGCCCCTGGAACACTCCCTGACTGTAGAGACTGTTTCATTTTATTCTCCATGACCATTCCTCTGTGTTGCCTCGGAGTCAGAAGAGCTTGAAGAGGCACAAGTCCTTTTTCCCTGTTGCAGTAGGACTGGCCTGTTGAGCTCTTGTTTCTGTGGACACTGATCTGTGGAGGAGGATGTTATCTGCTACATGCTAGAAATCATCCACTTGACACTGAACAAAGCTCATGTTGTTTCAAGCTCTTTTACTTTCCCTAAGAAATTTCTGACGAGGATTCATGTGTAAGGGTTTGGAGAGGGAGACAGGAAGTGAACAAGGTTAATTTAATTCAGAACAATCGGGGATCACCCTTCCAAAGTGTGCTGAGTGTCAGTGCTAGCGTTCAGAGTGAGCGGGGGCTGGTTTGGATTTCTTTCCTTTGTATCCTTTGCTTATTAATTTTAATTTGTTAATTTTTTATTTCAGCCAGATACCCAGCTTCCCTTAGAGACTGGGCATGTCATAAATGATCGAATAAAATAAATAATAGATAGATGTTTCTCTCTTGGATTCCAATTTAAATCCAAAGAGTCCTGGTGAGATCTGAAGGTTGGTCTTGTCAATTATTTCTTCCAGACTGACCTCCAGTTACTAATTGGCTCATTTAAATTCCTTCTTTTGAGGGCCTGTTACAATGGAAGTAACATAATTAAAGTGCAGCACACTTGAATTTGTGGTTGGCTACATCTGAAGCCATGTCATTATTACTATGCTATCAGGCACCATATGAAATTGTGGTATTGGGAAATGACAGTGGGTTTTAATTTTTGCAGGCGAGTGATTTTTCAAAAGAAATTCTGAACATTACCATCATCCTTAATTCTTGCTTGCTTTTATTTCTATCTGTACCAACAATCCATACTGAGGGTAGTACTTGTCAACAACCTAGTACATAAAGGGTTGAATTTGTATCTCACACTGGATAGATGAATAAGGTTGCTGCACACTTGCAAATACACGGCACAGGAATATAGCCTCTCATAATCCTATCCTTCTGCATGAATTCTAATGGTCTCTAGAATGGCACATGTATATAACCCATTATGGTAGGTCTGTCATTTGTGGAGATATAACACAATTAATTCAACTGAAATCAGAATGCTCTTCTTTCTAATTGAGTAGGAGATGATTTATCATGTTTTTGATTTGTATTTCTCTCAAAAAGACAAATTCCCTAGCTGTGACATACAGAGTGCTAGGATAGGTGTGTGTTACCATACCTAACTAACTTCAAACCTTTATGGAAGGGATGGAGAAGCACTTGCAACTAATCATTATGAAAAATTAATTGTGTAGGAATGGTCAGGAATGCATCTCTGAGAACTGGACAATTTCATCAGTGACTTAAAAAGTGCAGCCAAGGGAAAATAGAGAAGAGAATATTTCAGAGACAGAAGAAAGTAACTGAAGAGACTGGACATATCTGAAAATTTATTAGAAGAACTAGCTGGCTGGAGGGTCTTTAGGGGGGTTAGAGCTAGTGGAGATAGAGCTTACAAGGCCTTGGGGAATATGTCATGTCATATCCAAAGTGAATGAACAGCTATTGAAGGGAAATGAGCCTATACTGACAGATTGCTTGGAGATGACCATAGTGGTGCATGACTGTAATCGCAATTACATGAGAGGCTGTAGCAGGAGGATCACAAGTTTGAGAGCAGCTTGAATTACATAGAAACAATATTATTGGAGGTGATTGAGATGATACTGACAGATCACTTGAAGCTAGATATGGTAGTGTATGCCTGTAATCCAGTTTACTTGGAAGACTGTGCCAGAAGCATCATGAGTTTGCAAGGAACTCAAACGGCATAGCTACAAAATCTTATCTCAAATCTCAAGGCAAAGTTTTGTAGAAGGGCTAGGAGTGTAGCTCAGTGGTAGAGTACTTGGTTAATATGCACAACACCCTGGACACAATCACCAGTAATGGAGGAAAAAGGTAGAAAGATTATTTGGGTGGCTTGGTTAAAGGGCCTCTAGGATATGTTTTAGTAAGTAATGATTCACCAGAGAGGTAGCAATGGAGAGGAACCGTAACTCAAGATGTGCCTCACAAATAGAAATAACAGTAGACCACAAACTTAATTTTTGTTGTTAAAATTTCTTGCTACTAATAACTTAACCTTCATTACCCTGATAAATGTCTACATGACAAAAAATACACAAAATCAACACTGAAATGCAGGCCTAGGTGAGTCTAGGAACATGAGCTCTTAACCTTTACGCTTTCCTATGAATGTAATGGTTTGAAATGTGTCCCCCACAGTCTCATAGGTTTGGAAACGTCATTAGCTGGAGGAAGGCAGTCACAGGGAGTGGGTCTTGAGGTGGATTAGTCCCACCCTACCTCCAGGAGAGCTCTGCTCTTGAAACTAGCAGTTTGGCAGCTCTCAGTCTGGAGGATGGGTGTGACATAGCCAGTCTCCAGCTTCTGCCAGCCTGCCTGGCCTTTTCCGCCATAAAGACTGTATCTTTCCTCTGGAACTGTAAGCTAAATAAATCTCCTTTGCTCCCTTAAAAAAAAAAAAAGAAAATGTCTAGGGCTGGTAAATCAGAAGGTAAAGTTAAGAATAATGAACAATTTCAGTTCCAGTTGTACATTAAAAAGAAGAAAAACTAACATGCTCCCCTTTCTGGATATCAGTTTTAACTGGAGTAATGCAATGCCTGATCACAGTTTCCTTTTCATTTCCCTGATGTTTAGTGATGTTGAGCACTTTGCTGTCACACATTTGAACATTTTCTTTTGAGAAATGTCTGTTTAGGAATACTGTTGCTTTTTAATCAGACCATGTTTGGGGTTTGCTTGATTTTTGCCATTTCCCTGATTTTCATATTTATTCAGGATGCTAAACCCTTTGTCAATTGTGCTTTGCAAATATTTTCTTTCATTTTTTTTCTTACTTCATTCTATTGATTGTTTTTTGTTTGCTGCCAAGCCTTTCAATTTGTTCGTGTATTTTTGTATTTGTTTTGGTGCTTTAGAGGTTCTGTCCAAATAAACTTGCTCATTCCAATGACCCAAAGTGATTCCTCAGTATTTTCTTCTTCACATTCAGGTCTTTAATCCATTTTGAGTTTATTTTTGTATATGGTGAGAGGTATGGATCTACTTTCATTTTTCTACATGTGGATATACAATATTCTGCATCGTTTATTAAATAAAATGATCTGGCAATCTTGCCAGTGCATATATCCAAAGAAAATTGAATCTGACTAAAAAAGACATCTCTATTCCTACGTATAGTATACTAGATCACTGCAACCAAGAAACAGAAATAAACTATCAAGTGCTGAATAAATAAAGCAAGTGATGAACTACAGATGAACTACCATTCAGTCAAAAAAAAAGACAAAACTCTGTCATTTGTGACAGCATAGATGGAAGTGGAGATCATTATATTAAGGGAAATAAGCAGAATTTATAAATGGAATCTAAAAATTGATGAGAATAGAAGCACAATTACCATAAACTTGGGAAATTTGGGGGAAAGTAAGGATAGGCAAGATTGGTCAATGATCACTAAGTCACAGTTAGACAAGACATAGATGCAATGGTATTATATTTTATAGTAGGGCGATGTAGGCATACATATACCAAGTATTCCAAAAAATTAGAAGTATGAAGATTTCATGACGGCAAAATAGTAGATGTTTGCTGACATAGGCATGTTTCCCCTGATTTCAACATCATATATGTGTAATAGAGCATAACATAATAACCAATGAATATGTACAATCCTTATACATAAAAAAATCTGCACTTCTGAGATCCCTCAAGTGTAACTCACAGAGCTGAGTCATTGCTTAAGATTCAACCATTGGTTGTGTTTTCTAAGGTGGTGAAAGGATAATGGAGTGTGAAAGAAAACACAATGTTGCCTCCCAAACTCTGAAGTCCTGCAGATCTCCCTGTCTCTACCATGTACTGCTGGCTAAAAGAAGAAGTTCAACTTCCTTTCTAGGTATTTCCTAACTCTCTAGGCTAAGACAGCTTTGGAACACTCTTCTACTAAACTCACATTTCTCCCTTTATCTTTCTACTCCACCCTTCCTGCTACCCATCAATTTTCCTTCTTGCCCATTATCCAGACAGACAGAGCAGAGGCTGAGGAACCAAGTACTTCTAACAAAAAATTTCCTTAGAGAAGAGTACAAAGAAAAATTTGATTAGATAACATTTTAGATCTGCGTCACATAAGAAAAGAAAATGAGTGACCACAGGAAGGTGAGGCCAGAAGATGGCGCTCGATTAAAACAAATTTACTCAATTCCTGCCTGTGAATTGGGAATCATTGCTAATAAAGATTTCTGAGGGCAGAAAAGTGTTGGGCAGAGAGAAGGAATAGTGGTAAAAGACTGCTGGAGTGAACTATGAACAACTGGATAAATGGGGTGCAGTATGATGATGCTTGTGGTCGGCCAGGCCAGTTATTTTCTCCTCTCATTCTCCATCTTCTGCAGGATTCATGCATGGGATGTTTTTATAGACTTGAAGTTGTTCTAATAGCCTCTCCTTAAATCTCATTTCTCCTCCATTTGTAGTAGCCTATGCTTTTCTATAATGACAATGACCACAGCTCAGTTACAAGGTTACTTGGTATCTCCAATCAATCCTCCATGACATGCATTTTGCCTGCCTTGTTTACTGTGGAATAAGTGCTGCACAAGTATGTGTTGAGTGATTTTAAAAATTACAAGTTGGTTACTGTTCACAAAATTTTAAAAATGATGCATGCTTTCATTGTAAAATGTTGATGGAGAATAGCTTAATTTGAGAGAGGAGAAGAGAGAAGAGAGAGAGTATCTATCGAAAGTATCATGTGGTCTTGGACTTTGGATTGGTTTATATGATGAATTATATTTATTGATTTGCATATGTTGAACCAACCTTGTGTGCCTGGGATAAAGCCTACTTGGTCCCCATGGATGATCTTTTTGATATGTTTTTGAATCCGATTTGCCAAGACTTTGTTGAGAATCTTTGCATGTGTGTTCATCAGAGAGATTGGCCTATAGTTTTCTTTTTTTAGTGAATCTTTATTAGGTTTTGGGATTAAGACGATATTAGCTTCATAGAAGGAATTAGGCAGTGTTCCTTCCTTTGCCATTTGATGGAACAGTTTAAGGAGTATTGATGTTATTGACTCCTTAAATGTGTGGTAGAATTCTGTGCTGAATCCATCTGGTCCAGGACATTTTTTGGTAGGAAGATTCGAGATTACTTCTTCGATTTGAGAGGAGAGAGAGAAGAGAAAGAGAGAGAAACAGAGAAAAACAGAGAGAGAGAGAGAGAGAGAGAGAGAGAGAGAGAGAGAGAGAGAGAGAGAGAGGAAAACAGAGTGTCATGGCACATGGAAGGAGAGCAGAGGACAATTTGCAGGAGTTCTTTCTCTCCTTCCACTTTGTGGGCTCCAGGGGTTGAACTCAGGCCATGAGGCTTGGCAACAAGTCCCTCTACCTGTTCGGTCAACTCCCTGGCTCTCATTATTTCACTTTAACCATGAACTTGGTAAAATACAGAGTTTGAGGGGTCAGTAAAATAGCTTGGTTATTAAGGTGCCTTTTCACAATCTTAACGACTTGAGTTTGATCCTCAGAAGTTCCCATGGCAGAAGAGAGAGCTGATTTCCAAAAGTCACCCTTGGATCTCTGCCTGTGTGCCATGGTAGGCATCTCAATCTATCTTTTGCTCTAGCCTCTCTCAAATAAATATACTACATATTTTAAAAGCATACATTTTGAATTACAGATTATATAGTTATTTAAATAACAAATTATACAACTGTGGTGCTATCAAGCAACTAAGATATTTATTAGTGTGCTGATCTATGTACCTTTAAGCACTTCCCCCATTCTTCTCTTCCTTTGTCTCCCACCAGAACTCCATCTACCCAAGCACACGTGTACCAGGCCACTGCACTCCACTCTAGTGGAAATATATCTGAGCTTCACTAAATAAAAAAGCTGGTTTTCATTGAGGTGTAACTGTAAAGAAGTATAAGTCTATGGATTGATTTCATGTGCATTGAAGGAGGTTTTATTAGAAGTTTCTGCAATGTTTCTCCATGCGGCCTCCAAAGGTATTCCCTGTAACTTAACTCCAGTATATTAAGACAAGCAGCTTATTGATATCAACACTTTAAGATCTGTCTTGTATTTGAATTCTGAGAGAATGGCCTTGGTCAAAGAAGAGAACAGAAGCTCTTGGCTCTGACAGAAGGAAGAGAACAGATCTATGGCTTACTACCTCCCTGTTCATCCTCCTTTTCAATGTATTAATTTCTATCAGCTTAAGGGGCATTTTTTTGGCTTCTTGGGTGTAAACTGAACCAGTATAGTTTTTTTTTTAATTTTTATTCAATTGTGTATGTGTGTGTGTGTGTGTGTGTGTGTGTGTGTGTGTGTGTAGAACCACGGACGAATTCGGGAACCACCATGGACCACCTCCACCTCCTCCTTGTTTACTCTGCCCCGGGATTCACAGGCTCCGCCCTATGAGGTCCAGAAACGCAGGCCGCCCCCATTTGCGCCGGCATCTATACGTGGGATCTGGGATCTGAACTCAGGACCCTCTGCCTACAAGGCAGAGGCTTAACCCCTGAGCCACCTCTCCAGTCCTGGACCATTATAGTTTTAAAGATGTCATAGTTGGGCACAGGTATCAACTTGACAGTTGAGGGTTTGAGCTCTGGGCACATTTGTAGAGAATTAGTAGTTGAGTTAGGCCCAGAGCAAACCTGCAGGAGATTGTCTAGCTGATGGGGAAGGACCAGCCAATGGTGGGTGGGACTAGGCCTTGGAATAAAATACAGAGAGCTGGTTGAGGAAGTCAGCATCCTTGTGTATACTTGGCCAGACATGCTGGTCTGGCAAGTAAGGATTGTCCATCTTTCAGCCATTATGTGGTGATGGTGTGGCCAGTTCCCTCAGCCTTGGTGTTGGTGCATGCTCTCCCATCAAGCTGGATTGAGAACTGTAACCTGTAATCATAAAAGAGAATAAGTTCCTTATTCCCTTAAGCCATTTGATTGTGACTTATCAGCAGCCATGCAGGCGAACTGCAACAAAAGAGGTAAGTCATTAACAACCCCTAACCCCTTGACAGAGAACACACGTCCAGCACTGTAAACCAGTCAAACAACAGTGGAAAAGGAACAAACTGACAGTGGACAGGATCAGATGTCTCAATATAACTACAAACACCAAAGAGTAAACTTCCATCTAAACACCTCTCATTTTATCTTTGGATAGGAGAGGATCTCAACACCCAGACACAATGTGGCCTAGCACAGTAGAAGAAAAGTGAAGACAATAGAAGCCAACTAGAATGCAGAGTACTGATGACCCTGCAATGCTCACCCAGAATCAGGTAAGCCAAATTGCTCCCCATCCCAAGACTCAGGGAATCTTGCAGAAGAGGGGACGATAAGATTCAGAGAGCCTAAAGATAGGGCAACAAGACATTCCACTCGAGGCTGCTGCCTCCAGAACTCACTGCAATGAGACTTATCCTTACCAGACCTGCACAATGGCGACACATCGACATATCCCAAAAAGCTAGCAAGGATCTCAGGAGAAAGAATTAAATGCAGTGTGAAATTTAGGGGCTAGGGCTAGACAGGTAGAGGGGAGTGCTTCTATCAGTGGGTCTGCCTAAGGAAGGGTCACTTGGTCTGCTACAGAGGCCTGAAACCTTACTAGAGCAGAAGATCCAGAGGGAACCCAGGGACCCATAGAAGCAGACAGAAGGATTGGAGGGAGTGGGATGAATGACGAAAGGAAGAGAGGGAAGGAAGGAAGGGGAAGAGGGAGGGAGGGTGCAAGGAGAAGGGCAGGGATAATTAATCAATACACCTGTAAAACTTCAAAAAAATAAAATCTGAAAAAAGTTAAGCCATTCAGTGTTGCCATCCTGTTTTGTAAAATATCTCACAAGAACACAAATGAAATGCACACAGAAGAGTCATTTCTATGTCTTGGTAAGGCTTGGGTTTTCTAATGCAATCTGTGTACTTGTCAGTCATGGCACCCAAGCAGCAGCAGATATGAACCTGGGTGGAGTGTTTCTTTAGGGCTGGAGTCTGAGAGGCTTTGAGTGGATTTTCCCTGTCTTTTTCATATATTTTTTCTCAAGCATATTGAGTACTTATCCCTGCCTCTCTCCCTACCTTCTTCTCATTCCCTTTCCCCTCTCTTCATCAATCCATCCCACTCCTTTCCACCCTCCTTCCTGACTGCTTCTTTGCCCTTCCAACTTACGCCTCCTTTTCGCCCTGTATGTAGTGTTTACAAAATGGCTGCAGCTGGTGGTTTGAGTCATTTCTCAGAAAATAAAAGATATTCAAAAAGAATATGTTATATATGTTATACCAAACCAGACTTCCCATTATTTTTAACCAGTGACTAGAGGACAGTTTGCACATATGAGCCCGGCCTTAGTAGGTGTTTTCAATTTGCACTTAGTTTTTAAAGGCATTTGGACACACCCTTCAGAGAAGCATATGTTTCTAAGGTCAGCCACAGTGTCCACTACTCCAAAAGGTCCCATTTCATTATAAACCAACTCTTAAAGAAACCTAGAATGCAGGCTCATACAGCCACTCTGGCGAGCCGTCTGGAGATTCTTAAAGAAATTAAAGATTGAAATGCTATATGACCCTGCTATTCCACTTGTGGGTATAACCCCACATACAGCAGAGGTTCACCTCGATAGCACAAGCACGACCATGTTCATAGCAGCACTGTTTACAATAGCAAAGTCATGGAATCAACCCAAATGTCCAACAGTTGACGAGTGGATAAGGAAACTGTGGTACATCTATACAATGGAGTACTACTCAGCTATCAAAAATGATGAATTACTGGAATTTTCTGGGAAATGGATGTCATTAGAAACAATTATATTAAGTGAAGTATCCCAGACCCAGAAAATTAAGCGCCATATGTACTCCCTAATAGGTGGCTCCTAGTACCAAACCCACCCAGCCCACCTTGAGACACTCATAGGTAAATCTATGTATTACCTACAGTAATTGCGAGGATTATGAATAGGAGGGATGGGGTTGGAGGGCCACACCAGAAACAAGGAGAGAAGTGACCATGTTACAGTAGAGAAAATAGGCCTCCATCAAGGACTGCAAGAAAGTAATGTGACACCTGGTTAAGTTCACAGACATTCGTTCCTGATCATTTACAACTAAGGGGGTATGAACTCACCAGAAGGGGAGGGCATATAGTCTGGCAGATTAAAAAGTAACCATTTTGCAAATGGGTGATTGACCCCTCCCATTGTCAAATGCCATATGACCCTGCGATCCCACTTTTGGGTATAAGTATTACATCTACCCTTGAATGTGCTCTTATAATAAGACTCCAGTTTAACAGCTTTTTGTCTCTGGCCAGGGGGTGACATACAGTGCCCATCACGATGGAGTGAAGGGCATTGCAGGAGCAACAAAACTGCAAAAGAAAATCAACAAACCACAATCCAGAACTTCAGAGACTCTATATCAACCACCTAGAACTAGGCCAGACTAATCTCTCCCCATCCTGAAGCTCAGGGACATTTGTGGAAGAGGGGGCGGTAAGAGTGTAAGAGCAAAAGAATGGGAGGAGCAATGATTTGCAATATACTCCACACAAGTTAGGGCCGAAGCAATCATAATTGGACATTGCATGCCCGGCGCAATGTCCAACACACTATTGATCTCACAAAGTCTAGCATCTGCTAAAGGCACCAAGATCCTTGGAGGCAAGGGATTGGCAGCCACAGTAGTGTTCCTATACTTAAGGGGAACACAGGAAAGGGTTCAGGGAAATGCCACTGGGTCCTTGTACGTCATCGGGGAGGAGGGCCCAGAGGAGAGTCAGGCATGCACAAGAAAGGACTCTGGGAATTGGGGCGGGAGGCACTGGGGGATGGGGAGGGAGGGGTGAGAAGAAGGGGAGCAGGGGGTTTGGGGGGAGGAGGAGGGAGGGAGGGAACTGGTGTACCTATTAAGTTTGTATGAGCTGAAATAATAAAAAATGTATTATAAAAAAAAAAGAAACCTAGTAGATTTAAACTCCTGTTTGTAAGCACATACTCTCCCTTTGGTTTCTGTTGGTAATGTGTAGGTGGGACTCCTTTATCAAAACAGCAATTGAATCATTTTCAGAGCTCCTTCAAGACTGCTTTTCTATACAAGGGACAGTGCAGAAAACCTTGTAAAAGAAATTTCCTTGTCTAATATCGGCAAGGTCACAGGGATAGCTCCACTTTTTATATGCAACCAGTGTTCAATTTCACAATGCCTTATACATGATAAGGCAGTTTCCTATTTTCTATGGAATTGTGTCGTGCCTCCCACTGAATCCCTCAATGCTGAGAACACAGACAGAACTTAGCTCCTCTTTAGAACTGAGGATCAGCTTCTGTTCTTCCTTAGGAATTTATTCCTGGACCTGCATCACCCAAGGACACATCCCTTTCTAGCAAGTAGCATATAGAGTTAGCAAGAGCCCAAATCTCCTTACCTTGATGAGAACCCATTCTAAACAGCTTTCCAAGCTCCAGTTTAAGATGCCCTGGGATCTCGGTTGCCACTGTATCACTGTATTGTGAACAGATTCTCCTACGACCTAATCCTGCCTTCTTCTTCTGCTAAGGAGTATTCCTTGAACATAAGCTTCAATAAATTTTCTACTGGTTCACAGTCTGTCACAGCCAAGGAGTAAATAGGACCCAGATGCTGAATGCCCTTCCTCTGCCACATCAGCAGACATTATAATGCTAGGAAATAAATACATTAATCACATAGTGTTGCCATGATGACACTCCTGAGAATTCATTTGGCACAATACTACCTTTCTCCAGATGAGGAGATGGAGACAGAAAACCAAAGGTACCATATGCTAATTAGGTGAAAAACTTTGGCTTAGAATCCACACCTGTAGCCCAGTCATGTCAAATACAGTATTCTACTATTTAATCTATCCCCAGGAAAGTGTGATAGTCAACCTCAGTGCTGAGAATTCGAAGTATTAACAACCAATTGCCCATCCTCTATAGACAATGCCCATTTTGACCTCTGGGCTTAAGAAGCCACCTTCTGAATACAGCTACCAGTTGAATACAGAATCTCAGTCTCAATCAAGTGTGGTAGTATACTTTATTAATGAATAAATGAGTGCATACAGGCCAAATAATACTTCGATGACAAATCACACACATATCCCCACATGTACTGAAATAAACTTTGGACATGGAATATTGGGCACCAAGTTCACAATCAAAACATGGTTCACAGTCCAATAAATTATTTTTTTCTCTCCAGTGTACTATTGGAAATTATTTATCAGCTATGTCAAATAGAGGAACTTTTACAGTCTAATCATCCTACCTATGAAAAAGGGTCAGGTTGCCTTTAGAATTGTAAAGAGGATGCCTTAACAGGGCAAGAAGTCACGGATCTCTGTAAATGACTTTTACCTGGTTCAGAGGAAAGAGCTCTGGGATCTTTGTAGTTGACAGGCACATTATCTAGTGCATGTTCTTGGCACATCTACATTGGCAATCATTTTGACACCCAAACTATATCTTAATAGGGTTGAAGTCATTAAGATAAATTAACTAGCTTTATAAAAAGAAGGTGGTAAAAAGCATATTTAGGTCTTCAACATTTGACATGTCAGTGTCACAATCTGATTACTGTTAAAACCACTGCCAGTCCAGATGTTTAAATCAATATTTCATAAAGTGTATCAGACCTGAGTTAATCAGTTAAGTGACCAGGAACAATGGCAGGAGAGTAGGGATGAGATTTTTCACTGCTTTTTGGTATAACACTGTACACACCTTATGAACTAGCACTATCCTGCACAATGCTGAATCTTTCAAGTTAGTTAAAATGCTTTTGAATTACAAGACAAAGAGTGGCAGGAAAACCCAGCTTCTAGAATGGGTAAAGCTTTAAAAGACCTTAAGTCCTCATTACCAGGATCCAGAGGCTTTAGGATTTAGGCTAATGTAACAAACTGGGGTTGGCTGGGATGTTCTGGCTATTTTAGCTCCTCTTAAATAAAAATATGCTCATATTTTAAAAAATTGCTTTGTAGTAAAAACCTTTTGAAAGTTTAAAAGAACATTTGACAGCTTTCTTTTTCTTTTCAAATGGCAAACAAAAGAGCTAGCCACCACTCTGGGTTCACATTGATCCTAAAATAGAGAACAATCTGGATACATAGGATCATTCCATTTAATGTCTCTTACAAAAACTGAAAGTCAAATCAAATGAGTTTGTCATATAGAAGCCCAATTTCCTTTCTTATTTGGCAGTTTCAGTGAATAACAATCAGGAAGTTTCCATGTATACATTGGTACTTGAGAGGAAATTCTATGCTAATATTTAACCATGTTGAAAATGAGGAAATTCTATGAGACAGGGACCACATAACAAAAAGAAAATGCAGCTGTCCTGAAATAAGCATATTTTTACTGACAAGGATCAAATGATGTCTGGTCACATTCCAGAAACTGTTTATTGTAGTTGGTCTCACACGGAGCTTGCAGTTGGGCGTCCTGGGGGACAATCCAGGCACTATTTTACTCTGCTTTTCTGGGGAGCTATACAGACATCACAGCAATCAAGTACTTTATTTATGAAACCATCAAGATTTCATGTCATCAAGAAAAACGGAACTCAGGAATTGTTTCTCACATGCACATCAACTCTTTGAAAGTAAGCACTCACAAAGTTTTATCCTATATGAGTTAGTCTAACAAATAAGATACATGTTGATATTATTGAAATTAACAAGGTGATTATTTGGGTTGTTGATACTTTAACATATACTGAGATTAAACTAAGAAGAACAAATCAAGTGCACTTAAATGGCCCAAAAATACAGGCTGTAATGCATCCATATTTTCCTTTGGATGGTACTGGAGCTAAGGATGATCAAGCAGCAGGCCAGGTAGTGAAAACCTTTAGGATCGTGACAGGAGTTTCAACTTGTACAGCACAAAGTAGAGGGCAGCAACAGAGGTGGAAAATCCAGTGATCTTTAAGAGACCAGGCACTGAAGGCAGGTTTCGCTCCAAGAAAGTGCGGGTAATTTCAACTGCTGGGACTTCCTAGATGAATGAATACAGATCATTAACAAACTCTTGCAGTAGCTAGAAGAAACAAAGTTATGTGTGATATTTATTGTGCAGGTGTATCCCCTAGCCAGTAGCACTGACAATGAAAGTAGAGGTACAAGAGTGTGATGTACTCTGATTGCTCTACAGAGATGGAGTAGCCAGCCTTACCTGAAATTCGGGCTCCTGCATCCATATGTCCTTCTTGGCAACTTTTCCTAGAGCATTCAAGACCTGAAAGAAAAGTGATCATGACATTAGGAAATTAGGTTGTACTGTTAGTCCTGTTAACCAGCCATGAACCCAGGGGGATGGGTGAAAGAGAAACATATTCTATCAGTATCAAGAAACTAACAGATGGGTGGAAAAAGAAAATGTATGCGATACGCACATGCAATGGAACACTATTCAACCTTAAGTGAGATGAACTCAGAGGATAATGTCATATTAAATGACATCTACCAAGCTCAGGTAGACAAATCACATGTTATCACTTATATACAGAAGCTGAAAAATGCATCTACTAGAAGGAGAGAGTAGATCACAGGCCATCAGGGTTTAAGAAGGGTTAAAGAGTAAAGCTAGTGGGAGAACGGATAATGCATACCAAAATACAGTTCAATGGGAGGAATAAATTCTAATATTCTGTGGAAACACAGTGACTAAACATAATCATCTACACATAATCAAAATAGGTAGAAGATTTTGATTGCTCAAAAGAAATAAGTGCTTCATGTGAAGTTGCCAATTATCTTGATATTGATCACTGTACATTATATCCATGTGTTGAAATATCACACTATAGCCCATAAAAGTACACAACTGTGCTAACAAAACCCAAATACATGGTCTTAAAACTTGTCATAAATCCACTAGAGCATAAAGCAAAATACACAAAGATCAGATGGCAAAAAAGCTGCCATGGGACTGGGACCATTGCTCAGTGGTAGAGGGAGCACTTTCCCTCCTATGCATGGCACTGTAGATTCAATCCCCAGCACCACCAAAAAAATGCTGTACAATTCAGGAAGCACTGTACCTCAGCTTCCTCCCTTACCTCTCTAGCTGCTCGTTCTCCAGCCTGGACTGCTCCTTCCATGTAACCACTCCACTGAGTTGCTGTCTCTGTCCCTGCAAAGTAAATTCTGTCCACTGGCTGACGAATCACCCTTTTAAGGGAAGGAGGAGGAAGACGTCACACAGAGATGCATGAGATGTAACACAGATGATAAGGGGAAATGAAGCAATCACTCACTGTTCTCACATGATTCATAAAAGGAAAGAAATAAATCACATAGAAGTATCCATGGGACTCAGTCCAAGGTAAAAGACGGCTTGCCTATGAGGATTTGAATTTTTCAAGGTAGGGATAAGCAGATTGCTAGATTATCCATCACTAAAGATGATATTGACCTATTTTCAGGCAGCCTATCAGAACACATATTCAATCGTCAATCAGATTTCAGTTGTATTTCCTATTTACAGTCCCCTTCTGCTTTCCCCACTGTCATTTGATGGCACAATTCTTCTTGAGGTCACACTCAACCACAGAGCCTGGCCATGGAAACATTTCCAGTACGTCAGGAGCGAATATAGAGGCAATGGTAATGATAGGGGTACTAATTGTCATTTCTGGCAAAGAATAGACCTCAGGGATTATGCGGGCATGCCTTCTAGCACAATAACCTCTGTACAGCTTCTCTGAACATATTTAAGAACTGGCTAAAGAAAAGGAAATGGCCCTCTTCTTATAAATAACTCCTGCCAAAGAGAATCAAAGAAGGGCTAGTAGTAGACTCAATGGATAACTGTCTTCTCCAAATAGCACCCCTTCTTGTTATTTGTCTTGTGTGAGCTACTTCCATGAACTCCTCTAAGCTGTGTATCCATTACCTCAACCCTTTTCCCAGTTCACCCCTTTCACAATTTATAAATCCTGTGCTTCATCTCTACTTGAACCCAGTTCTATCGTCTAAGCCTCTACCACAACTCTAGAATTAATTTAGCTCATAAATTTTGTTATTATTAACAATGCTTGTTTAATTCAGTTTCAAAAAAAGGACAAAAACAAAGGTCTCAAAAGGAAAATATTAACAATTGTTTCTTCTTTCTCCATGGGCAGATGCGACCTTATGTTAATCTTCTAGACCCAATCCTCTAGTAATAAGATGACAATATGATGCCCACCTAGGTGGCCCGGTAACCTAAGTTGGAGATACTGTCTCATATCAACTCTCCAACCCTACAGGAGTAACTATATCCAAATAGCAGGCCTGTGAATGAATTGCAAATACCTTGTAAGAAGCTATCCCTTTGGGCTTCCTTGAATATAGTTCTCCTGACAATCAAACACTATGTCTAAAAGCCATAGAGATAATGACATCCACGGAACCAGATATACTTCTAATAAACAAGGTGTATTTCTAATAAAGGGTGTACTCTCAGCCCTACGGGGATCTCATCTCCTCCCATTTCAGCTACATACTATGAGGACTCCTCCCTCTGAAGAGGGCTATCTGATTCTCCATTGTTGCTGAGGTAGATGTGTTGAATAAAAACACCCAATATTTTCCTGTGTACACTGGTACCAAGGGGTCTTGGGTAGTCCTGTGAAACTAAATCTTGAACTGAGAGCAAGAAGGTCTGCTGGAGGACACTGAAGCTGTCTTTATCTCAAAAGTACTGCTGACATTTGCAACCCTCCTTGTTGTTGTCCTAGTATCCTATGTACTGGCATTTGTTGAGAAACATAAGAAAAGTTACAAACTGTCTATTTTAGAACCAGAAAGAAGAACACTGCCTATTTCTAGTCTTTACTGAACATGACTTACATGAAATGTGACATCAGTCTTCTAGAACTGGTATAATGGTTATTAGGTATTACCTTCCATATTGGGTCATGATCCCAGGAGGGAAGTAGGCCGTGTAACAGCCCCCAGAGTACTGCTCCTCACACCAGTTCTTCTCTTCATAATGGACTGGCTGTAGTTCAGTGAGAGAAAATTTCAAAGAAAACTTTTTAAAAAGTGGAAAAGTCTAGCATGGATCACAGGCTCTAAGATCCTTACAGGCAAGGGATTAACAGCCACAATAATGTTCCTATACTAAAGGGGAACACAAGACAGAGCTCTAGGCAATGCTACTGAGTCCCTACACTCCATCAGAGAGGAGGACCCAGAGGGAAGTTTGACATGCACACTAAAGGATGCTCCAGGAATGGCAGGGAGGGCGCACTGGGAGAAAGGGAGGGAGGGGGAGAAAGGAAGGGGAATAGAGGGAGGGAGCAAGGGGATACAGGGAGGGGTGGAGGGAGGGAGGGGAATGGGGTATTTATCAAATTTGTATAAAGATTATTAATAAAAAATAAAAAGCTGAAATGTTATTAGTCAACAGTGAGGGCTCATGCATACTTGGATAAAAATTTTACAGTACTATGAAATGGGAGTGGCGTGGGAGCTCACTGGCAGATGACAAGGCCATGGCTTTGTTCCCTATGCGAGAAACAAGAGGGAGGAAGACAGGAAGAAAGGGAAGAAGGGGGAGAGAGAAAGAGAAAGAGAGGAGAGAAAATAATAATGAGAATAAAAATGATAACGAAGCACAGAGCAGAGGTAAAAGTTCTTGCCCTAGATCTGCAAAGCTCTAGGTTTGAGCCCATCACCATAAAATAAACAGGATAGGAAGGGAGGAGTAGGGGAAATAAGAAAAGGGAAAGATGCAGGGGGTAGGGGGGAGAAGGAGGGAGGGAGGGAACCTATTAAGTTTGTATGAGTGGAAATAATAATAAAAAATGTTAAAAAAAAAAAAAAAGGGAAAGATGTCCCTCAGGAATGAAGGTCAGTAGCAGAGCACTTGCTTAACATGCCCAAAGTTCTCGATTTGATGGCCAGCATTGCAAAGAAAACAGAAGAGGAGGACTTGCAAAGTATAGACACTTTGAGTTCCTGGACCCCTTGACTAAGGGAAACATGACAGCCCCAATATTTAATACAGGACACTTTCATTCATGTTGATTCTGGAGGATTTAGAGCTATGTCTTCAGGAATCTCCCACCCCCAACAATAAGGTCTAATTTCTGGAGTATCTAAGACAATGGACTTCACTTACCATCCTCATATACATTTCTAGAAAGGAAAGGTTGAGAAGGAGAAAGCAGAGGACAAACATAGTGCTCAAGAAAGGCTTTTTTTGGGGGGGGGATCTCTTTCCTAAGCCAGAAAAGTACATGACAGGAATCCTACTCAAGGGGAGACAATTAAAGTGAAAGCTTCCTAGGGTACATGAGAGAAGTCAGCACAGTCTTAGGGTTCATTATTTGAACAGTTCTGAGATTATCCCTGGAAAGAGTCCCCAAGTACTCATGGACCCTTCAGAATCATTTTCTTATTATTATTTTTTTCAGTGGTACAGTGAGAGCCTAAGGACTGCTACATGAGCTATGAATTGAGTCTCTACAGTATAAATTACTGTCTTGGAGTTGGGCAGAGATTAAGTCTGGTGTGCCAAATATATACCACTGTGCCTTCACACCCCATGATGACTGTGCTTTTATTTTGCAGCAGGCAGTTGACAATGGCAGGAGGGAAGGAACTTTTCTCTAGGTATAAATCTCATCCATCTGTGACATGATACCTCCTGTTCCAAGACTGATTACAACTGGTTGCCAGTTTTCCAGGGAGCATTTAAATAGCCAAAGGTAATGCATTCTCAGCAGTTCCATGAACATGATACCAGTTTTAAATGATCTTTTGGAACCGTTGTGAGCCTCTAAATTAAAGATATCACTTTTTTCCTTCTTAAGACAGCTAAAAAATTAGAATCAACTTAAATCTATCACTCTATGTACTACCACAGAGACCTGGTTCCTTACTTGCAGACAACCCAAAAGGTGTTGTGATCCACATATGCAGAGGGACAGGAGGGCAGGAAGGATTGGATTGAAGGGAGGGATGGGTTGGAGAGGAGAATGGTGGACGAGGAAGGGAATGGGAAAAGGACATAGATGCACTTCGTACATGAAAATTTCTCAATAAACAAGTTAAGGAAAAGAAAGCAGAGCCAAGTGTGTTAGGGATCAAAACTGAGGATTCTTACAAACAAAGCTTCTTGAGACCCCAGAACTTTGGCATACAGCTCACAGATTTTCCTCTTCCTATAGAAAAGAGCCAAAAAAAAATGTTAAGAAAGTAAAACCTAATAGGAATACATCAAGTTCTAGGGTTCATGATGGAAAAATTCATTAATGAAAAATGAAACTTAATGGCCTTCTGTAACTATTACATAAATATCTCAATGAATTCCTATATTCAGATTAATTTTATATGCCTCAATTTATTTCTATACTCAGATTAACAGTATGTATATCAATAAAATAGAATCATTTGATTTAAAGGATGAATATACCTTTTTTTGAGATAAGATCTTGCTATGCAGTCCAGGCTGGCCTGGAACTTGCTAGGTAGATAAGGGTGCTCCTTAACTTACTGCAATCCTGCCTTGGCACTCCTCCTGAGTTTTGAGATTGCAGGTATGTGCCACCATGCCCTGCTAAACTCTTCTAAAATGATGCCAATTAAATTCACAACTTCTGGTAAATATTTTTAAAGGTCTAATTTATTAAACTCATCCATTAGAGAAGAAAATATTTCTGTTTTACCATTTATTTGGACAGGTTCACATTGTTCTGGTTATACCTTTTTCAGTGTATATTGTTTAAATATGTGAAAATCCTCCCAAAATATATGTTAAAGGCAACCAGAAAATGTTTTAGAAAATGAGGCAAAAGATTTAGTTCAAATCTATAAAACTAGCATAAAGACCTGATGAAGGGGATGGAGAATTGGCTCAGTCTGGAAAGTACCTGCTTTACAACCATGAAGGCCTGTGTTCAAACTAGGGAGGCAGAGACACGAGGATTCTTTAAATGCATTGACCAGGCAGTCTTGCCCAATTGATGGGCTCCAGATTCAGTGAGAAACCCTATCTCAATAAGGTGAAAAGCAATAAAAGCAGATGCCTGACATATGCCCTGGACTCCACATGTGCATACAAGGATATGCAAGAGCCCCTCCTCCACACTCGCGCATATTCATGAACACACATATTCTCAAATACAACACACACACACACACACACACATGCACATATTGAAACACACTATTAAATTTTTAAAATGACCCAAGGCAAATGACCAATCATAAGTATTTCTTTGTGTGTACATGTGAATGAGAATGCACAAATGGGTGAAACTTACTAGTAGTAAAATAATAAACTTTAAATATATGCCAGTTCATGTTGAAAATTGCATGAGAAAATATGTTTAAAACATAGTCCCAATTTCTCTACATAGCATGGGATGAAATGTAGTCTTATCAATCTATTAACATCCTTAATCTTCCTGCATTAATATAACTCTCAGAATTCACATCTCAATGTCAAAGAGGATTAAGTTAGAAAGAAATGTAATTATAAATGTTATTTACTGATATACCCTGTTTCCATGGAAGGTTTTAAAGCTATCACCTCCTGAGATGATGTGACACATCATAAAGTAGATACGTAAATTCTAGAACAATCAGGAAAGATTGGTTTCTTTCAAGGAGCTATTCATATTGCACATTAAAAGTTATAACAGATACAGCGAGATGGTTCAGTGGGTAGAAATTATTCCTGCATAACACTGAGTTTAATCCTTGGAAACCATGTAAAGGAAAGCTGGATACTGTGGTGCATTTTTTTTTGTTTTTGTTTTTTTTTAACGTGGGACCTGGGATCCGAACTCAGAACCTTCTGCTTGTGAGACAGAGTCACAACCCCTGAGCCATCTCTCCAGCCCCACTACTATGGTGCATTTTTAAAATCCCAGTAATCACATGATAAGATTGGTGGTACAAACAGGACTATAGCTTGAGAGTTCATGAGCCATCTACCTAGAGAACATATTACAGTGGCAGAAACAAAATATCCTGCTTCAAAAAAGGGAGAGAAGTTACTTGTCCTTTATCTCTACATGCTTATTGTGACATGCATGTACACACATTAATAATAATAATAATAACATAAAGAAAGAAAAAATAGGACAAATTTTATGATATTACATTGTAATCATTTTCAATCACAAAGTTATAAAAATATAAGTCATTCGTTGTGTTTTGTGTTATTAGATGAGCCAAGGTAGAAGTTGACACAAAGCACTTCAGAAAATTTCATTCTCTTCCTTTCCATTTATTAAAATTAAAATTTCTGGAACATATAGGTAAGGCAA
This sequence comes from Typhlomys cinereus, assembly GCA_023101885.1. Classification (NCBI taxonomy): domain Eukaryota; kingdom Metazoa; phylum Chordata; class Mammalia; order Rodentia; family Platacanthomyidae; genus Typhlomys; species Typhlomys cinereus. The sequence continues at coordinate 4,295,772 of JALPQD010000158.1, read as the reverse complement.
GAAAAGTAAAGACTGTTTGGTTGTTTGTCTGATTGTTTGTTTGGTGTTAGAGGTGGAAAATATATGCCTCACATGAAAGGTATATACTCTACCACCAAGCTACACATTCCCTGCCCAGAGTAATGGATTCATTAAGTGGTGGCCAAAAGATGTCACCATGCAAATCATCGTATAGTTGAATTTATTCAACAGCTTCTAAATCTGTGTGCTTATCATAATCAGCTGAACAGGTTAATAAAAATACAAATACTCAGGCTTTACCTTGAACCTGTGTAATCATAATTTATGTGCCTCAGGAAAATATATTTTGCAGATATCCTTTAGGAGACTTTGATACAGTAAGTTATGGGGAGCACTGCTCTTATCAGTGATATATTCAGCAAAAGGTTTTGCCTTACAAAAACTTTAGAGAAGTTCAGCCAGTATGTGGAATCATAACCAAATGTCTAGCTCCAGGCTGGCATTTATTTTATTATTAATAAGAAGAGAAAGCAGGAAATCCAAAAGAAAATGTCAAGCTTAGTGTGGTGTAATGAAAAAAAGGATACATTACCTGCTACTTTTGACTTTGTAGTAGGTTAGCTAATATAATTTGAATGTAAGTGTACCTCTAAAATTCCTGTGTTCAAAGTTTATCCCCAATGTGCTAGAATTAAAAGTCAGAATCTTTGGGGGATGTTATTAAGTTATGAGAGATCTATATATTCTGTGATTATATCCATCTGTCTAACAGAAAAAAATCCTATGTCTTAACTATATAAAATGAACAAAAATATGTAAAATTAAGTTGATGCATGCACATGGACAAGGACTTGAACAAGGAAGACATGAAGAAACATAAAAAATTTGTTGAGATTGAAAATATTTGTGAAATACTTTAGGAATCCTATTCTACTGTTGGTGCAACAAAGAAAGCATAAAGCAAGGGCTGTAGAGATGGTTCGGAGATTAAACAAAGACTTCGTCTTGAAAGTAAAAGGACCTTAGTTTGGATCCCCAGATCCCATGTATAAACACTGGGTGGAAATGGCTGCAGCCTGCAGTTCTAGCCCTGGAAGACAGAGCAAAGCAATAGGAGATAGAGAAATCCTGGTTGACTCCTGAATGCCAATCTTGGGCCTCCATAATCACACACAGTATCCTCTGACACACACCACGCACACACATATATAAATAAATCTTTAAAAATACAGTGCTAATCTTTACTTATATTCAGATATAAATTATTTACCTTATTTCTTTATGTAGCTTAGCAAGACGATCAGCTTTCCGGGCAAGTATGAAACTGGGGAGGGAAGGAAGCCACATCTGAATGATCAGTTATAGTCATTTATCTTAAATGTCACTGCCTATTCAGCATTAGTGAACTTTCCCAGACTCTTTCCCTGCAGCAGAGCAAATGCCATGCTGTCTTCAGGCAGGCTCTCTTTATATATGAATCCTGCTAGGACCTGAGCTCCTAAGTGACAGGTCACTTTTTGATTAATATTTTACTGTTAACACAATATTCAGTAAAATAGGAAATCAGATGTTGAATGAATTAAAGTTGTACTTAAGTTGTAACTAATGTTATCCTGGGAAAGGTACTTGATAAATGCTGAATGAATATTAATGTGTGCCTATAGTGGATGCCATGGTGCCTTCTCACCAAAATACCACTCAGAAGCAATAATTGGTGCCCTTAGCACACAGCTGAAATCTTCTCCAGCAATTACACTCGGAAGGTCAAGATCCTGCTTCTCCTCAGAAGAAATAAGCATCTAATGACCAGCTCTGTGATGGGTGAAATACTAAAGCCCACTCCCACAACTCAGTTTTGGGACAACTGTGATGGTCCATAGCAGCTTTGTGATTTCCATGTCCTGGCCTAGGCATCTATTGTAACAACACTGATTTACAACTTTCTTCTACCTGATTCTGATTCCTTCCTGTCCTATATTGGAGTAACTCTCAAAGTTCTTCCCAAGAAATCTTTTGTACCCAAATTTTAAGTAAGCTTCTTGAGAAACTGACCAAATAGTCTCCCTAGAAAGTAACTCAATAAAGCTCAGCTATAATTTATCTGCTTCCCTTTAGTCAAATATTACTAATTGTACATGTATTTTAAAAAATTAAATTGGTACATGAAATGATTAGTTATACTACAATTAGAAAATTTTCAAAAATCTAAATGAGGGGTGGCGAAGTATATCAATGTTAAAGCACTTGATTAATATGCATAAGGCTTTAGGTTGAGTTCCAACTGTCATTCACCCCCACCAATCTTAATGATTCTTAATTTAAAAAGAATTAAAGTTGAATTTATATTTTCCAGACAGACTGAAAAAATAGGCAGATGAGGCAAAAAAAAAAAAAAAAAAAAAAAGGTATTTCCCTTCCTTTACCCTTCCCCAAATAAAACTATTCTTCAATTTGCCTGGCAACTCCTTCAGAGCTGTTATTAGAGAATGTTCTGAGAAGCAAAGATACAAAGTTGGTTAACACAGAATACAATTTCAGCCACAGCTTTAGATACAAAAGGAGACCAGGGGCTGGAAAAGATATTTTAATGAGTAACGCATCAACTTGCAATCCTGGCATCTTGAGTTTTATTCCTGGATGAGTTCTAAAAGTTGTCCTTAGACCTCCACCTGTGTGTTGTGGTATGCATGTGCTCATTGCTCCAGGCCCCAAAGTAAATATAAATAAATAAATAAATAAATAAATAAATAATTACATAAATAATTACATAAATGTAAAAAATAAAGAAAGGGGATCATCCAGGAGGGACACAAGGAGGTAGGAGTAGTAAGTAGGGGAAGATAATCAATAAAATACAAACTATGCATGAAATTGCAATCATGAAACCAATTACTTTGTGTATTAATTACAAAAATAACAAATAAAAGGAGAAATTTGAATTTTTGGAAGATAGTCAAATTTATGCTTGGCTTACATCTTCACTTATGGCTGATAATTAAATGGTTTTAGCTAAATTTTAGGTGCATGTAAAAATCAATACATTTAGCCTTTTATATTACTTGAAAGAAAGTAATAAATAAGATCTGCTGAAAAATGAAGTGATTTATCTGAAAATCCTTTTAGTCAGCTAATCTCGTATGGCTTTTACAGTACCTGACCCATTTTGTAAATCAAATGTGCTGGGTTTGTTTAAGGGACATTTCATAGTTCTAAACTTCAAGGTCCTTTCCAGCTTCCAAAAGTAATTGTTATTACCAACAGTGTTGGGCAATCATTACCTCTGTCTTTGAGGCTCTCATGGTCAAGTGCAAAGGACAAAGAAGAGTAATCTATCTTCAAGGATTTCATTAACAAGAACAAAGTACAAAGCTGGGAGTGTTGCCATATGCCTGTAATCCCAGTTCTTTGGAGGTGGAGAAAGGAGGATCAGTAATTCAAGGCCAGCCTTAAAAAAGAAAAAAATAGTGGACCAAAGTATAAAGTGTAGAGCCGGGCCTGGCAGGATAAGGCGTATAGCCCTAGATACCTAGAATCTGAGGCAGCAAAGTTCAAGGTCATCTTGGTTACAAAATGAGTTCTAAGATAGCCAGGGTAACAGTGAAATCCAGTCTCAAAATGAAATTCACAAAAGATGGTCAGAGATATAGATTAGTAGTAGAGCACTTGCATAGCCCGTGGAGGACATAGGCAATTGTCCTGATAAAATGAGAGAGGCTGGTCAACAACAGGTAAAAAGAGAAAATATTTCTTCATCACTCTCATATACTTTTGCAGACTTCTATTACCAAATTGATTAAAAGAGAAACAAAGAAGTTTATTATCATTTGCCTCACATGGCACTTAAGAGACATGATAGTGAAAAATAAATCAAGATAGGGCATATGTGAATCTGGCTTACATTGCTTAAGCATACAAAGAACAACACATTTTAAAGACAAAAGAAATCGGTTTTGAATTTCTGAAGGTGGGAAACAATGAGAAGGTAAACAAAGATTTTTCTTGGTGGTCAGCTTGCAGATTCCTCTTGTTCTGTCTCTGAGCTGATAAAATGTTGTTTTCGTAAAGGAGCATCCACATCTTAAATTGGATGCAGGGTAGGACAGAAAGACCTTTTACCTTTGTAAACCTCCATCCTTCTTTTAAGCAAACAGAAAAAAGAGTTCTCCTGCATCATAATGGTCTTCAGCTCAACGATGCTTCACATTTTCAATATTTTCAAGATATATATTCGGGCCTCTCATAGGTACTAAGCTTCAGTTAAAGTGGAGGAATAAGTTCTAGTGATCTACTGCACAGTTGGGTGACTACCGTCAATATTAATGTATTATACTATGTTTCAAAACAGCTAAATGATGATCTTCAAAATTCTTACCACAAAATGATAACCATTTGAGGTAATAAATATGCTAACAAATCTGACTTGATCATTCCATAATGCAGACATGCATTGAAATTTAATTTTTTTCCCACATACCTATACAATTAGTTTTATTCAACAAAATAAAATACAACCAATAAGTAAATAAAATAGATTAAAATGTCATTTTAGGAGGTGCCTAAATAATTCCAGTATTATTTAGAATCGTCCTGTCACATAGGTCTTGGTTAATAAAGTCAAAGCAACCACAGAGAGGCATGTGGCAGAAGAACTTCAATGCAACTGAATTCATGGTCACTGATCTGCTCTTAAAACCTTCTACCTTAATGTCCTGTTTGTCTCTGGCCTGTAGAAGCAATGTCAAACTGGAAAAACTATTTGGATCTTGTCTTGCCTGGTGAGACTGAAGATGGAAGAATAGGTACTGCTCCTATCATCATTATGTTGCAAGCCCCTGCCTTTTTCAGTAAGTTTAGTGCTATTTCTTATATTACACAAGAAGTAGTTACAAAATATTTTATTGGCCTGGTAACATAACCTTTTCTCTAAGTCCCTTGGAACACAGGGCTGCTCTCTTTATCTCTGTAATTCTCTTAAAATGACAAGATGTGTATGAAATTATCTGTCCTTTAAGGCAGAAAGCCTGCATTTCCCAGACACCAAGGGTCCCTGACTAGTTCCTGAAAGTCACCTATTACTAAAGCTGGGTTGTTTTGTTACAGTGTAGAAGAATTAAAAACTTTTTATTTTTACAGGGCTTTTTTTTAGAAGGCTGAAAGCAGGCAAGTGGAAAGCTATGAAACTCCTTAGGATTTCCTGTGGAGATTCAATTTCCTTCTTTGGAGTCCCAAAGTCCAGCAGGAAAGTGGTACATAACTATGGACATCACTTTATGTGCACTTCTGAGAGTAAAGGACGCATAGTTGCTGAAGAGTGAGCTAGCTGACAAGAAAAAACATCATGCTCTCTGTTCAAGGCCTGGCTTGATTTGAGTCGTGCCTCCTAACTGTCCAGCCATCTTACATCTGAGAGTAATAGCAGCAATTGCTGTGCATCATATGTTGGCATACAGAAAAATATTAGGCCCAGAAACTTTGTATTTAGCTATTATAGGATAAAGTAGTTTTCTTTCTAGAAAGATTGTAAACATTCTTCCTCTAGGCAAGATTGGCTATCTTACTGCCTGACTTCTAGCTGCTTTTTCAAGTCCATTCTCTGCATGTAAGTTTTATAGAAGAAAGAAATGTATGCACACAGGCTCAAAAGAATGTCAAGTTCAGTAGTTTCCCAGTGCTTTTGTGCCACACAAGAAACACTATTACGAGTATTTTAATATCTAGAAATATGAAGAGTTTTAATGGCTAGTTATCTTTGCTTGAGCTTAAGTACAAAACGATATTCTTTTCTAGCATCTATACCAACACAATTAGGAAAGTGAAGAACATTCTACTCTTACTTACCCCATGATAGCAGGTAGCGATCCATCCGGTTTGGTGTCATCCAAGGTGATTGAAATTGGTGCTTCCTCATCTTCAATGATCATGCAGCCACAATAATCTAAGCCAGGAGAAAAAAATAGATTGAAACCAACCATATATATTCATTGTTAGTAGTTTATGAACAATATTATCTATCATCTATTTATCTATCTAGTGTGTGTGTGTGTGTGTGTGTGTGTGTGAAAGAGAGAGAGAGAGACACAATGAGTTTCACTAGGGTTGTTTACAGGATCATTGGTGGGCATTTGTTTATAGTAGCATGCACAGCATAACAGGTAAGATGGAAAAACTGGTGATGCTTTGGTTGTAGGGTTACTTGGGGAAACAAATTGGATGTGTTAGAAGGATAACCTTCATTAACTCTGAAAGAAGTCATGAGATGGAATCCTGTTGGGCACAAGGAGGAATTTATCAACAACAGCTACATATGAATAGCTCCTAAATCCCAAACCCTTTCTCAGGTAAAGCTTACAACACCCTTGACATTATACAGATGCAGATAAGCCAGTAAAGTTTGAAATAAATGACTTCAAAGCAGTACTATTTCTACGTGCCCCCTTGGTCTCACTGTGTTCATGAAAAATAATGACAGGAAAAATGCCAGGAGTCAGGATAGCTTGACCCTATAAACCAATGTTCTCAATGTACACCCACCTTTCTCTCTCACTGAGAACAACAGTTCTTAAGGTCATTTTGTGTTGCCAGAGGCCAGGAAGAAATGTACAGATGGGTTTGCAATCCTTTGTCAATTTGAAAACATTTATATTTATTGTTCGGTGCCTTATGTTTAACATTACTACAAGAATATGGTTCCTTTAAGTGATAGTTTAAACATGAATGAAAGAAGCCTACCATTTTTCTTCCAGAAGGCTTCCTTGTAATACACCATGCACTTGATGATAGCCCCCATTGGAAGACGCTGGATTAGCTGGTTTCTCTCTGGTGGAAGCTCTGGTTTAAAATGGATCTTGGCAGTCAAGGCCGGAGGGATGGCGCTAATTACATATCTGCACTAAAAGGGACATAAGAAAAATATCACCTCTAACATGATCTGCAGCCTTTGCAGTGAGCAGGAAATCTCATTTACATCATTTAGAATGACATACAGCAGTAACAATATAAAAATGAAGCAACTATGAGGCAATAAAACAGAACAAGGCAGGCCAACCAACACTGTTAATTTGGAAGTCCTAGAGATGCATCAGCATCAATTATAGCACTGCTTAGATTATATATGATTAGAAGCTGCAAAAGGTTTATTTACTGTAAACTCATTTTGCCTATAAAGAGTTACCTCATAGCGATCATGATTCAAGGTCTCCACAATGATGCTGTCATCCGTCTGATCAACATAGGTAACAGGGCTTTTCAGCTTCACACGATCCCCAAGAAGGTCCATTATCTGCTCACTTACTTGGCTAGAGCCACCTATGAACTTCCGCTCCTACAGAAGGTGAGCAAAAAAAAAAAAAAAAAAAGGCATAAGAGGAAGGAATAAGAGCAAAGAAATATTTGCCACGAATCAGGAAACCTCCAAGACACAGCCAGACCTGTACCCTTAACACAGGTAGTTTGTTGGAGGAACCATTAGTTCTGAGGAAGAATCATCCAAGATATCTCAACTGTCTCCTCATCACAGCTTCCAGCAGAGAAAAACTGTTACTAATAAATAAAATAAAGACTAGAAAATATACCCCACTATGCCAATGCTGCTCTTACTAATGGGAAATAGCAAGTGTGTAGAATTTAAATGTGCAAGAATGTAGCATGTAAGGAACTTTGAAAAGGGGAGAGAACTGTGCTGATCCAGAGGATGTGGTTTCTAACTCCCCCATGGTTTCTTATGGCTCCAGATGGTAAGGAACATATTACAAATGATGTGACTGTAAAAGAACAGGTTTAGCGCATTCAAAGGAGTAAGTGATGCTCTATTAGTCATTGCCAAATGAGGGCCTATGGATGTAAATTTCACACGAGTTACTTTTTTCAAAATTCTAGTTTTACAGTAGTGGTAGTAGGCTGAAGGCTAAGCATTTTTGTTCCTTTAGACATTTTTTAAGAAGAATATTTCCCTTGAACTATTCTATTGGATCATGAGTATTCTGCCCACTGAAATCTGCTATTCTCACCATATTTTCTAGTTTAATCTAAGAGGAGAAGTCTTAGACACAATACATTTGGTAATAACAAAGGGAATACTGTTAACCTATTATAGAAGAATCTTTGAATGATTGGAAATTCATTTCAATAAACTGGGGCAAGCACAGGTCACAACTTATGGGGTGTATCAATCATTAGTGGCAATACAGCATTTTTTGCACTTTTACAACCGGTACTTTATTGAGACCACTGAAGTTCTTTACAAAAATGTTCTTATAGTGACTCAGATTTAAATTTATCAATTTTATTCTTCAAGAAACTGATATCCATTTTTTTTAATTTTTGTATTTGCATGTTTAACTTGGAGTGCCTGTAGAGGTCAGGAAGCTATAAAGGAAGGAAGATGCCTTAAAGGAGGGACTAGAAAGGGGTACAATGGGGTGAAAGATTTAAACTGAGATTGGAACTGTAGTATGGGGGAGAATAAGAGTAGGGGGAAAATTAACTGAAACTAATTATATATGAAAAAGCCATATGGAAACCTACTATTATGTAAGCTAATCAACAACTTTAAAAATAATATGTTGGAATGTAGATTCCAGGCATAGGTGGGTAATGATACTCCCAGAAGTCACAGGTTATTAAATGAAAATCCATGGAAGTGGGTAGTACAGGATGAAAATGCATATGATAACTATGGAATATCTCCTTATGAATTGTTGGATAGGGAAGCACCAGAGGTCTTCCCACCAAATATAGGCTCTTGTAATTATTCTTGACTGTCTATCAGAACTAGATAGCAAGACCCTACTGTAGAAGACAAACACAGTTTCATTGCAGATATACAGAAATCAAACTGAAACTGAGAAAATGCTTTCTTCCCACTCATGATACTTTAAGGTGCTATGCAGGGCACTAGGAAAGAAAAGTCATAAACCATCATACACAGCTATGAACCCTATGACCTTCAGTACCAATTGCCAGCAACATTAGTAATGGTACAATAATGGCATGAGGAATGATTGGATTTGAGGACCACTCCACTAGATGTAATCATGCCTGGTGCTGTAAACCTGGTCAAAATCCCATGGCTGGGGCGGTTATAGGCCCTAGGGGGATCCTACTACTGTTGTTTGCTAAATGGACATGGTATTAAATTGTCTTCTAAATATTTGTGTTCATACTCGTAGACTAGAGCTGCTCTTGGTCTCAGTCAGAGAAGTTTCTGTTTGTAGTAGGTGATGGTTAATATGGAGAACTCTAACTGGTCAAAGTACTGAAGATAAATGACTGCTGAATGCTCTCTATGGGAAATCTATATTACTCTCACTAAGGTTTAGGGAATATCTCAGAAGAGAAAGAGTGAAAAGAATATAAGAGCCAGAGGATGGGGAGGAGTGTTGCAAGATGATAAATTCTGGACATGATATAACTATTGCATTCTTGATCTGACAGCTGCTGTGGATGTGCACAAGAATCACAAGATCCAGTCAGTCAACATTGCAGTGAGGACAAAGGAGGGCTTCTAGAGGTACCATGGTGTTTGAGGAGCTACTGGCAGTTAATGATTACTACAGGAAGGGCAATCATTTTCTTTAGTGGTGTAGGCAATGGTAAATTCTCCATGGTCTAGTAAATAACCCTACATACATGCTCAGGAAAGCAACCCTAAACTCAGTCAGTGGGTTCCAAAACCTTGAAGCAAAGTAACAACCAAAAGATACAAAAGTGGGAAGAGCACTTGTTGAGAAGTTCAGTAGGAATAGAATGGGGATAAAAGAGAGAGAGAGAGAGAGAGAAATGAGTAGATGAAACAACAAAAAATATATGTGATGAAACTTCTGAATAAAAATTAATCAAAACAAAATAAGAAATTTTAGTATCAGTTATTATTGAATCTGAGCTATATTTCCCAATTGTTGCTTTGAACTTTAGTGTAATGGAAAGGTCATGAACTGATTTTGCCTATTTACTATCCATTCCTTTGTATTCAGTATTATTGAATTAAATTGTAAAAGTGTAAATGTTAAGTTCTTTAGAAAGGTATTGTAATAATGGCTTTAGATTCATAATCTGAACTCTTACTTTCCAAAATGTCATATAGGACTTGTCTAGAAATACTCTGTTCTCTCTTAATGAAGGATACAAATAATTAACATGAGTCAAGATGTCTCACAGTGAAATACAAGTTAAAAACAGTTATTGTAGAGTTTCTGCCTGTAAGTAAAGATAATTAAGATACAAATGACTTGTGTTTCCTAAAACTAAAAATACAATAATTTAAAGTGTCACAAGAACAATTTTGTGACTTCTGGCCATTTCCTAAGGAGAAGAATAGTTTATTTTGTTGAGATAGTAGATAATAATCCTCATAAAATGAACTCAGAATGTTGGGATTCTGAGAACAGCTTGTAAACTGCAACTAATAAAACTTAATGCCATTCAGGCTTACCATACCTAGAAAAGAGACATTTATTCTCTTAGGAAATGGGAGAGCTTTGCAAAGAATCTTCAAATCTAAGGAATCAGGGAATTTTACCATTAGTTTACTATATATCCAAACCAAGAAATGACATGAGTTCAATAATAAGCAATGGAAGTATATCGATGCTGAAAAACGCAGGAGCTGGGGGGCACTGAAAATTGAACATCTGACCTATAGGATTGCTATGGAAATCATGACTATAAATCCCTTGTGAGAATAAGAATCTTTTCCATTCTATAATGGTTAAGATGAAATAATAATTGTGAGAAACAGGCAGGATAAAACAGACTATGCATAGAGCATGGATGACTAGCTACACTAACTTTGTCAGTATTTCTTAAGTTTTGGAAATTAACTTCAGTAATTTAGCTGCTTTTATACAAATAACTCAATTTTTCCTCCTTCCTAAAAGAAGGAACTGAATTCCTACATCATAATTAATTTGAAAGAAAGTATTTGTTAGCTGCAAACGTTTAGAAATAAAAAAGGAAATGGGATTTTAAAAAAAAATTTAAAAGTTCATTTTACACTGCTACAAATGATGGCAAATACTGAAAGAATTATTGAGGCATAGTTGCAGACAAGGGCAAAGTCTGAAAGCTACGAGTTAAGAACAGACGAGGTATACCTGGCCTCCGTTGGTGACTGAGAATATGCGAGTAGTTCCACCGCACTGTTTCACATACCACAGGAACCACAAGGCAGACACCTCATAAGGCTCAGAGGTCACATTGATGTTCACAAAAAGAGAAGCAAATTCTTTAGCAGTTCTGTTTCGAGAATGAGAGATGTCAGGTGTAAGTATGCACATAAATTAGAGAAATGTAGCTTTCCAAAATCCCATGCAGTATGATTAGAAACTATTTCTATTACATTAAGAAAAGAACCTATGGTCTCAGTTTTGACCAGAAAACATTAGGTAATTCTTGACAAAAACGAAGTTTTCTCTTGGTATTAAAACTATGGTTTAACTAAAATCGTGTCACCCAAAGAATCACTAGACATACTTCTTCACATCTTTTTTAGTGAACATTAGCTCTCAAACTCTTTTCCCTCCTACCTGGTCCAGGATACTGCATACTGTCATGTGACCCACAAAAGTGATGACTTCTCTAAAATACTATGCCATACTATAAAACAACGAGGATATTTAAAACCATTCAGTTCTAATCTGGGTATGATCAGAGGCCTAGAATCTCAACATTTGGTAAGCTGAGACCGGGGGATTGTCAGTTACAGGACAAAGAAAAACAAGAAAGCAAAGAAACAAACAAATGAAGCAAAAACAAAAAATGAACCCAAAATTCAAATCAATAATACCAAACTAACTCAAAAATATTCAATGGTCTAAATTGGAGAAAGGGCAAATCTTAAACATAGTAAGTATACATTACACAGTATACCATAGGCTGCATAACTGTTACTTCAACCACCCCTTTCTTATACCATATGCTTTATGGTCAGGATATACTGATCGTCCCTTGTCAATACTTGTCAATCCACTTCTGATCTCAGCAAAAGCCATTTCTTACTTTTCCTGTCTAGAAGGTACCATCCCCTCACATCATCCATAAGTACCCATTTCTATCATTCTAACTTATGGGAAAATTGTAGAAAATATTTATTCACCATCATCTTCCCCATCCTTTTTTCCTTCCCCTGTAGGTTATTCCAGAAGTTATCACTTCAACTATACTATCTTCTACTCTTCACCATCTCCTGCAACTGTCATCTAGTTCCTGAAAGATGCTACCTCAGTACCATGTTTTCCAATGCTTCTTTGGGTTCTCCTCAAAAATACCATGTTTACTGTGTCATTCCTAGAAGATACCTCCAATCCAATGTATCTTTCCAGGAAGAGCTCATTGTCTCAAAAACAATCCATCCTTTTCTCCTAGTGTCTGAGTAATTCCTGGACTATATACTATTCTGTACTTTTCTTGATGTTTTATAACTCAGTGGGTCAATTCCTAGAAAATATCACTACTAAAATTATCCTACTTTGCCTATTTTCTTCCACTCCTTACCAGTTCTTCCTAGAAAATTCTAAACTAAACATCCACACATCTTGTCTCTATGTGTATCTGTGGTTCATTTTTAGAAGATACCAGTTTGTCATATTTTTTTCTGTAATCTGACTCTGTGGACTGTTTCTGAAAGATACCATCTACTCTTACAGTCTTCCACCTTGTCACAGTGGCCCACCCTATAAATCTACCCTATCATGCCTCACCTTAATCTCTGTAGGTAATTTCTGAAAGAATATTTTCCTTGTCTCTCTACCATTCATACTTATTTATCTTTCCCCACAGTACTATTCAGTCACTCTTAAGTAATACAAATGTGACAATTAGTTTACTCTTCTGGTTTGCCCCTTGGAACCTGACTTTTTTTTCTATAATGTTTCTGAAAAGTATACTTTTTCTTTTTCTCTAATGATCCTTGTATCTTCCTGGAAGGTACTGCCAACTTCTCAAATTTCCAAGTTGCCCTGAATATCCACCCCTACATCTAAAAAGATGTCATTACTGCCTAAACATCTGTCTTTCTTATCTTTTCTCGCCCTATGGGCCATTCCTAGAATATAGCTACCAGTCTCAGCAATGGCTCTTCCCTTTTCTCACTTGACTTTGGCTCATTCATGAGATGGAAATATTCCCTATACCTCATCTAACTTCACTTGTATTCCCCAGTAGCCTTCAGTTATTACTGGAACAAATACCAATCCTTCTTATCTCTCCAGTGTTCCCCTGTGTCAATTCCTGGAAAATATAAATCTCCTTATATCATTGAACATTCCTGTCTTACTCTGTGTCTTTGAGTTTTTCCTGGGAAAAAATGTCAGCTTGTCAAATAATCACTTGCCTTGCTGGTGTGAGTCCTCTCTTGGAAGATACCATCCCCACCACATTAATCCTTCTCTTTCTTTCCCTAGTCCCCATGACTCATTACTAGAAGGTACTCCCTGTAATCCACTCAACAGAATTCAGTCTCCTCTTCCTTCTAGTCTCTTTGGGCCATACCTAGAAGAAGTCATACCTTCATCATAATTTATCCCTCTTGTCCTCTCTTGTTTTCATCCATAGAAGATATTATCCCATTTACATTTACTGCTTCCTAAGTCTGTATTGATCAATTTTGAAAGATGCTATTGACTTGTCTCTACTACCAATTCCTTTCCCCCAGTCTTTGTGGTTCATTCTAGGAAGATGCTATTCCAGCCTGCCATTATCTATTATGCATACTATCTCCTCCACCACTACATTTGGGCTATTCCTACAAGATTCCATACTTCTATACCACTCCTCATTTTTGTTCAGCCACTACCCTCTTTATTGGAAGGTGTTTTCTTATATCATCCTTCCAGTCCTGTGACTAATTAAGGTACAATACTATCCTTCCACACTATACACATTTCTAATATCACTATTACTTCTGTGGCTCATTCCTAAGATAACAAAACCCTTATTTCATCTGTTTTTCCTAAAAACTCCCACCCAAACCAATTTATGGATCATTTCTGGAAGATACATATCTCATGTCTCCCCTTAGTTTCTGTGTGCATTCCTGGAATATACTAACTCGACTCCCCACAATTCACCTTCCCCTTCTGCTCCTGCCCTGGTGGGGTTTTCAAAAATCCCACCAAAAGACATCCACTTTTCTTTTCCCAATAGGTGATTCCTAGAAGATATGTTCTCACCCTTCAACTATCTACCCTTCAGTCTGCCTGTTCCTATGGATCATTATTACAAGATACAATTTTACTATACCCTTATTGTCTCCATCCATGACTCAGTGGCTTTGTCATGAAAGACACCATTCACTCTTTACCATCCTCTCTTACAGTCTGCTTCCATGAAACTGTGGGTAATCCCTGGGAGACACTATCTCTGTCCTCCCCATGATATCTAACCTTTCCTGTTCTCTCTATGTCCTATGGGTCATACTCAGAAGATATCATCCTGCCATAACATCCATCTACTATTCTTAGTTCCCTCTTGGCCTTGATTTTTTTTCTTGGAAAATAGCATATCCTCGGGCTACCTAGCCTCCAATATCATGAATCTTGTTCTTTCTTGGAAGATTCTATTATATCTCTTTGTCATGCTGCTCTTCCTCAACTCAGCGGATCATTTATGGAGGATAGCACTTAACAACATTTAAGCTTGTCTTCTGTCCTGCTGGACCATGCATATGAAGATACTAATTCTACCTTACAACATATAAGCTTTTATCTTCTACCCAGAAACTAGATATATACTTTGCAACTACCATTATCACAGCCACGCTCTACCATCCATATATTCTCTGCCCGTATGAGTCATCCTTGAAAGTTATGAGCATGTCACACTAACCATTCTTCCTAGATAGAATCTTTGACTCTTGGATCATCACTGGGAAAAACCTGCACCCAAAAAAGATCTATCCTCTGATTTTCTAGACACAGTGGATAATTACTGAAAACTATCTTCACCTTACAACCATCCCTTCATTCTATCTCCATCTACACTTTAGAGCCATCTCTGAAAGTTATCATTCCCTCTATGTTATCCTATATATTATACAGATTTCCTCTTCTATTCCCAGACTGTGATTCATTCCTTTAATATACAGCCTTATTTTACTCTTCTATGTTTTTCCCAAGCCTCTGTCAGTCATTCTTGGAATCTCAGTTCTGAAGTACTATTCAGCAATCTTGTTCTCCCTGCTCTGGGGGGTCATTTCTATCACACATCAGTTACCCCTTGTGTTTCTTACCCTATATTTCATTTCTGGAAAATACAATGCTACCTTTATTCCTGCTGCCCTGCATTCTCTTTAGATCATTCTTAGAAGATATTACCCTTTAGTACAATCTATCTTTCAGTTTATTCCATACCCTGGGGTTTATCCTGGAAGATATCATCACTCCCAACCATTTATCCTTCCTGTCTCCTTACTGTCCCTGTGGTTCATTTTAAATTGATATACTGACTCTTTGGTTTCAATATGGTTCAATTTGGTTTTTTTATATCAAGGAAGGCTTTTTTCTATACTAAGACCAGATAAGGTTCTATTTGCTGTAGGCATTCTCTTAGCATTTTTATAAGTATATGTTCAATGTCCATCTTGCCTGGTAGAAGAATAATATAATATAATATAATATAATATAATATAATATAATATAATATATAATATTAAACTCCATGAGTATAGAAGCTAAATCCTAACAAATTAATCACTATTCCTCTGTCAGTAACTTCACATAATATGCCCCAAATAAATATATGCTAATAGATATGTAAACATTACATGTGCCAGTTAACAACGTTTTGATCTATGATTAATGAATATATGATATTATTAACCACAAGATTTATATGGTCTACTATTCATCTTGGTTTACATACATCCTAGGATGTTTATCCATGAAATGGTCTAAAACCTCATTTTTTAGAAAAGATCCCTAACATTAAGTCATGATTACACAAATGAACTGTAAATTATTAATAATGGAGATCCTAATTACGTTCATTAAGGAGCTTATATTTTTCATGCATACAGATTAGTTTCACACCAGTTACTTATTACTCTATACAGAATTAATTTATAAATACCTTTGCAAACTGCTTTGTAGACCACTATACAATATAAAACGTAATTGCTGGTATTATTGCAGATCACATAACCCTTTCATTAAAAGATGTTCTAGCCCATGAATGTACTAAATGTTTAATCTTTTTCTGCTCAAAACTACACTTACTAAAAGATTATCATATTTCTTAGCTTTTTTTATGTTACTAAGACAAGCACTATAATTCAAGACAAGACAGAAAGGATTAGAGCAGAAAATTGAAAAATTATATTTTTAAACAGCATACTTTGTCCAGCAGATTTTCTCAATGAGATCTTTCATGGTCATTTTATCCCATTCTTCAGCGTGAGGAGCCTGCCATGGAGCATCAGCTGGGATCTGCAATGAAAGGAAGTGTGAAGGTAACTTCCACCACTGTCCTACTCTTTAGAGATGCCATCATGAGATCCTCAGAAAATGGGTTCCTTAGTCTCTGTGATTAATTTGGAAGCCTATATAACTGCTTTGGAAATCTTAGTGCTATTTATGGAACCATAAAAAGAGTGATAGTAATTACATATAACATCATATATAAATTTGTCTGCACTTAGAATGATAATTATCAGCATTAATATTATTGAAATATAATAGCAATTTTAAACTTCCAATTGAGCCTGTGAGTAAGTAAATTCTCGCCCAGAAAGTCCTTCTTCTACTTTACTATTTAAAGTGGCATCACAAGTAGATAATTTTAAGTAGAGATAGCTGGTATAAATAACTCTTATAAATTCTCAGTGGCATAGAAACTGAAGGCATACAGTCATTAGTATGACCAAGAATGGTTCTGAATCTTAGTTCTCTTAATGAGTGTTCTTGGGTAAATTATATAAATTTGTGGTACTTATTTTTCTCAGGTTAAAGGCAGAAATATTTCTAGCTTGGCAGAGTTACTGGGAGCATTGGAAATAGTATAAGCCAATGTTTATCACCGATGATCACCAATGATCCCTGCACCTTGGAAAGATGTTAATCAATTTCCATTTTTCAGCAATAGGTCACATGGAAACTGAACACACATTTTACCTCTTTTCCCATTTCATCCATTGTTCGCCACAGGTTGTTATAATCCAGATATGCCAAAGGATTCCACACAGGTGGAAATGCTCCACGGAATGGGTAAGTTTTCCCCTGGAATATAAAAGTAAATAGATCAATGTAAAGGATAATACCTTAAGCTAGATGTCAATCTAAAAGCACAAGAATCAGCCTTGACTGGTAGTGCTAGTCAGCCTATAATCCCTAATTCTCTGGAAGTTGAAGCAGGAGGATTCCATATTCAAGGTCAAACTGGACATGTAGAATGAGTTCAAAGTCAGTTTGTGCACCATGGTGAGTCTATTTTAAAATAAAAAGTAACTTAGGTAGAGATGTAGTTCAGCAATAAAGTGCTTACTTAGCATATACAAGGGCAAGGCACAATCACCTGAACTGTGAAAATTGAATAAATAAATGAATAAAACCAACAATCCAACAAAAAGTCGACCTTAAACCACCCATTCTCTCATTTGCTCACTTTCTTTCTCTCTTCTTTCCTCCCTCCCTTTCGTGTGTGTGTGTCTGTGTGTGTGTACAAACATGAAGGTGTGTGCTCCCTCGGCATACTCATGTAGAAGCCATGCCAGATATCTTTTTTGTGACTGCTTTCCATGTTCATTTTTATGATAGAGTCTCTCATTGAACCTAGAACTTGCCATTTGGGTTATACTTGGTAACCAGTACATCCCTGGGATCTGCCAGTCCCTCAACCCCCAGCACTGGGGTAACAGGCTTATATTACTACACTTGACTATTTTTATATGGCTACTAGAGATCCAAACTTAAGTGCTCATTTTTGAGCAGCAAACATTTTACACAACTAGCCTTCTTTCAAGCTCCAACTTAAGCTATTTGCAAAGCAACAGGACTTTCTACTGTGTCAAAAGCATTTCATTTGACAGAAAAAAAATGCATTTTTGCATAAACAGGCCTGATTTAAATTTCCCCCATTGCTAGGTTAGCTGCTTAAGTTTATGGAGAATCATAGTCTTAAAATTGATCTCTAATTACTTGAACAAATAAGTACATAAAGATAACTCATTTTAGTATGAAATGCTGAGCTCACAATAGTCTTAACCAAGTTAAATCTCCTTGGAAGGATGACCCTATACAGTTGAGATCATAAAGAAAAGGAAAAATGTCTTTAGACCACATATATAGGATAGGAATAGGAATGAAAAATATCTCAGAGCATATTTTAAGATTTTTACAGGCTATATAAAGACTGGTTAGACTACTATGTCTGTTATAAAGAATCAGAATATTAGCAGTGTGAAACAATGGACATTTGCTAATTTTAGCTGTTCAGTATCTGTTTTTCTTTCCAAGTAGTACCCCAGTTTCCTTTGTGGAACATGCCGCTCCTCTTCTATGTATATCAGGTTATGAGCATAGACCCAGCTGTCACTGAAAAAACTGATAGGTTAGATTCCTCAAACTTCCTGACAGCCCAGCTGTTAGTCCCTGACTAATCACACACGCTCAAGAACTTGACCCTGGAGGCTATCACCCAAGTAAAGAAAATGAAACAGGGGCTCTCTTTCACAGACACAGCATGTTAAACAGATGCTTCCTGTTATAAAGACCAAGACTATGATTCTTTCCCCTACCTTGTCCCAAGTGTGGTTTTCTAACCTCATGTGGATTCTATGATCCCTTTCATTTCTTCTATTCCAAGTTGGTTTCATGACTTAGTACCAAGATCTCTAATAGGAAGGCAGCTTTATGTTATTTAGAAACCATTTACTTTATTTCACTATGTGACACATATTGGGCCAAGAAAAAGCAAGTTTGAGTGAGGTGATCCCTTATGAAAAGTGAGTAAAACTAGATAGTTTCTATGGTCTAATTCGCAAATTTATAATCAGATCCATGAAGGCTTGGTTTCTTCATCTGCAGATACAACCAAATGAAGATAGAAAGTATTTAAGAACTGTACCTGTATGTAACATGTGCAGAAATTGTTCTTGCCATTATTACTTAATCCACAGATAACAGCAACTATTTACATTACATTTACATATACAAGGAAATATAATTAATATAAAGTCTATTTAAAGTATATGGAAAGATATGATATGTGATATGCATTCTTCGATGTTAGTTTTCACATGGAGTTCTGCAACCAATCTCCTACAGCTACTAAAAGACTATTAAACTTAAAAACAAATGTCTTCTCAATACTGATAAAACTATTTTCTACTATTACAATTTTGAATGAGAATTTTATTTTCTTTATTCACTTTTTATGTACATGTAAGTGTGGGTAGTGTGTGTGTGTGTGTGTGTGTTTGTATTTGTGTATTCATGTGTCTAAGCACATGTGTGCAGGTGTGGATACCCTTGAGTTTGCATCTGTGTGAGAGTCCAAGGTCAATAGTAGGACTCATCCTCAATTGCTCATCCTCCTTACTGTTTTGAGGCTGGGTTATTAATCAAACACAAAATTTACCTACAGAACTAGTCTGGCTAGTCAGCTTGACCTTGGGATTCCCAGACTCTACTTTCTGAGGCTGGAATTATAGCTGAGTTACGATGCCCACTTGGCATTTTTATGTGGAATGTGGGGAATCAAGCTCTCATCCTGCAGCTTGAATGTCAAATGTTTTAACTACAGAACCACCTCCTCAGCCCTGTTTTTTGAATTAAATAAATATATGTAGACAGCTTACTTCATGAGCTGCAAGAAGTGTTATAATGGCAAAAGAAGAGGGAGGGACTGTAGATTAAATTGGGAAAATATAAATCCACTGTACTCATGCATCAAGCTCTAAAAGAATAAAAACAGTAAAATAAATTGCATTCAATTTTCAAAAAGGTTAAAAATAAAAAGTCTGACCATTAAAGCAGGAGCATAAGGCATAGTGGTATGTGCATTCTACCCCTGCAATCGAGTAAAAATAGATGGTATCCATTAAGTAACAATGAAGTAAATTTCCTTTCCACAAAACAAATTCAAATAACCTTGGTAGATTATATGATCTGATTTCTTATCAGAAAATGCTATGTTGAAACGCTGTAATACAACTTTTAGAGACTCTCTATTCCTTTACTCACATCACCATCATTGTCAAACATTTATTGAAGCCTTTTCTTCATACTTGACAGTGACTGAAGTTCTTCATATGTGTTATCTCATATTATGCTCCCTCAAACCCTGTGCAGGCAAGGACTATCAATATTTCTATTTTATGAATAAGGAAACTAAAGCCTAGTAACAGTAGCTAGGAAATGTTAGAATGAAAATTTCCTGTTCCCAAAGCTTTTGCTCATAAAAGTGCTTTGCTGATTCCAGTGTGTTTGATGAAATGTAAACATAGTTTTGTTCTAGAGACACTTTAAAGTTTCTCCACTAGAAACAGAATTTTGAAAAATGAAACTTATAAATCTTTCAATGTATCTTTTCTGCCTCAAAAGAAAAAAATAGAACATTAAAACCCCAAGGGGTATGACTGCCAGGAACTATGACTTCTTTAGGAAGAGGCTAACCCATGTGAGAGGAATGGGTGAAGAAATTTTACACATAATACAAAAATATGTGTGAGCAAGAGAGACTGGGATTAAGTAATAGCTTGGAAGCTTTTAAAACAGCAATCTGAAAAACTATTTCCTGTATAAAATGCATTTGTACTTAAGGAATAGCCTTATATAAAACTGATCTGCACATTGAAAAGGAATATTTTATTAAAATATTAAATATTCTCAATCATCTTGGGATATTAAGCAAAGTATCAGAAGTAGAATTCAACAAAATGTATTTTATTTCTTAATGAAGTTCTTCACAGAACAATGTCGACTTGAGTAAGTTTACAAAAGGTCCTAAAGGTCCTTCAATCTTAGCTTTGATAAACACTCAAGTAAGATAAAAGTCAAAAATTCATCAAGAGAAACAAATCTGGTCTGGCACTCTCCTTAAGAATTGAAACCAAAAAATATCCTAAGAGAATATCATAAAAACATTTCAAAAATAAATTTTTATCCTTCTGATTAAGGAAATGAGCAAGTTCTTTTTCATTATTTACTAGTTTCATTCTTATTGGTTTATGACTTTTCTGTTCTTCATTCTCAGATGACCTAAATCTGCTATAGACATGCACTTATGTGCTGAACTCAAAACTTGAATTAGTCAAATAACTCCTTTCTCCCAAATTCCTAGAAGAGCTTATTCTTCCATGCCTACTTCTAGACAAGATGACATCATTTTTACACATGTGAATCCCTAAAAGCAATATAGTAAGAAAACTTGGGGATGTCTCCCGGATGAAGAAAAGCTGCCTGAGAGCAGGGGTTTTCTCAGTCTCCTAAATGAATTCTATAGTTTCTCAAAAAGTTGTACCAGCTTCTCAGTCCTTAACAACTTTTCAGCAAGAAATTTCTTCGTGACTTCAGAATGAGGCAGGAATTCTGAGAACAGAACCTCAAAATAACTACTGTTCTTTAAAAATTGAAAAGAAAAACAATCTGGAGGTGTAACAGTTGCTTGTTTTATGCTTGTACTCTGAAATCTTACTACTTTTCACAAATGGCCTTTAATCTCTAAAGGACTAACAGAAAAAAAGTTATTGATGCTGTGTAGAACACATGTACCTAGAATTGGGCCCTCAAATACTTAAGTTCCTTTGAAAAACTACATATTTTTTCTACCAACGTTCATTAATAATAAAAAGCTAAGAAGACCCTGTTTCCAATGATGCAATACACAATGATTACAGGACATGGATTAAAAACACCAATTAGAACTGGTCTGGAAACTTCTCCTTGCTGGAGAGCTTTCATAGTACCAGAAAATATTATACAAGCTCTTGGGGGAGAAGAGCAATCAACAGCCTCATTAATCTGTTAAATCTGCAAGCTACAATTACAATCACCTTGGTAGGAGCCAATCATTAGTGCAATAGTGGCATGAGTGTTAAAAGGGGGTAACCAACCACTTTCTGACCAAATGTAAGGCCAACTTTTCAGCAGAGATCACATTCCTGCTACATAAACCAGAGTAAGAACCTATGAAAGGGGAGGACATAGGCCTTGTGGTGGGGGAAAAGTAAGCCATTAAAGTTGAGTTATAAAGACACTATATAATCTGTCTTTTCAATATTTGTCATTATACCTACAGACTGGAGAAGCACTCAGCACTCTACTTAAAAGCTTTTTTCTGCAAAGGAAGGTGTTTGCTACAGAAAATCACCACTGGCAAAAGCACAGAAAATAAATGACAGCAGACTATTCAGCCCTTAACAGGCCATCTAAACCACCAACTCCACACTCAAGGCTAAAGGAACATCACTCAAGAAAGTGCAGTAAAACAACTTTTTTTTCAACTAATCATTGCTTTACTGTCACCCTTAAATATATTTAAAAAAAAACTTTTGATCTTGTAAGTCTTCAAACCTAATTCCAGACTTCAGGATAGTAACAGTTGCACTTTGTAGACCAGGCTGACTGCAAAGTCCTGGGTTCAAGTGTCTAGTTGGGGTGATCATGAGTTCTAAGCTATCCTGGACTACTCAGCAAGACTCTGTGTTCAAAAGGGGAAAAAAAGAAAGAGAAACAAACAAAAAAAATTTAGGAGACTTATGCTCAGAGGTTACCATCTCTCTCTCAAATGATACTTCCAGTATCACTGGCTCTGCTGGATAAGTTGTCAAATGACAAAGGAACCTCATACTGGAACCTCTGTAAAGTTCATTCTTATTCTAAGTTTCAGTGTCCATCTGTCTTTGTATGCTGAAAATCAAACATAAGACCTTGCATATCCTAAACATATGCTCTATAACAACTCTATCCATACCCTGTAAAGTGGTAGTTTTCTTGAGTAAATAAACAAATTTATTTGAAAGACCATGGCTTGGTATAGTTGTTATTTCTAAAAATCCAATGAATATTCTCTTACTGGCTAAAGAGTAGGGTAGAGTAAAGAAATATGGAGAGATGATGTAAAGAAACAGATCAAAAAGACACTTATCTTAAATAAGACAGAATGAAAAGTAACAATTCAGTTCATTTTGCTCAGAATTCAACATAGTGGCTGTCTATATTCTATTAACCTTCATTTATGGGATTATTATTTTTTGAACCTTAAGATTTTCACCCTAATTCAATACTATAGAAGCACAGTATGCATCAAGGTCTTTCTACAACACTATTTTCAGATTCTATTTTCTGGGACTCATAAAGTAATATAATGATATGTGAATTGCAAACATAAAATGGCAAGACTAATATAATTTATGTCATGTGCATTTTATCAAAGCTTTATTTTGGAAAATGAAAAGTGAATATAAAAAAATCTAAAAATTTCTTGTGATGATTAGTACTAATTGCCAGTGTGATGCTCAGGAGGGAGAACTCTGGTCATATCTGAGAGGGATTCTCTAGACTAAGATTGGTCTTTGGAGAAGCCCATGAGAGACTGTCTTGATTGCATTAATTGATATAGGAAGAACTAATCCATTGCAAGCATTACTACACCCTGGGCTTGAACTCCTGCATTGTATAGAGATGGAGAGAGTGAGCTATTAAGCATGCATACATTGATTGATACTAATCCTCTTGCTGTGGTTACAGTATAATCAGCTGCTTCAAACTCCTGCTCTGTGACATTTTCACAATTATTGGCTATAACCTGGAATCATGAGCCAGTTAAACACTTTGCCCCCAAGTTGTTTGGATCAGCAATATGTAATGAAACTAAAACATTTCTTTTTTGATATATTGGGGTTGCCACTTGACTGATCAGGAACTTTATATTGTGGGAACCAAATTTGAAATATCTAGCTAGCTAGATAGATAGATATGTAGGTAGGTAGATAGATATGTAGATAGATAGATATGTAGATAGATAGATAGACAGATGATAGATAGATAGATAGATCTGATAGATAGATAGATAGATAGATAGATAGATAGATAGATAGATAGATAGATAGATCTGATAGATAGATAGAAGTTTTCTGCAAGATAATGATGAAAATTTCTCTAAGCTATAAGCGTTTTTTTGATGTTGTGATGAAACCTTAGGTGTTACAATTCTATGTATGAGATCTATACTTGAACTACTCCCTCTCCAAGCTCTAGTGTAAAGTATTAAGTGTACATCTCGCATTAAGTGTACATCTCGCATTAAGATCTCCAGTAATCCCTATGCAGCAAATGAAATCTTTTCAAAATAGGCGTAGTTACTAAAAACTATTTCTAAGTTACCTGCACATATCTTCATAATGGATATTTGATAAATCAAGCTAAAATATGCAAGTATTTCACTCTCTGTTTCTAAGCACATATTTACAACTATGAAATTCAATTGAATTTAAACATCTTACAAGTAGGGTTGAAGAAACAGCTCAGAGTTTAAGAGCATTTGCATAAGGATCTGAGTTTGCACTCCAGCTCCCAGGAAATAAGTTAGGTATGGTCTTAGGTATGCCAGTACCATGGTGATTACTGGATGCTAGCCTCATTGGAAAAAAAACTTTCAGGTTCAGTGAGACATCTTCATTCAAAGGAATAAGGTGGATAATGATAGAGGAAAGCATCTAAAACCTTTCTCTAGCCTGTGTGCACAAATAGAGCAAACATGTGTACTACACCACACCACACTGTACTACACTACACACACACACACACACACACACACGCGCGCGCGCACACACGCACACACACACACACACATACACGCATCTATAAGCACAGTGAATATGGAAGATAATAATAGCATCAGTTGCGTGGAGTCAGGAAGAATAAATTTAAATAATTAAAAGGGACAAGCAACACCACTACAAGGGTTTAGTAATTTCAGCCTCTAGAGTTTCCTTCTGCTATGGAGAGACAACAAAAATAAAACTTTCTTATGACATAAAGGAAACATATTCTATAAATTATTATTAAAACGTGGCAAAAAGAATCTTAAAATTAAATGCCCCTTATTCAAAAGAAATATTTCTAAGCTATAGGTCAAAGGCAGTTATACCTAGTATGCATTAAGTCAAACTAAGAAAAAATATATCCTCTGCCTTCTACAAGACTTATTGGCTGAAACCAAGCTCATCTCTTAGCAACCACAAAATGTATTTAGTATTCCAGGACACATACATTCTGAAAAGCTTTTTATTTCAGTTGTTGGCATAGAAACCTAGAGTAAGTGGCTTCAGGCAGAATAGAATCAGTAATAGGAACAATTGCTTACTGGGTTGTAACTATCGGGAAAGCTTTTGATGTCTTAGTAAACCTTTACCATACCATTTTCTAAAAACAAATGTTTGGATCATATTTCTGTCTCTTGTGAAAAGTATAGATAAAAAGTGAATGCATGAATATGTCCATTTGTCTTTCAAAGCAGCTCCCGCAAAGTGCTTTGTTACATCTTCCTTCCTCTCTATGATTTACCAGAAAAGGGTAAAGGATGCCTCAATGGAACTCACTCATAAAACAAACTTAATGATGGATCATCTGATTTACTAAAGGAAGTAACAATAATTCAATAAGCATTTGTGCCCAAATGCTTTCTTTGCCATCTAAAGGAGGAGTACATGGTAAGCATGTTTCGCTGGTGCCAGTTAAAATGTGAGCAAAATGCCTGGAAAAAAGTAAGATCCTGTGTCAAAAAAAATAAAGAAAAGAGAGAAGAAAAATAGTCATAACATACAAAAATCCTGTCGATTAGTAATTTCAGCGCCATTTATGGAAACTGGGGTTGTCAGTGGACACTGCAGAATCACAACACAATTTGTAGTATTCACCCAATCTGTTATCATGCTTCCCAAGGAGTAGAGAAAATAGTGAAAGCTAGGATACTTTTAACAAAGTGGAGGGGTTTTGATTATACTATTTATTATCAGTCATATCTGACATACTGAATTAAGCATTTTCATGTTTTTCTTACTAAGCATCCTCTATTCACAGTTTGCTTATCATAATGAGAATATCCACTGTACTGAGTATTATGTAAGATAGTTAAATTGTTCTTTTGGGCTTCTGAGAAAATGACTGAGCAAAATGCTCACTATGTCTACATATGGGGACACAACAAAGAACATGGGATAACCTTTGGAAAAGCACCATCAAAGAGAACAGCACAAAATGTAAAGCAACTTCCTTGTTAACACAGCAAGACTCAGCATGCAAAAAAAAAAAAAAAAAAAAAAAACCCACAAAGATCTTGATCTGGAATTGCACTTGATGACCCTTATTTATCTGGTAGATTATTTGGGCTCTGAGCTTCAGACTCCTTCTACAATGAGAAGCTACAGTTCCTGCCCAAGGTCCCTTATACAAGTAAGGTTTAAATGATCTAACGAAAACAAATCTTGGGTACATCACAGTAACTCAGTAAAGAGCCACCTTTATCATTACTAGGGAAATGTTGCTGATCTCGTGGCTCGATTAACTGCAACAAGAGACTGTGTGTGTAGTTTTTATTTTTTTGAGACAGGTCTTAAAGAACTAAGGCTAGTCGTGTGTGTGTGTGTGTGTGTGTGTGTGTGTGTGTGTGTGTGTGTGTGTGTGTGTAGTGCATTGAGTCCACAGGTATGTGGGTACATGTGTATATAAGTACATGTACATGTACACATATCTGTTCATATGTGTGGATATCCATAGTTGATGTCAGGTATTTTCTTTCATTGCCTCCTATGTTTTTATTGACGCAGGGTCTCTGAATTGAACCCTGAGTTCACCTATGGACTAGTTCAGCCACTAGTGTATTTTGGAGATCCCCAGACTCTGCCTCCCAGGTGTTGGAATTATAAGCAGCCACAACATTTGCCCAACATTTTACATAGGTTCTGGAGGTATAAAGTCTGGCCATGATACTGAGTGGAAAACACTTTACCCACTTAGTCATCTCCATCTCCATAGTCACAGACACTGGTCTTAACTCATAAGCCTCCTGCTTTTACCTCCCAGATTTTTGGATTGCAAACATGTGCCACCATGTCTGGAATTACGTCAGATATTTAAATGTATTATTTCTTGTTCAAAATATTGGTGACGTATGCATTTAGCCACAAATTTGCCATATGTTACATGCTCAATAATTATGACTTAATATTGCCATTGTGTTGGTGTGCATGGTTATGAAATGAAATAAGGCAGAAGATAACAACTTTTTGTTGTCTTTTAAGGCAGGATCTTGTTATATAGGTCAGGCTGGTCTTGCACTCATTATCCTCCTACTTCATATTCCCAAATGCTGGATTATAGATGTATGTAGCCACATCAAGCTAATAATTATATAATTGAAAGCAGTCTCAGTCACTGAAGTCCAAGAGTATAAATATGACTTTCCTAGCGAGCTATGTAACAGCTCAGTGATATTAATGCTTTTGTAACAGAAAAATATAGTATGAATTGAGTCACCTCCACCTTCAGAAAACAAAATATGGACATTTTCTTAGAAATAGGACTACCAAGGATATTATGTATAC
Source organism: Typhlomys cinereus (assembly GCA_023101885.1). NCBI lineage: Eukaryota > Metazoa > Chordata > Mammalia > Rodentia > Platacanthomyidae > Typhlomys > Typhlomys cinereus. Next base: position 4,268,276 of record JALPQD010000158.1, on the reverse strand, counting down.
ACCTACCTATCTTAAAGAAGCACTCAACAGTAACAACAAAGGAGGTGATCCTGGTAACTTGGGCACCTGATGTAGTATGTAGCATTTCCTCAAGATTTCCTGTAAGCTCGTTCTCAGAGCTTGAAATAAGGCTTTCCCAAAGTACAAAATGATCACACCTGGTTTTTTACCAGTGGGTTTACAGTCCAGAAAATTTGATAGGCATTGGAAAGCCCCATACTTAACTGAAGATACGCAAGCACATGTAACACACACACACACACACACACACACACATACACACACACACACACACACACACACACACACACAATGATAATCAGGAGCTGAATTAATCACAGTGTTCCTCATTCAAAAACTCTTTCTAAGCATTACGATTTAAAGAGGGCATTCCCAGGAGACAAGCAGGTACTTTGAGGACATAAGTAAAAATGCCCATTTTCCCAAAGTTTTTAAAATGTACAAAAAAACATAGAATTAGAAATTAAAAATGAAAGAGAAAAGAAGAATGGTTTTTAACTAACTGCATCTGCTTATTTATAAATCAGACTTCAATGAAACCGATGGTTAAGTATCTTACAACAGATATGTTTTATCAAACAAATATGGGAGTCCACTTCTGTTTCATTCCTAGACTACACATTGAGCTAATGAAGAACATGCACTCAGGGACGAGTACACTATTACTAGTTTTATAGCTTTGCCAAATCCATTTATTTCTTTGAATCTCAGAATTCTCATCTGTAAAATGGGGATAATCATGCCAGCTTAATGGGGAAGATTCAAAAATTGAATGAGTTTATACATAAAAGTATTTAGTTCTTTATTATTGGCCTCTAAACAGAATAAAATACTCTCTGTACCTGACTCACAGAGGAATATATTGCATTCATGAAATTGCTCAGCTATAGGTAATCATCATGCTTATTTGCTTCCAAGTCAGAGTGGAGAGTGGAATTCCATGACTGTTTTACTAGTGGTTGAGTACTAAGGGTTTGGTTTCTCCTCCTTACATTGAATATGAAAATTCAAAAAAGTTTAACAAATATTAGCTGCTATTATTTTTATGATTGTTATTCTTTCTCAGACCAGAAAAACACCATGCTTCACAGAAAAAAAGAATGTGAGTTTCCCCCAATAGGCTCATACATTTGAATTCTCACTCAGCTGGTGTTAAAGTTTGAGAAAGTTATGGCACAATTACGAGGTAGAGTCTTGCTGGAGGAAGGCACATCACAGGGAGTAAGACCTTGAGTTTTGCTAGCCTGGCCCTATTTCCTTTGCATAAACCAAATAAATAACATTTTATCCTTTTCTACTACAGTAAGAGTATTGTCTCACAGCAAAAGAAGAATGACTGCTGCAATGGAGAACCAAAGGATATTTTTCTTTTTCATTGCTGCCTAGTGCAACCAACATTCCAAAATACTTCATATATGTTTTTAAACTAAATACCTTACTCTCTTCAGTATCACACAGAAACAACTACAAAACCTGAACTACTTCATCAAAAATGAATGGATTTAAACAAAAAAATCTTGTAAATAGAAATCATAATAATCAAAATAAATATGTATACTTTATTATTCGTGAAACCTTGGGATATTCATATGTGCACATGTGTGTGTATTCAGAGGCCCAAGAAAGAGGTCAGGATTCCTCCTCTATTGCTATATCTGATTCCCTTGATACAGGTCTTAAAGATCTTGCTGGTTTTCATCTAGGTTGTTATCTAGAAAATTTTATAGATATTACTGTCTCTGATTCTTTAGTTTCTGGGATTAGTGGTGTGCACAGCTATGTTCAGCTTTTTATGTGAGTGTTGGGATCACAACTCAGGTCCTTATGCTTGTGCAGAAAGTTCTCTTACCTATAAATCCATCTTCCCAGAACCTGTAGTAGATATTTCTAAAAGATTATAGTGAAAACATGAGAAAAGAAAGCACTATCTGAAAAAAAAATGGTAGCTGAAGAGCTCTCTAAAATTAAATGTAGGCATGAATTCTGACATGAAGACAACATTTTGTTGAACAGAACAAAACATATCCTGTTTTAGATACATGTCAGTAAAACTTAAGACTGGCAAGAATAAAGAAAGAAAAGGTATCAAAGTATGTTTTTTATGGTGCTGGGGATTCAACTCAGGATGTCGTGCATGCTAGGTAAGTGCTATGATACTGAAATAATCATTAACCTCCACTTTATACAATATTTTGCTTTGTTTTCCTGTAACCTCTGAACACATAATACTTATAAGGTTACTAATATCTTTTTTCACATGTATTACAGCCAGATTCTCCCAGACATCACAAACCACGTAGCTACCAAATATATCAATATCCCTGACCTCTTAGTTGGGTATCTATGTGTATATATCAAAACTATTGGGTTAGAAACATAGATCACACACTAAGACTCTGTTTGTCGAGCAAAAAGATCTGAGTTTGGATCCCAGATCACACATAAAACAACAGACTGAAGTGTCAGTGGCCTCACTTCAACTCTGGAAGTCAGAGCCAGGGAAATCCCAGAGTGAAGCAAAAAGGAGTTAGAAGCAAATCCAGGATGACTCATACACAGGCATACCCAGTGCCCTCTGATACAAACAAATAAGTAAAATTTTAAAAGTATCCTCAATTTCTCCAAAGCTTTGGCCTCAAGATCCACAATGATTGTCTGCAGTATAATCAGTGGAAAATGTGTATGTTGAAAAGTTAGGAAGTTATTGGCATGGGAATCCTGCCGTTTTGATGAGGAAATGACCCTTCCTACTTTCAGGAAGTAGGCTACAATGTCAGGTTGGAAACTTAGTCCTTTCTCAGGGCATATTTCCAGACCGCTATCACTCCATGTTTGTACTTAATGAGAAAAAACTTCAGTGGCAACAGCTGTTGTTTCTTAGGTGAACATGAGCAGACAAGCTTAAGCAATCCCTTGTTTAAATACTAGGAAAATACACAACAAAGCTACACTTTCAAAAAAGAAAAGTCATGTACAAAAGAAATAGTGTTCAAAGACATGTCAGTTAAGAATGAGATCAAAAACTAAAGTTGCTGCAAACTATCTTGGTCCTTGACACCTTAGAATTGACTTCTAGGTGATACAGGAGTTGCTTGGATCTGTGAATGAGAAAGAGAGAGAGAAAGAGAGAGAGAGAGAGACCATACATATAAGTTATCTTACCCTCAGTGACCTACAAATGCATTAGGAGGAGGAGTGAGGGCTAAAAATAAGGGCCAGGGAAGAGAATAGAGTTAAAGTATCATCTGTAATAGGAGTTCTTATGAATTTTTTCAAAGGGAAAAGACAGACAAAATACTATTTTGAATCAAGAATGTATTTTATGGTTACTTAGAGAAAGAAAAGCAATAAACACAATAATGCTAAAAGTATCATCATACCTGATTTTAACTTATGCTACAGTAGTTTTGGTACAAAAATGGACCCAGATTAATGTAATAAAATAGAGGACACCAATATAAATTCATGTAACTACAACTATGTGATTTTAGACAAAGATTAAAAAATATACGTATGAAAACAAATACAACAAATGCTGTCAAAGGTGTGGACAAAAGTAGACAGTGTGGGTGAGAATGTAAACTAGTCCAGACACTGAGGAAATTAGTAGAAATGTTTCCCAAACATTTCTAGATCTACTATGTGGTCCAAGTATAACATTCCTGAGTATTAACCTAAAAAATTCTATATTAAAATATAACAGAGATACTTACACATCATTTCTTATTGCAGTACTACTCATAGTAGCTTAGTTATAGAATCAATATATGTATCCAACAGCAGAGGAAAGGATAAAGAAAATGTATGAATACACAATGGATTTTTTCAGGCCATAATAATGATGCCATATCACTCACAATAAAACAGAGTTGAATAAAGATAATCATATTAACTCACTTAAACCAGTCTCAGAAAGAAAAATATACATTTTCTCTTATTTGAGGTCCCCATATTTTATATAGATGCATAAATCATAAATATATATTTATATATATATGATTTGAATATATAAGTTGGAATATGTGAATGAAAAAAGGAGACTTGCAGGAATGGTGAAGGAAGAGGAAGGGGAATAATGATATGAGAGGGAATAGGCTCAATATACAGTATATACTTGTATGAAAATATCCTTATGTCATAATATCATATACAATGAATATATACAATGATAATTAAACAAATAAAAGGGAAAAATAAAACCAATAGCAAAAACACAAATTTCTCTGAAATAAAATATTCCTTTTCATTGGTCATATATGTAAAAAGTCAAGCTTACCTTGACATATTGAACTAGACGCTCACTGATGTTCACCTTGTAAGTTTCTATGCCTAGTTCCTTGGCCAAGCGTAAGATTCTGTTCTGGGTTGGTCCCACATAGGCTCCACCAACATCTACCCAGTTAACATGCTCATTCTACAGAAAGAAAAACAGTACTTAGAAGACTTTACTTAACACTTAGAATAAAAAAAGTTTTGTCATTAAGAAAAATCCTGTTTATTTTGCAAATTTGTGTTTTATGTCCCTCTTATAATGTGCAGTTGAAGTTAGGAATCTTTTCTCCTCCATTCATGAACTGGGAACAACAGTGCCTAACAATTGATTAAGCAACTCCATTTGCAGAGTTATTGGTGAAGTGGAGTCAGTAATATAACACACAAAGGATGCTATAGTTCATTCTAGACCCTTTGCAAATCACTTAAGCAATTATGTGCAATTTTTCTCTTGGTTTATTGTTGTTGTAAACATCCAGAGATTGGTAAATTCTAATTTCCTGATTCCTATCAGATATAATCTATGTGTCACTGGTGGTATTTTAAAACACTTCCAAAGAAGAATGAATCAGAGAAAAAGAATATTCAAAAGTATAAAATGATTCATGTACTTAAAAAGTTATTTACAAATATGCAAACTCTGGTAAAAAAATTATTTCCTTTTCCTCTCTTAAATACACTCCCGTTTTTCAGCATTTTATTAACACATTTGATTCAATCAATAAATTAGTGACCTATAATTTCTCTACATTTTAAAAAGCTTCTTATGGTTATGGTTCTTATTTTATAATTTGTATGAGGCTCTGTATGTTCATGCTGCCTTTTACACTTATTTACCTGATTATTTTATACTATATGGCAATCATTGTACTTGAAAAACATGCAGAAATATTTTAATTACTTAGAAATATCCTTCTCAGGGAGGATTTATGTTTACTTCTACCTAGTATCAGGGATACTAATAATATATCATTTCTTTTCAGTGCTTGAAATTATCTGAAACTAGTGCTCTTACAGTTCATCACCAGTTTTAAGAGGCAATGCAACCCCAAGAAAGACTGATCCCCTGACCACCCACGGCCACATAATTTACGGCTTGCATTATACCTTCTGTAACCCTAGCTTTACAAGCCTGTGAAAATCACTGTATTTCCTCCCAGTAGCTTCTTTTATTGTCAGCAACTCCACCAGAGGAAGTGTGAGATGGTGCTTTCCAGATGTTGTACCAGTGATTCTTTACCACTTTATTAGTTCTCTGGCTTTCTGATATGTACAGATATGTGGTGCACCACACACAACAAGTGTAATTGGTTTAGCATCTGTATAGTTCAGTATAATTTACCTACTCTCTTATTTCCAGAAGAGTGTTTCTGGCAGAAAGAAGAACCAGTGCACAGACTCTAAGTCAGAAGTGGACCTGTTACCTAAATTGAACATAAGTAGGCCAATAACACAGATGGGATAAGCATGTTGGAATCTCATTTCCTTTATATGTCTTGTTCTTAACTGAAAAATCTGCAACATGATTGATGAACCTATTTAACAGGCAAAAGGTTTAAAAGATAAAAAAGTAGAGGTGAGTGACTATTTAATAACCATCTCCAAAATGAAGTATCATATTTCAGAAAATGACAGAAGAATCACATGTACTAAGTGCATATAGGCACGATATTCAATCCTTCTTGTGTACTACCCACTGCCTTCTATTATAATTGGAAGATGGGATGGTTGTGTAGGTACACATCATAATTCCAGCATCCTCAAGACTGGGAGAGGAGGGTCTTGAGTTCACGATCAATGTGGTGTCTACAGAGAGAACTTATCTTAAAAATAATAATAATAAATAAAGTAAAATAAATGTAGGCAGGAGATTCTTAGAGAACACCTATGAATGTCTTATCACTTAGATGAGAGAACTTGGATGTAAAATTCTAATAGGACCCATTCAAGAGACCATGAGGCCAGTTCAGGTATTAGAATCCCAATCCTCTCACTCCCAAACAATTACAAAGCTGTATCTACAGGAGCACTGAGAAATTCCCCCAAACAAATTTCATCTGGACTGATATTAAAGTAAAGGAAGCAAACAACCAAATGTATATCACAAGGCAATACTTCTGCAATCCCCCCACACCGGATCTTGTCAAAATGCAGATGTTGACTTAGCAGGTCTGAGAATTTGCATTTCTTTCAAGTTCAAAGGTGATTCCTAGGCTGCAGGTCCTCAGACCACTGTGAGTATTAATGTTGTAGGGCACACACCCTTAGAGCTGAACCAAGTGAAAACAGACCTGTAATATGTCTTTATATGTCTAGTTAAAGTAGGATGCAAATAATAGGAAAAACATATACATGGTATGACTGGAAGAATTAGCATACTATCTAGTTCAGATGATGATAGCAATAGCCATTCGGATTCCCTTTCTCATTCCTGCTTCCACACCAGAGCCTAAACATGTTAATTAAATACCTGCTTTTCCAGGCTTCCTCTCAGCTGAGGTACTCATGTAACAATACTCTGCTTAATAAAACTAAAGCAAATGTCTGCTGTAGTTTAGTAGTAAAAGAAAAGCTGTATAGCTGCCAAGATTGACACTACCCCTTCTTCCCTCACTCTATTTCCTTTTATTTTTTTTTTGAAATGAGATGTCACTATGAAGCTGAGGTTGTTCAATTTATGAGCCTCTGGCATCAGTCTCCCATGTGCTGTGATCACTGGTTTGAGCTACATGACCTAGTGACTCTTTTTCCTTGAAAGAAAACTACTCAGCATCACAGCATCCATCTGCTAGCATAAGGCAATGAGCCAATAAAGAATGGCTGAGAAAATGGACAAAAGAATCTGAAACATCGATGACACAGCCAAACTCCTGTACCAGTCTTGACCCAAGCAAAGAGGGAAAGGGGGAAAAAGTTGCCCAAAAATATACCACATTTGTTCTTGCTTACTATAACTATTATACTTCTTTAAACTGCATATTGTTGGGTAAATACAGAACCTGAAATATGTGAGTGTGTGTATGTATATGTGTGATGTGCACACACAGGTGTGCAACACATGCAGGAATGCATGCCTATCCATGTATGCTGAGAATCACTTTTCATCCAGCCAAAGCATAAAACTACCAGAGACACTGCACTCTCCCGTTGGGTCTCTACTATGGAAATTATTACACTATCATGAAGCTATTTGTTCATGTGTGCTGCCTTTACTTTTAGTGCAACTTAAAGTCAGACTCTATCACTCATCAGCGAGTACTTGTTGAAAAAGAACTGTTATTTTGGATGTAGTGCTATGCACCTATAATCCCAGTACTTGGAAGATAGCAGGATTAATTTGAAGTCAGTTAGAGCACATAGTCAGTTCAAGGCAAACTTGGGCTTTGTCTTGAAAAAGAAAAAGGAAAGATGAGCTCACTCATATGATGAAATCATTTATGGTCAATGGAGATCAATGGCATGACAAGTACTGTGATTTCAAATGACTTCACTTATAATTTCAAGCAATGTGCTCTATGTAAGTATTAAACTCACCCTCACAGTATATGTTCTTCCTCCAACTCTATCACGAGCTTCTAGGACCAATACATTAATTTCATACTCAGACAACACTTTGGCAGCAGCCAGTCCTAAAGGAAAAATAAAAGAGAAGAAATATTAACATTTCAGTGCCAGACATCCCAGACTTGTCAGATCTACCCATAAATATCTGAGTGCAGGGTATAAAACACAGTCCATTGCCTGCGCTACTTTCTTACAAAATTCTGGCCACTCTAAATTAGACCCCAGTATTATTCATTCTATCATAAAATATCTCAAAATTACTAGTTTTGTCATTTTGTATTTCAGGTCGGTTGTCAGAAAAAGGGGCAATTTTTAAATGTATATCTTGCTTCCTAAGAATAAACAAGTCATGTTTAGAAAATCTGCCGAGTCTCTCTTCCAGAAACTTTGATTGCACAAACAGAGGTGTAACTCCGTGGTAGATCATTTGCCTACCATTTTCCAGACCCTGAGATCTTTCCCCAGCACTAAAAATAAATGCTGCTTGAATAAACAGAAGAGTATGTTCCCCTACAATTTTCTTTGTCTATATTAGCTCTTATATATCTACACTTTCTTCAACTTAAAAATTTTTATCACTGCCTATGATTTATATCTAGATTTTATGCTTCCTAAATTTATCTTGCTTCCATCACTAGATTTGAAGGTATGAAATGTTAGGATACTTGCTTTATACTTCATTCATTGGTAAAAGCTGAGAACAGATTTTTATCTGTAAATAAAAGTTGTTATTATGGACATATTGCAAACACAATACTGTAACACCAGAAACATTAAGAGGACATTATAAATTAATATTTTATGCACACAGATGTGTACAATGAGTGATTATCAATAGTGATCTTGATCTGATCATCTAAGGAATAATTTATCAGCTTTCTTTAGAGTGAAGTTACTCTTTTGCCCTCTTTTCCATATTGTATTCTTTGAAAGTAAGACTATGAATTCTCTGTATTTAAACAATGGGAAGTTATATTCTGCCACTTTGAGGGAGGTTATCTTCTAAATTATACAGAATTCTTCTACACAGAAGATTTTTCTCTTCTACCCAGCTATTTATTTATTCAAAAATTATCAGTAAAGACTCACAAATATTTGATTTATATTTCAGTATTAAAAACTAATACTGTATTATTTATTACTCTAACTGTCCAATTTATTCATTAGGAGCTCTTTCAGTTAGCTTCTATGTTCCCTCTGACATGTCACTTCCCCACAGTGTGTTTGTCTGTCTACTACCTTATGTTGTTGAGTTATAAGACAATCTAGGCTCATCTATCTTCCCTGCATACCCCAGCCTTAGAATCAACCATTTCTCCATTGAGTTTTGCTTTCTTTTATTGGGATCAATATTAGAAACCAACATGCGATGCTACATATTGTCACTGCTATTGGAGTCAATAATTCTAGGCTTCTCAGGTCCCAAAGAAAGGAAATAAAAGTGTTTAAACATGCTTATTTTTCAACCTATTTATTTTTCTATTTCAAAGATAGTTCCTGCTTATCTTTATACTCGTTTTCAAAAAGAAATGAAGCATACTATGGAAATAAATAAAATATGAGGAAAGGTTAATTAGGATATTAAAACTCTAAAGATAATTCCTACTGTAATATGTAAGTTTATGATATTCTTTAACTATTTTGGACTTATCGTGTATATCATAATGTATTATACATCTCTCTCATCACTACAAAATTGTGTTTGCTATCTCTGGAACACAAAAGACAAAAGATTACTCAGAATCATAAAATTATGGCCCCAAATTTATTCTGAGAAGCACAAAGGGCCCAGTTATTGGAGACCGTGACCCCTTTATGGGCTTCATGGGGACATTTATGTGATTCAAAAGACAAAGAACAGTAACATGGGAATGAGGAACTTCAGTTTAATTTTACAGGAAAGGACCCTGTATAACTAATTAGGAAGTGCTGCTGAATAGTATATAGATTTAATATTTACGTGCTTTGACAGAACACTGCATTTCCACTCAAGCTTTCCCCTAGACCACTCTGACATCAGAAGACATCTCAACCAAGCTGTCAGAAGCCGAGGTCTTGTAGCTTAATAGACATTGGTCTTTCCGGCACAAAAAGGCCTTAGGTGAGAATTGCATGATGGTCATAGTATCACCAGCATAAAATGAAATGCTTACTTGTAGGAAAAATAGACCTCAACTGGACATGATGGCTCATGCTTATTATCGCCATGCTCAGGGGCTGAAGCAAGAAGATTGCAATTCTGAGGCTAAAATGATCTACTCTTGAAAGAAAGAGAGAGAAGAAAGAAAGGGAGGGAGGAACAGAAAGAAAGGGGAGAGAGTGACGGAGAAAGAGAGAAGATGGAGAAAAAGAGGAAGGGAAGGGAGAAAGAGAAAAAAGAAAGTCTTAGAAAAGGTTTTTAGATCTGAAGGAAAATCACCAAACAAAATACAGCTACTATTTCTTAAAAAGGGTTTTATATTAAGGCATGATGACAAATACCTGCAATCCCAGCACTTGAGAAGTAAGGCAGGAGGAGGATCAAGGCCAACCAGACTCCTAAGTGAGAACTTGTCTCAAAAAATTATAGTCAGTTTTTTAAAATTTCAAAATAGGAAGGGGAAAAAATATCTCATGCTAAATTACATTTCATCGGGTTTAGAGACAATACATATTGCTAAGCCAAAGCTGAAAGCATTCGATATTGTAACACTTCATCTCTTTTATTTTCCTTCCTTTTTAGAGTAAGAAGTCTGTCCCATACCCCCTATTCTTCAAGATAAAGAAAGAAGTTGGTATAAATATGTCAATGAATTAACAATACAGGTAAGGAGCATCTGTTTAAAAGCATCTGATATCTATCTATCTATCTATCTATCTATCTATCTATCTATCTCTATCTATCTCTCTATCCACTCCCAATTCATAACACCAGTATGATTTGAAACTGTAATGCCCAAGTTTTCACAGTATTTGCTATAGGCACGGAGGGCCACCTTAGAAAAGGATGTATTATAGGGCCATACTTTAAAGTATCCTAGTGTCAAAAAAATCTGTGATTCTCTATCTGTGTTTTAAGGGAAGTGATCTAAGTAGGCAGTGATAGAACCTAAAATTTCCTATATTCAGAGCTCTTTTCTCAATCTACATATATTAAGCTCACAAGAAGGAAAAAGTCCAGAACCTGTAAGTGTCATGTGGGTTTTTTTGAGAATAGTAATCGTAGAGAGCCCAAAGGAACAAAGAAAATGGTGGCTCACGGCAAAGCAGTATTTAATGCTGCAACACTTTAAAGAGGGGTAATGACTTTACCACAATACAATTTCTCACTTGAGGTCTTTTCAATCATTTGGGTTGTACAGAAAGAAAAAAAAAAAAAAAACAGACTAATTGAAAAAAAAAAAAAAAGGCAAGTGTGCTAAAAGGACACCTTATTTCAGAGTTCAGGCAATGCCAAGAGATTGGGTGAGAGGTTGTATAGTTAGCAGATCTGCTACCATGGCAACCTCAAATTAAGCTGTAAATTCTTAAAGCCACTTCCACTGTGAACTGTGTTTGCTTAAATTCTGCAGTGCTTTTGATATTTTGAAATGACAATTGCCTCTAAGAAATAATACAGAGACTGATTTTCCCCAGTTTAAAAAAAAAAAAAAACTATCCTTTGCTTTCCAGGGCCTCAGCAATCTGTCCCAGTGGAACAGGGTTGCCATATTTATCCCTGGCTTCTCTGCCTCACCAAGATTCTCTTGCCTTACTTTACTTTTTCCTGTGCATGCTGGGTATCAACCCCAGGGTCTCATACAAACTAGAAAAACTACCACTGAGCTATATACTTCATTCCTTTTCATACTTCTGATTTTACAATGTCTAAGTTACCTAGGTTGGGCTCAAAATTTGTGATATTTTTGTTGCAGCCTCCCAAGTAGCTTGGATTACATGCTTATGTCACCAAGTCTGGCTTATTTTATTTTTTCCCTTTAAGAATATTCATTTTATTAATTATTATTCTGAGGAAAAGAAGAAATTCCTCCTTTTAGTTCATACTATCATTTCTAGTTCCTTTGAGCCTTATGTGTCTTCTTCTGCAGTAAATGATCTGGTGTCTCTACTTCATTCATAGAACCAACCATGAGGTATAGCACATTCTTTGTGAAAAATGTCAAGTAGCCACCTCTATCATTATAGACAAGTAATACAACCAAATGTCACATCCTGTCCCCATTACCCTGATTTATGTTTCTTCTTAGCATATGCCAGCATTTGGCATACATCACCACTTGCCACAGTACACCACACACAGACACACACACACACACACACACACACACACACACACACACACACACACACCATCTTCTCACCATTCCAGCTCAAGTCTTGATTTCTCTAACTTGCTTTTAAAAGGTTGCTCTGTGAATAAGTATTTCCTTAGGAAATACACAGCATTTCTCAGGTTAGTTAATAATATAAATACACGATTGTGTTCACTCAATACCAGATTATAATAATGACAAACAAAAAGTATTAATGCAGATATTCAAGCTAGCTCATAAGGAATAATTTGGGAAGTTTTTCAGCACTTTCATAATGACTAGCTTGATGCTACACTTAATGGTAATGCCATATAGTAGCATTAAAGTAAAATGAGTTAGTAATATCCAATATTACATGGTAAGAATCAGCCAATTATTTATTTTATACCCTCACAATATCATGAACCTAGTTAAATTCATTCTTTCATATATCCAACAAATCCAACACTGTGCTGTGATAGGTCCCAAACACCATTACAGGTGTGATGAAGGCAAACATAAGAAAATTTTCATAAAGCTTATAGTCTCCTGGGAAGACAAATACAGATTAATAAATGTTAAGTGTTATGAAATCTGGAGGAAGTTTTAAGTACTACAAAAAAGCACTCTGGTGGAGAAAAGAACGGAAGCAAATACTATTCTTTCAAGGATGATCATCAATGAAAGCATCTCAGAGATGCTGTGAAATCAGAGACTTTAATGAAGGAAGTGAGCCATGTACGTATCTGGAGAAGATGGAAACAAAGTTGATGTGCACTCAGTGAACAGTGAGGTTAGTCAAAAGGCAATTAGAAGACGAGATCGGATTAAGAGTCCGTGAAGTGATACAGCACCTTGTAGCTTATGGCAAACTGAGTTTTGGCAGTGTCACAGAAGGGTTACAAGTAGGAAGGTTATTCATCTTATTTTAATTTTTAGAAGATCATATTAGTTGCTGAGAGGAAAATAGAAGGTAAAGAAAAAAAAAAGAGAGTAAGCAAGGAGACTAGTTAAAAACAGATATCCATAGAAGACATGGAGGCTTGGACAGGAGCAAAATAGCACATGACTACTGTGGCTGTACTTGCAGTTAAGAGAAGTGTCCATTTGGGAATGTGTTTTAAGCCTAAGAAAGTAGGACTTGCCATTTTAACAGCTGCAGTATATGTCAAACTAAGAGAAGTCAAGAACAACTCCAAGATTTTAGATTCTAAAAACTGATTAAATGGTGGTGCCACTTACTAAGTTAGAAAGAACCAGAGGGAAATAAGTTATAGGGAAACAGCAAGTGTCCTATTTGTAAATATGGTTTGAAATGCCTGAAGTTGAAATCTCTATGTGTTATTATAAATAAGGATGTCAATACAGCCAAAGGGTAATGAATGAGGAGAAAAGCAGACATGATCAAGCTATGGAGGTCAAGCTGACCTCAAAATTGAGAATCCTCCTGTCTCAGTGCTGAGATGACAGGCCTGTATAGTTATTTAGGCCTACCACAAACTTCTTGAAAACACGAACTTATTTTCACAGATTAGTACTTTTTGCGTCCTTACAAACGGAGCTTGGCATATTGCAGGATCCCGAATACTTATTTAAACAATGGGAAGAGACACACACTAAGAAGAGAAAAACATATTCACTTGGATAGTATTTTTTAATGCTGCTTAGACTGTCTTACTTACAGACCTACAGATTGAACCCAGGGTCTTGCACATGCCTGCATAGCACCCTACTACCAAGCTATATATCTTTTGCCTCTCATTGTCTTCATTTCAAAAAAAGATGAAAGCATGAAAAGGATAGCATATCAGGTGATTTTAATCTTTATGCCTAAGACAGTCAGAGATTCTAAGCACTGGTTATACATTTTCTGATCTATAACCAGTATTAATCTTGCTGGCTAATGAGAACAGGATATGTATACATACTCAACACTTGTCACTGAAACATAAAACCATTCCTGCCTTTCCACGTATCCATGTGCCTAGCTAATCTATACCTAAAGACACCTAAATTTTGTACTTCTTTTCAGAGCAATTGTTCTCTTCTTCTGAAAAGGTCAAATCCTATAATCCTTTTAACTTCAATAGGCTACAAGAAATAGGGCTGTCTCAAATGATAAACAGAATAAGGTAACAATTATCTTCAATTTGTTCTGAACTCAACAGTGTTCGTCTAGACAGTCCTAATTTATTTGATTATTACTCACATTCATCTTCACTTTAGAGAAACAGATCTCACCTAAGTTAGAGAGTGCAATTACTTTGTAACTTATTATTTGCCCAATTCTTTCATGGAAATTTTAGATACCTCACAGGCACTCATAGCAATCCTAAAATTCTGCACACTAGAACAGGCTATAATTTAAAGATACAGTTTTATAATTTTCATAGAACTCTTGTTCTCAAGCAAGATACTCTAAGGAAAAGAATGTACATGGGAAGTCAAACACCTTATATCATTTCTCCTTTGGGGAGAAATTTCCAGAGAACACTGGTATAGTAAAGGACCAAAGGAGTCCTACTGCAGAAATTAAGACCCATTGAACACAGCATTTCTTCCCCTTCTGGCATTTTTTAAAAGATTTTATATGAAAACAGTTGGGAAAAACTGGTTTCATATTCTTAAAATTGTTTGAACAGTTACAGTAATAAAGTTTCATAGGCAAAGTACTAGTTTAAATAGTGCCTATAACACAAGCTAAGGGTAAGAGCAACACTTTGGTGGAGAGATGTTTCACACTCTGAGAATTTATGTAGTTAATCTCTAAGCTGACCAGGAATTCACCATATAGCCCATGCTGACCTTGAATTTGCAGTGGTTTTCTTGCTTCAGTCTTCTGAGTGGTAGGATTATAGCTACCATGCCTGGCTTTCAAAGAGATATTTGGTCTAAAAAGTTATGAGTCACTCGCCACAGCGATTTAATCACATGATCCTGAATGTGCTATTTTAGAAAGTAAATGTTTGTCACATGAAACTCATGATATATTGACACATACACTATATTTCCAATTTAACTACTAACAAAGCAATAGCAGTGTAATATAGTTACATATAAAATTTTCTGTCAGGTAATAATTAGTAGGATTTAGAGCATCAAGCCTCAAAGTAAGTGATAAAGTTTATAGCACATCTGTGGATAAGCTTATAAAGCAAATCTATTGAGGCAGAGGCTGATATAGGTCTATCCTGGAAGTCCGTATTTTCAGGATCAAAGATCTAGTTATATTGCTAGAACTTTTGTGGCATTTGATAATCCCCTTACATTTCTGAGCTTCCATTTCCTTCACTTTGAACTCTTATGTAAAGTCATTCTGATACCCTTGGACATGGTTAATGTGTAATTAACTCTCAAACCTTATGATTTTGTTTAACCCCATATTGACCCACTTACCTGTTCAATCAATTAAATATTGTTAATAGCTACAGCTTTGTTTAATTTGACCTAGCAACTAGAAAAGGGTTTTTAAACAAAGATTTGGAGAAGCTGTGCGGAAGTATGAATGGGCACCTGTGAAGAGATTTGAGAGCTGATTTTAAGTTAGGACAGGAAGTTAGGATGAAAGAAAACAAACTATTTTCAGAATAAAACATAGAAAAAAAAGCTGAGAAATGGTTCAAAAAGGAAACCTAAGAAACAAATTTTTATAGTTTACTACCAAAAAGAAAAGATATATTGCATATAACTTTACATGATAGTAAACATCCTAACAACTAAGTTGTATCCTCACAGAACCCTCCTGCCATTTTTATATGGTCAAATATCTTTAATAATGTTTGTTGCACATAATAGGCCAAAAGTAACACAGTACCATGAAACATTAAAAAGTAAATAATTCAGTAGTCAATTAGTTGTATTAAGACTTAAACCAGATATTTAAGATGAAAAAGAGGCTCGGGACTAGTACTTCTAATAGCTATTTTTCTGATTTGAATAAATACAAAAATAACAGAATTGGTCCTGATATTCAATTAGAGAGATTTAGCCAGGCAATGCCAAAGTTCATTGTGAAATCAGAATGCCATGTGTTACCCATACTCAAATGGTAACATTTGATCCATTTCACATAAACAGAGAGAGTTTATCATAACAGAAAATAATTTCTCACAGTTCTGGCAAATGGGAGGTTAAGATTGAGGCATATTCAGGGTTTGGTGAGGGTACAGTTGTGGCTCATAGAGTCTTTTTACAGTATTTCCCATAGCAGATGGGTCTTTCTTTTGCATGTGTACATATACATGGAATACATGTATGTATATGTGTTCACATGGGTGAGTACACATGTGTCCCACACCAAATTTTTTTGGAGTACTGGGGACGAAATCCAAAGCCTTGAACATGGCAGGAATACTTTCTACCACTGAGATATTCCCATATTTATACAACCTGTAAAATGACACAACCATTGTTTAAAAAGACTGACTATTCATATTTTATAATGTTAGATGACAACATAACAGGGACAAGTTCATATAAAGAAAAACACAAACTGTTGATAAGCTGTATTTCTATATACATGCATATGTATTTGTATATATATGCATAAATATAAAATTGTCACAAAGGAATATACTTGTCTCAAATGCTTACATCATTTGGGAAATACATTTTTTGTGATGCTTTGATCACTCAAACTTTAAAAGGCCAAACATATTATAAAATCAATATTTCATACACATAAGCATATTCCTTACTCAAAATTTACTGGATGTCTGTACTTCTTAATCACAAGACTGAACACTCTCACAAGCTCCTATATCTTATGTGATGTAAAATTTACAATACAATACAACCTTACTCTGTCTAGATATTGCTGAATCCAAATACTGCAAGATTTATCATGTTAAAATATCTCTGTATCAAAACTGCACAGATTATAGGATACAATATTCAACTTTTGACATTTCTTTTCTCCACACATGATATCTGTGATACATATAATTACACTACACCTAGATTATTTTTAAAATATCACATTTGCTGAAAATTATGTATAAATTCAAATCAATTCAACTCACTAAATGTTAAAGTTGATTATTAAATATTAGATGTATCCAAATATTAGATGTATCATCTAAAACCTTTTAAATGATTTGAAAAAATCAGTACCCAGATCAATTTAATTTTCGTATACTTTGCTGAGTAACTAAAGAAATTAGACCATGTATTGTCCGAGTTTAGTTTAATGAAAAAGCAAAATGTATGTCAAAATGCACAAAATCTGAATCTCCTCAAACCTCCACGTATTCAATAACTAAGATATCAAAAAGAATTGTCCTTTTTTTAAATGTAAGTATTACTTAAACAGCATGAGAACACACAGCATGTGCTACCTACCAAGTTCTGGGTTAAAATGCTTAAATGTTTCTCATAAAATGATCAGTATGGATAATGTATTTTTGGAAAAAGAAAAAGCGTGGTATAAAGGACTCCATTAGATCTTAGATCATAAGTTATTCTATTTGCAAAATGACTTTCCTCTGTCTGATGATGAAAAAATTCAATCTCTATTGATTTAATACAGCTACAAGGGGTTGGGGAGATGTCTCAGTGGTTAAACCTTTGCCTCAGAAGCAAAAGGATCAGAGTTCAGATCCCCAGATCCCATGTGAAAATGCTGGGCAGAAATGGTGGCAGTCTGTGATTCTGACTCTGGTAGGCAGAGCCTGGGAAACTCTAGAGCTGTACACATAAATACATGCATGAATCAATAAATCACTTTAAAAATACAGCAACAGGTTCCAGGTAGTTGAGGTTCTTGATTCATTCATTAGACCTTGGCTCATGAACAAAATAAGGAGTTCTATTACCTAGACAGTATTTGGACAGTGGTAGTTCTTTCTACACACTTGGCATTTAATTGCAAAAAGAAAATAGCAAAAATGTTCTATTCACCAAGGTCCATCTAGTACTAAGACTAAGATGTTTTCACTGTGCACTTACTTAACGTTTATAGTTCACAGCCACAAATCTCAGGGACAAACATTGAAGCTCTTAATTGCTCCCACGTTCACATCCCTGTGGGCCAAAGAATAATCTATTTTCCTTCCCTGGCACTTCTGCCATAGACTTAAGCACATATCTGGCTTATATTCTCATGACTCATACCAATATTCTTCTAGTCTTTACAGTTTGGAATGTCTTTTTGTTCAACCTATTATCCTTAACTATTAAAATTCTACTTCTCTCTCAAGAGCATTGTTCATATTTGTAACACTAATATTTACCTCAATGTATTCATGTCAATTATCTGCCTACTTAGTTGCTTCTTCTAAGAATATAGGAGCATTTTTTTCTGGCAGGGATGAAATTTATCTTTAAATCCTTCTAGCCTATGATCTAGTCATTATCCAACATATGGTAGAAGCTCTGAAATGTCTGAATAAGTCCCCAAATACCTGTACTTGAGTTGCTTAGAGGAATAGCACATTCCTCTTCTCAAAATGTTCAGGTCTATCGTCTAATAATTACTAAGGAGGTGCTGTCATGAAGATTAAAATGGTAGATGATTAGATTAAATTACATTTTAGACACCCTCTGACCCAAAGACTCTGAAATTCACATAAAGGCTATACACACTGTCCTAAGGAGGTATATTCTTTTTTCTGAAGACCGCTATTTCAGATATTCAGAGGTATGGGCATATAATACAATATTTTATCAGTTTTTACCATTTGCTCTTTCAGTGGTAGCATATATATAAGAACTAAATCAGAGGCTGAAAAACTGCCCTTGAAATCAAATTAAAAGAGAAAAGACAGAAAATACATGTATCTTGTTACACACAGATTACAAGCTTTGTAAGAGGAGAAAAAAGTCAATGAAAGCCAGAGAAATCAGGTATTTCAATATAAATAGGTAAATTGTCAGAAAGAAGCACTTCCATGTTCAGAAAACAAAAAACATGAAGACATGAAAGGTCTAAATATGCATAGTGTAGCACTAGATAAAGAGGCAGTGTGATTAAAACTGAAGTCCATGTTGAGAAAAAGTGGGCAATACTACTTGTCTAATCAATTGAAGCAAGATGATGGTATGAACTACATCATGAGATGCTAGTAATATGAGACCACTGAAAGTCTTGAGTAGAGAGGTGAGAAATAAATGTCGAAAGGAATATGTTTGAGACAATACTGCATGCAGGATGGATATAAAGGGCCACTATTGTATAGCATGGTCACTGGGATAGTGACAAAATCAGGTAAGCTTTAAGTGTCAAAAGTCTGTCGTGGAGATAGGGACAGGAAAGTGATATGTGGTAGAAGAGGAATTAGTCCAAGAAAATAGAAGGACCTAATAAAAATATACAGAAGAACTAAAGATTTTGTAGTTCAGCTCCAGAGACTGTGTTCAGCATGTATGAAGCCTAGAGTTCAATCTTTAGTACATCAAAGTAATTATAAAGGAGTATAATAGATGAAAGAAAAGGATGTGAGTAGAGCTGTATCTCCGTTCATAGAAATCTTGCCACAGTATGATATTAAAATAAAATTTCTGTGTGGCAGTGCCTATAATATTTGTACTCAGGTGGAGGAGGCAGGAGGATCAAAAGTTGAAAGTCATCCCTAGCTAAACAGTAATATTGAACCCAAGAATCCAGCTTGGGCTACATAAAGCCCTGCAGAAGGTGGGGGAAAAATGATAGAAATAGAGGTATAAGAAAGAGTCAAAAAACTGAGGAAGAGAAGCTGGTCTAGCACTCACAAGGGCTTTAGAATATACCGAATATATGGTAAGTGTGAAATAGAAAGGAGTACATAAGCTATGAGATAAGAGTTCAGAGAAAGAAAGGGATCCCTCTCTACAGATAAGGGATCACTGAAGTTCTAGAATGAGAAAGACAAAGATAGAGAATCAGAAAACACAAGTGAGGAACAGTAGAATGTTGAGGTCATTTAAAAAGAAGTTTGTAAAAATATAAGTTTAGCAAAGGAAATGGCAAAGGAATGATCAATGTGGATTAATAATCAGAATCCTATAGTGTCACACAAAACATGAAAAAAGTCTCAATATGAATGGGTTACAGTTGATGGATGATGATGGATAAGGGCCAGTGTATGTTAAATAAATGACTATACTAACAGATGAGCAGGGTTGTTTCCCCTTTCAAATACTGTGGACAAGAGAAGGTGGCTGAAAAAAATTCTCTTATGTTTTTAGGAACTACTATTATTCGTAAAAAATAAAAAAAATAAAAATAAAAAAACTTCGTTACTGAGGATCATTTTTTCTCTGAGGATCAATTTTGAGTAAAGTCATTTAGAATATAAAATTTTCTGGTAGCTCTACTATAGGAATAATTCTGAAAATGCCAATGATTTTCCATATATTATAAAGGTTTAGATTTATGTCAAACTATACAAATCCTAATAAATATTTAAGGAATGTTCCAAAACATTTAAAATGAACACAGGCAGTATAATATGGGATCCACATCATGAGATATGGCCAGTCCAGACAGAGAGATGTGCTGTGGAGTTCAAAGGAATACTAGGGAAATACTGGCCTTCACTTGCTCATGAAAAACCCAGTATATGCCTAAAATATAAAAGGAGTCAGATTTGCATCTAATTTTATTTTAGTTATATAACATTTGGGAAGATCACAGACAGAAAACAAAGTTTCTGTTCAGTTTGGATGTTAAAACCACTCAGGTGTGATGATGGACACTAAGAGAATTAAAGTATTTTTTCACAGCTGCTGAATGCTTGGAAGGTAGCCTCTGCAATAAAGATGCTGACTGAGTGAAAAACGCTCTTTACATCCACTAGACAGAAATGAGCAAATGCATAATTAGTAATGACCAAGAACAGAGCCAATTTTTGTAGGTCTGTACAAAATTTAAGTTCTCCCTTTAAGAAATAATAAATCACAGACTGGAAAGATGGCTCAATGTCTAAAGTGCTTGCTCTGCAAGCCTGATGACTTGGGTGATTCCCGGGAACCCACATAGAAATGCAGAAGCCAATTCCACAGTTATCCTCTGACCTCCACATGCAGTCTCTGGCACACGAATGTCTCCCCTTCTATGTGATAAATTACAAAAAAAAATAGCCTTTTAAAAAAGAAATCAAGAAAGCAGGTATGACAGAGCACACTTGTAATCCCATCACTGAGAAAATAGAGGGAGAAGTACTAGGATTTCAAGGCCATTCTAGCTACATAGCGAGTTTGAGACCAGTTTAGTTTACATGAGACCCTGTCTCAACCACCTTTCACTACCACCAGAAGAAAAGAAAGTAAATTGAGAACATATGATTCAGTATGAAACTACTGCTTTTTACAATGAGAACCAGAAGAGACCTCAAGGGTAAGTACATAAATTATAAGGTGCATCGGCTGTATGCTAAATACACTTCTGCTCATGATTAAATATTAGGAGTCAAGTGTGGAAAGGGAAGAAGACCAGATCGTCAGAGAAAAACTGAAACACATACCTAGGGAAGTAGCTCAATTAGTAGAGAGCTTCCTTATCATGTACAAAGACCTCGGTTCCATCTCTACCACCAGATAAGTCAGCTTGGTGATGGTGTCCCATACCTGAAATCTGAGCACTTAGTACATGGAAGTTAAGGTTCAGAAGCTCGAGTTTGGTGCCAGCCTAGGATATATGACCTTTTATGACAGAATAAAATTCTTTAAAAGACAAAGCTCTGTAAAGAAAACTGAAGACTGAACAAGAAAAAGACAAGGATAAAATTCCAGCAAAACCCTGAATTGTGGTATGGAAGTGAAAGAGACAAAACTCTTAATCGATTTACACAAACTATACACATATAGACATTATCATCATATTTATTTTTCAGCGAGAGATAATCACGTTGCTTGTAGAAGACTTGTCTAGAAGAGACAGATTTTTGGAAACACTAATCCACTTTATAGCAGGTACTCAACAAGTGTTTGCTGCATGAATGAATAAATGAAGGGTGGGGAACAAGAGAAATGTTCAATTTTCTTATTCTCTACTAGGTTCTGCTTTCCTTTCATGTTCCAATATGCATTCATGTTGTTGCTAGCACTGTCATAGTAGCACTTCACACCAATCTCTTCTCTGATGATTAGAATTGATTACTTTGAACAAAACAACTCTAAAGCTACCTATATCCAAAATTAATCTATCAGGATGCTCAGAATATATTCGTAAGGATCATACATTTAAAATGACTATTGTGGGTTCATATTCCTTATTCCACTCTGCCTTCTTTTTCTACATTTTCTAAGTCAAACACTAGGGGAAAGAGATGGGTCCTCTTTGGCTAATAGCTGAAGCTGAAACACAGTTCCCAGATTTTCCCATAGGAAAATGTAAATGGCTATTTAATATTCAATCATCGATGGTGCCTCCAGAAAAAAGAAAAACAGGGAAAAAGCTCATGTTACCCTTTGTTTAATCAGTCACCCAAGTCAGCACTAGGAGACAAGACACAAACAGTTCAATTAGTAAAAAGAAGATACAACAGGGTACTCCCTGATTTGTCCTCGGCTACTCCTTTTATGAGATTATCTTTGGACAAAAAAATGTTCTATGGTTTTATGTAATTTCTGATAAAAAAAAAAAACAGGAATAAAAGTCATCCATAGGTGTTTAAAAAAAAATCCGTTTCCCTAAAGGATTCTGTCTCCTTGTTCTTCAAGTACCCTATTTCCTAAGAAAAAGTACTTTAAAGAAGAGCAGGGATGACTAATCCTATTTCCACTCTCACAGAACAGAGACATTCACAGATAGATATTCTGCTCAGGGGAAAGGATGTGGAGTCAGGTGTCTCAGGAATTAGGTTTTTAAATAGGAGTTCCGAGGCTTCCTGGAGCAGTGATTAGACCTCAGAAGAGGTACTGGAACACCCAAACCACCGTCGCTGGTTTGGTTAAACCATAGCAAAATTTGGTACCCCATGTCAAAGAACTGTCTTGGACTGAGGGAATGTACATAATGTTCCACGTAAGTACACAGCGAGTTACTTAAACAGTATTTAGAATTACTGCTTCCTAGTTCATACTACCAGCAAACCGAACTAACCCCGACTTTCTGTAACTGTCTTGCAACCAAGAGAAAGACCCTCCAAACAGAACAATACTGCAAGGCCCTCCATCCCCAACCAGCTGCAGCTCCTGGAGCCACCGCTAGAATCCACACTGACCTGAGATGCCGCCTCCAATCACGACTACGTCGAACATGTTGCCTGAGGCGTTAGGCTTCTCGCGACTTGTCATGGTGATCCGGCTTTGATTCTCCAGAGACTTGTGTTTAGGAGTGAGGAGCGTCCAGGGTGGAACTGACCCTGATGAAGGCTGTCGCCCGGTGTCAGGGGGCGGAGCTGATCTATCCAACCTTACCCGCTGGGAGCCCAGCCCTGAGGGCGGAGCTGACCCTTGTGCTACGACTAGAGGAGTGCCCTGGGGCGGAGCTGCTCCTTCTGGAGTTACCCAAGGGAAGCCAGGCACTGAGGACAGGACAGGGTTAATGTGGGTCGTAAGAGGCTGTCCTGTTACCAAAGTCCCGTGCACTGAGTTATCGGGTGTCGGAAGTCTTTGTGCCGACAGCCGGGAAAAAAAATAGTGGGAAGGAGGTATTGGTGTTGATAACCAAGGGTAGCCCGTGCGAAAGGGCGTGGTGGAGTCTTCTGCTGAAACTCGAGGAGTGTTGTGAGGAGTACGAGGTACTTGTATTGACAGCAGAGACTGGTTACTGGATGCAGGATGTAGTGGCATTAGTCCCCACGGGTACCCAGACATGACGACCGAAGTGGGCTCTTCTAGTGATTGTCGGGGACTGGTGGCCACTGAGGCAATAGGGACAGTCCCTCGTTCAGACTCTAGGGAGGTGCTAGGTATAGAAGACACCGAGGACCTTTGAACCGACATTCGGGAGGAACCCAAAGGCGGAAGAGATCCTGCTACAGAAAACCTGTGAATGCCAGAGTTGGGGATGGAGGAGTCAGAGGTAGATACATTGACACCTTTACTTCGGGTTAGGGCGGTGAAGCCCCAGAGTCCGATCTTCCAGTCGGAGTCTGCCCTCCGTTGAGAGACACTACTGAGACGGGAGAGTATGGAGGAGCTCAAGGAACCAGCCACTTGCTGAGTGGACACACTCGACAGAGACCCGGAGTAGGGAGGGGAGGACGACAGCCATTGCGAGTGGGAGGTCCACTCGAACGAGCTGCTGGGAGACCTGCCCGCAGATGGGACTGAAATCCGGCCCCGGACAGGGCTGGCCCGACTATCGGGGACCCATTCCACCTCACGCCCCCCGGTGCCGCGAACTCGCGAGCCGCCGCCGCGACCGCCGCCGCGACCACCGCCGCGACCACCGCCGCGACCGCCACCGCGACCACTGCCTCGACCGCCACCGCGACCGCCGCCGCGACCGCCGCCACCTTCCGGGCGGCTGCCATTGCCAGAGCGGATCGAGCTCTTTTCGCTCATACTTCACAAACTGGCGGGGCTCCGGCCGAAACCTGGCCCCTAGCCCGCCCCTACTGGCTCCCGCCTTCCAAGCCCTGCTATTACCGGTCGCCACGCAAAAGCCCAGCCCCAGGGCCCGGCCCACGCGGAGGCGGGGAGTCGACACGTCGCTAAAGCCGCGCTCCGCCTTTCCCGCCCAGACTAGGCGGGCGGCGGGCCGCGCGTCCCCACTTCAGCGGGCGGGCGCTACCACTAGGAAGAGGGGCGCCAGGGGTGAGCGGGGGCGGCGAGGGCGCGTATGCGGCTGTGCCTTCCGGGATATTTCCCCAGCCCTCTCACCGACGTGGGGAAACTGAAAAAACACATGGTCTGGGATGGGTCTAAGAAGTACGTGAATGAATGGAATAGGCAGAGTGACGGAACCCCCCTAGACCAGTTGGTCTGTTCCCTGGTGACGTCACTGAGGCGCGCTACCGTTAGCGAGATTGCGCTCATTGAGGAGGGGAGGGGGTCAGAGGGATAAATGTTTTGTCTAAGAATCCAGATTGTGTGTGAGTGTTTCAAGATGATATACTTGACCAAAACCAAGCCAAGTAGTTTAGCCAGCAAAAAAAAAAAAAAAAAAACTTGGTTATCACATATTAAGTGAAACTAAAAATTTAAAGCAAACATCAAAGGTGTGAATAAAAAAAAAAGTTGGCACCTGCCTGTAATCCAGGAACCTGAGAGGCTGAAATAGGAGGATCAAGAGTTTGGGGAGACCCTAGTTTACATAGTACGTTCCAGGACAATCAGGTCTATCAAGTGTGAACCCATCCTTTAAAAAAAATCCTCATCGTGTACTTCTAAAACCCAGGTTTACAGGCTTACCTACTAAAAACTCTCTCGGGATGTCCCTACCTTACCTAAATAATTCCTCATAGATGTGTGAAACAGACCCACCTCCAAAGTATCCGGTTGCCAGGTGACAACCACCACCACAAACGTCACACTCCCTGTGGAGATGTATACCTAAGATCCTAAAACACTCAAGAAGGCTGAGAAAGGAGGTTCTTGAGTTCACGGCCATTCTGGACTACAAAGCTAGAATATAAGTCACTGGTAGAACAGAGAGTTTCAGTCCCATCTCACAATAAATAAAGAGTTAATTAACAAATAAAAAGATATGGCAAAAGAAACAAAGAGATTCTGGACTGGAAAACTGAAAAGCTATAGACACTGTGAAAATTAAAATTTAAATGTGAATTTTATACTAATAATAATGTAGATTATTGTTAAATTCCTAAATTTGACAGTTTTTCTACAGTCGTCAAAGCAGAATGTTCTCATTCTTAGATGAAGGCTGAAATTTTTGAGGTAAGATATCATGAATGCTTCCATTTATTTTCAAAACACTCTTATGACAAATAAAAATGTCAAATGTATAGGTAGAGAGATAAATGACAGTTAAGTTATTATGATGACAAAGGAAATTAATGATTCATACCAAAAGAAAGAGAGAGAGAGAAAGAAAGAGAGAGAGAAAGAAAAAAAAACGAAAGAAAGAAAGAAAGAAAGAAAGAAAGAAAGAAAGAAAGAAAGAAAGAAAGAAAGAAAGAAAGAAAGAAAGAAAGAAAGACAGAAAGAAAGAACCTACCTCTCTTTCTGAAAGAAGCTTGTGGACATACCATGGAAAAAGTGGGCCTGAAAACTGAGAAAGCTATCTCACAAAAGAAACGAACGAGAAATCTAATAAATATCATAGTGATGAACAGCCCGCAGTCTAGAAACTAAATAGATGAAATTGCTATTCAGTGAGCTTTATAGACATACTGGATTTCAAAGGAAAAGTAAAGTAAACAGTTTGGAAGAGCTTAAGAATATGATACAATGAGGCACAGAGGTGATCCCTGGTGATCACACCTGTATCCCAGCATTCAGAGGCTGAGGCAGGTGAACAGAGAGATCAAGACCAACCTGCATTACAAAATTCCAAAAAACCAAGTGAGGCCTGGTGGCATAGATGAGTAATCCCAGATACACAGAAAGCTAAGGCAGCAGGACTGTGAGTTCAAGATCAGCTTGTATTATACAATAAATATGACACAAATTTGTGTAGAGACTTTAGGTTCAATCCCCTGTAAACCAGAAAGAGGAAAGAAAAACAAAAAGAAAGAGAAAGAAGCAGAAAGGGAAGGGGAAAAAAGAAGAGAGTGACTGAGGTGGTAGAAAGAGAAGAAAGTAAGATCATAAAAAGGGTTTCCTCTTAACTGAGCATAGTTAAGCATATGCCTACAATTTCAAGACATGGAGATTGAGATAGGAAGATCAAGAATTGAAGGCCTCTGAAGCAATCATAATTGGACTTTGCATGCCCTACGCAATGTCCAACACACTATTGACCCCACAATGTCTGACATTTGCTAAAGGCACTAAGATCCTTGGAGGCAAGGGATTGACAGCCACAGTAGCGTTCCTATGCTTAAGAGGAACACAGGAAAGGGTCCTAGGAAGTGCCACTGGGTCCTTGCACCTCATCGGAGAGGAGGCATGCGCATTAAAGATGCTCCGAGGATGGGAGGGGGAGGCACTGGGGGATGGGGAAGAAGGGGGGAAGGGAGGGGGGACACAGGGCGGTGGGAGGTTGGAGGGAGGGAGAGGACCCGCGTACCTGTTAAGTTTATATGACTGGAAATAAAAAAAAAGAATTGCAGGCCTCCTGGGTACATAACAAAACAGCACTGAACAAAATAAGGAAGGAAGGAAAGAAGTAAAGCCTTTTACTTTTCCTTGTCGCAAAAAACTACAATTATCCTCC
Organism: Typhlomys cinereus; assembly: GCA_023101885.1. Classification (NCBI taxonomy): domain Eukaryota; kingdom Metazoa; phylum Chordata; class Mammalia; order Rodentia; family Platacanthomyidae; genus Typhlomys; species Typhlomys cinereus. The sequence goes on along the minus strand of JALPQD010000158.1, from coordinate 4,240,943 downwards.
CTCCTTTGCAGCTAAATATGACCAGATTCTGCTGGTAATGGAGACAGAATTCAGGATCACTTAATTGGAATGTAGACATGAAGGCTAGAATATATATCACTCTGAAATGATGAGATCAAAGGAAGCCAACAACCAGAGTTTGTGCATTTGAAAATTTGTTTTACATGATTAATCTATTATTATTAGGGATTTTCAGTTACAAGTGGATGAACATTGTTCTGCTGATAAATCTATTTTGTGTTTCTTTTCTTCCCCTAGTGAGAAAAAGATCTCCCATGTAGGCCACACTGGCCCTAAGCTTATGACTCTTATGAATTCCCTGATGCTGGGATTCCAGACATGCACTCCCACATCTGACTGACACACTTGTTTAGATGAATGAGGAGAAATAAAATATGTCTGTTCTTGGCCTGTTCAAGATTATTTATAGCTGGTCCTATTCAGTTTCATTTTGTCCAAGACTCAGGTTCTTTACCCTTTGGTCAAGGATGGGATTAAGAAGGTGGAGACATGTGAGTGTCTACTATAAACCAGTTATGGTAGCTTATACTTGGAATCCCAGTACAAGAGAGATAGATACAGTATTTTCCATCTGAAATCTTAGCAGTTAAGAGGTAGAAACAAGTGGATCAACCATGAGTATGAAGCCAGACTGAACTGCACAGTGAGTTTCTGCCACTACAGAATGATTCCCTGCATAAAAAAACCAAGCTCAATAGAAACAACAAAACTTTCCTGTTAACTTCTGGAGTGAAATTATTTCTAATATATCAATGACAGTGAAGAATAGGATCAGGAAAAACATTAAATACCAAAAAAAACCCACTTTGATAGAAGTCCCATTCTTTGAAGGAATTACATTGGCAATAACCACTGAGATTAAATTAAAGATCCCCCAGGTACAAGAAGTATGAACAGTCAGAGGTTTCAAAGCCCCCCAAACAATTAAGTTTTTACCACTGCTCTTAGTCGCCCACTACAAACTGTTAGTAAGACTCTTTTTCTATAAACGACACACACATTGATCTCAGAACATGGAAAAAATAAGACAGAATTGATCTGAAAGCTCCCTCCTTGCTGGCAAGTTTCCATAGTAACACAATTTACTATGCACGCTGCTGGGGGAGAAAAGCAATTAGTATTCTCACCCAGCTGTGAATTCCGCAAGCTACAGTAGCAATCACCTTGGTAAGAGGTAGCCGTTAGTGTAATAGTGATATTAATTTGGGTTACAGGGGTAACCAACTGCTCTCTGATTGGATTTAAGGTCTGCTTTGCAGTAAGAAATGCAAACCTGTTCCTGTAAACCAGGCCAAGAACCTGTGCGAGTGGAGGACATAGGCCCTTGTGGGAAATAAACTACTAAGATTTATCTATAAGATCATGATGACAAACTGCCATATAAACATTTAGCATTACACTTACAGATTAGAGGATCTTTCAGTCCTCAGCCTAGAAGCTTCCTTTTGCAAGAGAAGGTGTTTAATGCAGAGAATCACAACTAATAAAAGCTCAGAAAATAAGTGCCTGTGTATCACTTGGCCCTAAATAAGACATCTAAGTCACAACCCACCTCAACCCTGGAAGAGAGGGATGGTAGGAATATGAGAATGTGAGGATGGGGAGAAATGCTACCAGACAGTATGTTCAGGACATTACTTGGCTGCTCTACCCATGAACTCTCTGGAGTTGTACTTTCACAAAACCTGAACATGACATGGAAAGGGGAAGATTTAAAGAGGCATCACATTGCTCTTAGACACTAATAACAATTAATGTTGGATGCAGAAGAGGGTACCTACCTTCTTCAGTGGTATACACACTGACATATCATCCATGCTCCAGCAAGTGCTCAGACATTTAATAGTACAGACATCCTGGAAAAATTTCCTTGGGTCCCATGTATAAAAAGACGTGTAAAAGGGAGACTGGTTGGGAAGAAGAAGTTCTACAGTGGGAAAAAGGAGGAATGTGATTGGATGATAAAGAATGTAAGCGTTATAAGTTCATTGTATTCATGCCTGAAATTCTAAAAAAATATAAATAAATAAAAGTTGAAAAGTATATGCTGACAGAAGGGTAAAGTCTCTCAGAATGAAGTTTTAAAACTTCATTTAATGATTTCATTAAATGATTTTAAAGGAAATTGACTTCAGAAGAAGTTCTGTGCATGGTATTGTTTTTTTCATACTGAAACAATAGTGTTGTGCTTGTAAATAAGAGTAGAACAGTTTAATGTCATTTCCAACAATAGATAAGATTCCTGAAATGCTCCACAATGTATATTCCCTAAACTATTAAATGTGACAAAAATTCCATGACATTGTTTTGTCAAGCTTACAAAAATTAAAGAAAATGTTTAAGCTCAAATATTTAGAAGATAAAAACCCAAATGTTATGTTGATATTATTTATATCCTGGGGACAATAGTCAATTTCACAATCCCAGTACAATGAATTTATGTTTGCACTCAAAAGAAACGGACAAAGGACCAGAAAACATCGTATATTAGCATTGAGACACCAAAAAATTAAATCTATAGTGAAAAGACAAAAGTCTGTGTGTGTGTGTGTGTGTATGTAAAAATATGTGGTTGAGGTTCTTAACAAAAGACAGGTAATGAGTTTAGAGTGTGATATTGGGTATATGTATTTGAAGACAACCTTAATATGCATGAGGCGAAAGATCCATCATTTCATCTGCTCCATGGGTCAAAGCCCAGCTTCTAGTGTCAAATCCCCCAAATTGCTTCCCCTTTAAAATAATATTTTGTGTGCCTGAATGGAGCATTGAGGGAAGGTAGAGCTTTCCAAGCACATCAACATCAGTTCTTTCCCAGACTTCTGGTCAGCAATGATATTGAATCAAGCCCTTTGGATAATCTTTTTAAACCTGGCTCTGGCTGTCTGCATCAATAGTCCCTAGAGGGACCATGTCTGACATTTATAAACGTGTTTACTCTTTTCTTCACCTAAATAGACAAGAGTCAAAGAATCTTCTGAATCATGGCTCTAGGCAATTTTAAGTTCACTCTGTTGTTTAAATCATGGGTTGAACTTTCAGTATTTCAAAGCACAATTTGAAAAACAAGATTTTTTTAAGGCCAGGCATTGCCCTCCGTGTAGTGGATAAGCAATTAAATTGCAATCAGCTTTACTTAAGAGATTGCGACTCCAGGCGTTCCCAGTGGTCTGGCTCAGGAAGACAAAGTAAAATGTTAAGGTAAACAAACTGTTATCTACACAATTGGATCAGTATGGAATTTAAGCCAAACAGTACCTTCCTTAAAAGCATCCTCTTAAGAAGGATTTGAAGTATAAACTAGATAACTGCCTTCAATTTCCTCAACGTGATTTTGTATATAAACACTATTCAGAAGGGTGAAGGGTACATGTTGACCTCCGTTTCTTCCTCTGCAACAGGCTACCGCCCTGCCCTTCTATGCCCTACTCTGACCCCCTTGGAATGTATCATCTAAGTGCCCCTGCCTTCAAACTTCTGATTGATTTGGTCCATGGGTGTAAAGGCCAGCAAGAGACTGAAGGGCAGGACAGAAAGTTTGGGGTGTTTAATTCATCACTAACAGCATTCTTTCTAAATCCCAGCCCAGCTCCCTACTAAGCAGAGGTTATGACCATGGGGGCTTCTATCTAAGTAATATTTCTGCCCTCTTCCACAGCTCTAGCTATCAGACTGGATCCTTTAATACCATTCTTCGCTGTAACTGGTTGGGTCAAGCAGGAGCTAGCTAGCTCCTGGATGTTTCACTCTGGTCATGCCATTTACAGGTCATTGCAAATAATCCCATCTTTGAAAATTCACTCCTGGACTGGAAAGATGGCTCAGAATTTAAGATTCTGCTTCGCAAGCAAAAGGCCCTGAGTTCGGATCCCAGATCCCACATAAAAGGGCCAGATGGAAATGATGGTGGCCAGCACATCTATCCCTGGTAAGCAGAGCCAGGTAAATCACAGAGCTAAGCAAAAAGGGAAGTAGAAGCAATCCAGGATGATTCTGGGAAGTCATGCTTAGTCCTCCACAGAGACACACCATGCCCTCTGATACACACAAACATGCAAAATAATAAATAAATAAATAAAAAGAAAAGAAAATTTGTCCTGAAACCCCAGGTGGCAGGCTATGTGTGATAGTTTGTAATCTCAGTACCCGGGAGACTAAGGTAGGACCCGGGCCATGAGTTCCATTTAGACACAGCCCAGACTGTGTACAGAAATAATTTTCCATTATCTGCCTTTAACCAGGCTTGACCCCTAAATGGCTGATTTTTAAAAGTCTATTGATTTGTAGTGAACACTTTAGTCAGTACTCTTTGAATAATAATAACTGCTTCTCTTGAGTGAGGGATATTATAACTTCTACAGAATGTATTCCTAGAAACAGGAGTTCCTAGGGATAGACAAATCTTTTCATTAGTTTTCATGCTACAAGTTTTGAAATTTCATTTGGCCATAATTGAAGGAAAAAGCTGCCAAGTTTAATAGGTCCAAGATACCATTTGAGTATAAATAACTACAGTCTTAGCAGAAAATAATAAGCAGACCATTTAAAATTTTGAACTAATATTTTTCTGTTCTTTTTTCTTTGGTTACATGGCATAACCACTGGAAGCAAGCTTCTAATTGTTCCTGAAGAGCTATTTTCACTTTGTGTATTTATCACTTAGTTGCACTGTGCAGTAGAAAAGTACAGAATATAACAATCCACAATGACTATAGGAGACCAATATGTCATTTTAAAATATTTCTCTTTTTTTCTTTAATATTTTTTTATTATTAATACATTTTTATTATTATTTCAGCTCATACAAACTTAATAGGTACATCAGTTCTCTCCCTCCCTCCTCCTCCCCCCGTTCTCTTTAGCACTAAAATTATTTTGATTTTTGGGGGGGAGATATGGTAGTTTTGAGACAGGGTATCTCTATGAGCTGAGACCAATATGGAAGTCATTATGTGGCCTAAACTGGCCACAAACTCTATGTTCTTCTACTTTATTCTGCTGATTATTGGACTTACAAGAGTGTGTCACCAGGCACAGCTCTTCATCTGAATATTCTGAGAAAAGACAGTCACAAGACAAACTTGGAATACAGGTGAAGTCAACTTTTGCAGGAAAAATTTACAGCTATGTAAGATATTTCTTCATGTAAAGGTTCTCTCTGTGTTTGGTACCAAGAAGAGAATGACCACTAAATCAATAGAAATTCTTGCCAATGGTAAGGCACCAACATAAATCTATGTAAGAAACTTTACCCTTATTAACCATGGTTTTTGTTGGCATCTCTTCACATCTGCTCTCCCCCATCCTTTCTCATACTGTTTCAGGGTATGATGCTATTTAAGCCTGAATGCAAAGCCACCTCTTTGATATTTACTCATTGCATTGGTGTATCTTCTTAATGTGAACTAATGTTTCTAAAACAAAAAAGTAAAACCTGTGTTAAAAATTCTGAAAGGCTGATTAGATGGTTAGGATTTTGGTGATTGCTTAGAGTTGGAATATTATAGGTATGGAACCCATTTATTTTGAACTCTCTTTAGTCCTTTACACCTGTGTTCGAACTAAGGACAACTAGCTTCCAAAGGCAACTAGCTTCCACTTTCTGCAAACAGCCCACCTCATATTCCTACCAATGTATTATAAAAGTGTGTTGATTTGTGACCTCCTTTTTTGTTTTGTAACTATAAAAGCTTGATGAAACTGTTATCATGTTAGAACATAGTATTCACATCAATCTAAATTCACATTCTTGGACCATGGTCATTCATCTCTGGCTTTAGAATAAGCTATTTTTTACACTATTGAAGGGAAGAATTATGCTTTTACATCAATGCTTTTACCTCTCAATATGGAGGAGGTACTCTACCTTCACCAGAGTAATCACTTTTTTTAGCATAAAATATCTTCATAGGCCTCTGGTCAGTCACTGTCTACTTGGGCAGATATTGTTGAGTTCTTTGTAGGGCTTGGACCTTCCTTAGTTTGGTCTACAGACCACTGGTTTATTCTGAGTGTGTTCTTAGTCATTGTTAACATGTTCGACAGCTTGGAAAACCAAAACAGAAACTATGAGAATTATTACTGATCAAAAGAATGCAACCTGTATAATAGCTCTGACTCTTATTGGAGAAGCGATATTTTGAACTGTGTGAGAAGGTCATTTATAGACAATGATCTAAACCTTATAAGATTATTATGCTGCCAATAGCTCTCTCATAAAGAACAAGGACATATCACACACCCTACTGTAAGAATCATTGCAAATGGGCCTATCAATCACCTAGACAGGAAAACACCTTAGGGAAAGCTGCCTGTTCAAGAGAGTTTAGAAACTGCATAAAGCCAGCTTAAAATGTAAATTGACAAAATGGTGTCTTTGGCCATTGTCTACTCTTAACCCTTGACAGTGTGCTCTGCTGTACAATAGTCTCTTTCACTATCTCCCATTTTTGTTCTTCAGTGTGTACACTGCTCCATTCTGAAATAAACTTCCTACCTTCTCTACAACAGTCAGTGTGTCTTTTCCATATTATTATGACACAGATCATAAGGATTAGGGAGCTAAGGAGAGTTTAGAACGACACTCTGGTGATATTATCAAGTGTGTTTGATCCATATGTGTGTCATACTCACAAATTCCAAAACATTTAATTTGCTAAAGCCTTTTAAAAGTATATGTATATTTATTTTATTTACTCTGGGTGTGTGTGTGTGCGCATGTGTGTATGTGTGTGTCTCTGTGGAGACCCAATTATGACTGTAGGAATCATCTTGGATTGCTTCTACCTACTTAATGCTTCACTCTGGGATTTCCTAGGCTCTGCCTTCAAGAGCTGGAAGTGCAAGTCTGTGCCATTTCCAACTGGCATTTTTTATGTGGAATCTAAGATCTGAACTCACATCTTGTAAGATAGATACTTAACACCTGAGTCAATGCTCCAGACCCTAATTTGCTAAAATCTAAAGAATAATCCATTTTTTCCAGTTAATTATATTATGACGAGGTCAGTGTTTTGGTTTGGCACTTCACCTGTCCCACTAACATAGTTACTTTTCTTTTTCAGTGAGGCAAAACTCAGACTCCAGTGAAAAGGGTGGAATGGGTATTTATTTGACTTGCAGTTCCAGAAGAATATAGTCCATTATGGAGAAATCCCAAAGCAGAAAGAATGGTTGGAGGCAGAAGATGGTCACTTCAACCACACCAAAGCAGAGAGAGCAAAAACAAATTGAGAGGAAACAAGATCAGACTACCAAACCCCATGATTTGCCCTCCTCTAGCAAAGCATCACCTTTTAAAGATGCTATAACCTTCCCAAATATGAACATTAGCTAAATATTCAAATGCATGAGACTCATGCGTATAGTCTATGCTCCAGCAATTAATGGCATGATACCTTTATATAGTCCTCCTTCTATTTGTGCTCTTCCCTGGCCTTTGTTTTTCCTCAATGTAAAAATTTACATGGGTTATTCTTATTCAGTTTTTTATGCTGAATTAATAATTACCTCATTATGAAGCTTGGTGAATCAGTAAGTACTGTGGGGGGGTTACATGTACACCAAGCATGTGCATTTCTATACAAACTAGATTTTTTAATATTTACCTTCTTCTTTAATACAATGAGCACAACTTATTCAGAAAGAAAGAACACTCATGTAAAAGGTCCTATCTCAAAGGATAGCTAGGAAACACCTACACTGAATCAAATAAAGTTCTCATTCCAAAACGAGTTTGCTAGTCACACCTAGAATATGAACAAGACTATTGTAAATTAAATCAGTTAGAACCTCTGCACTGAGTGTGTCCACAGAATTACTAAGTTCACTGAGCTGAATTTAGGAATAACAAACCAGATTTTTTTCTTCTCCTGTTCCCATAGAATATTATTTGGTGTCTTCTCATTTTCTTGCCTGTGTTTCATGCTTGTGTTGCTGCCAACACTTTACCATTGCTATGTAATGACTTTTAAATAGGTGTGTATCATACTGTTTACATAAGAGCCATTAAGAACAAGACCTGAACCCCAATTTCACGAAATCGTTATAAGCTCATTCGCTAAAAGTACCTAGAAAAGATTTCCAGTGAATCAGTAGTTCCAAAATGCCCCAGAGGGGAAGATACAGTCAATAGGATTTATTCCCTTGCTTCAAGGAGGAAAGCAGATCCAATAAGCCTAACTCATTTAGGGTATCTGCTCTCTAGCACATCGAATGAGAGACAACAGAACCTCAGACTTCTAATCATCTTTGCTTTCTTTTTTACACTTTTGCCTCTCTTTCTCTTTCTCTCTTTATCTCCTTCTCTCCCTTTCCATTTCTTCTCCTCCACCCTTCTTCCTTCCCTCACTGAAATATAAAAAAAAATTTCAACTGAGTTTAAGCTGTAAATACTAATACATACTTGAGTAAATTAATGAGTGAAATTTTATGAAAGGAAGAGATTTTGAAGGATAATGTTTCTTTTCATATGCATTAACAATTAGTTTTTTGGCTGATATAATCTGTAATTTGTTGGATGAATATCCTGTGTAAATTTCAGGAGTTGCTTTTGTTTCTTCATGTTTGTTTGCTGTGCACCTGAAATTGGTTCTAAATTTGTAATCCTCCTCAGCCTCCTCAGCCTCCCAAATGGGATTCCTTTCTCTAAGATGAAGAAACTTTGTATCATATTTGGGCCAAAATTTTATTTTCTCAGTAGTCTACTTTGTTCTATCCAAATTTCTGATTATCATATTACTTTATTTTTGATATTTTATTTATCTATTTGAGAGTGGGAGAGCATGGGAACAAGGTGGGGGGAACTGTGCGCAGATGCATTCTGTGGCACTTGGGTGGAGGTTAGAAGACAACTTTTGAAAGTCAGTTTTCTCCATCCACTCAAGTCCCCTTCTTTGCCTGCTGGACAAACTCCATGTTGTTGATATTCTAATAAAGTAATTCTTTGCTTGGAGCATTGCTATGTAACGGATGATCTAGAGACCTAGTCAAATAATGATTGTTCCTTCCACAGGAGACTTCTGCATCTATTTATTGCTCTTCTAGATGAAAAATTTCAACTTGGTTGTTTATGAGAACAGATGTGAGTTTAAAGATCTTGATATGCTGGCTGATCCTGGAATTCCATGGGGTCAACTCATAGCTTATTTTGGCTTCTGTACATTCCCCTTGGTTTAAGTGATATATAATTGCCTGAAGGGATTTCCCAGACCACAGTGTGGTTTTTCTGTATAAAAGCCAGTTTTGAGAAATGACTCACTGCTATATTTGGGAGACAAAATGCCTTGTGTAGTCCACTGTGAATAAATTGACTTTCCATTTGGCACAACTCGTGTCTAGTGTTCATTCCTGGTCTGTACCCTGAAACACTTATGTCTCTCCTTAAACAATTCTTTAACATACTGGTGGTTTAATTTTATATGACGTTTTTAGGCATCTCAACATAAGAAACTATTTAGAGGAAAATTATGAGAAGAAATTAATGGCATAAGAATTTTGTTTGGGGATTCTTATTTTTTTTTTGTTTGTGTGTTAGTATATGGGGTTGAGTGTATATCTGTATGCATATGTGCATGTGTGTGGGAGCATACGGAGTCATGAAATTGATAACAGAATCATCCTAGATCACTCTTTCATCTTATTCTTTTTGAGACATGGCCCTGATCAAAAACAGAGCTCATCTGTAGGCTTTCTTTGTGGATTCCTAGCCTTTGCCTTCTGAGGCTAGAATTATAGGTGGGCTGCCAACACACACCTGGAATTTTATATGGGATCTGGGCGTCTGAACTCTGAACTCTGGTTATTCTGATTGAGTGTCAAGCACTTTGACCATTGAGCCAAAGCCATACCCTCCTCCTCTTTTTTTTTTTTTTTTTTGAGATAGGGTCTCCCTCTGTAGCCTACGGTGGCCTTGAACTTTCTGCAGTTTCTAGCCTTCAGCTTCACAGTGCCAAAGTTATAAGCAAGAACTACCATATCTTCCTTGAAATAAATCTTGTTTGTAGCTTCCTTTGATGTGATCTGTGAGCTGATCATAAAGACGTTTCAGCCTTAAAGCACATTCTATCATTAGGCAGGAAGCAGGGAAGCTAGGAAGAGCTCATCCTCCTTTTGTTATGTAATTGCTCAAATTTTGTGTCAAAGACACCTGGTTTACTCTGCTAGATGATGCTTTCAGAAATTGTCACACTGTTTTGTAAAATGGCAGTATTATTTTGTTTCCTTACCAGCAATCTATGAGAGCTCTAGTTTCTCCACACTCTCACCACCGTTTGTTGAATATTAAGAATGCCATGTCAGGTATGGCATCTTACACTTGCAAACCCAGCAGTGGAGAGGAACAGGCAGGAGGAGGTAAAGGAAATCCTTTTAAAGAAAATTCACTTGCACAAATGGGATATATTATGGTGCAATTGAAGTTTAAAAGGGTAGCCTTTTTCTTGGGACAGGAGAAGAAAAGAAGCACATTCAATAATCTGTATTTAAGGCAGATAACAATTTTGCTCTAATAAAAGGGGTTTGCTTTTAAAATCCAGTTCCTATTAGTCTGTTATTTTACAAACATATTCCATTGAAAAGAAGTAATAAAGTTCAAGTATAAAGCAATGAATAAGCCCTTAATTTCATATTTCTATAGCAAGAATTTTTAACACATTAGGAAAAACTTTTCATAACTATGTGACAAGAGGATAGCTGATACACTTCCCACCATATTTTTAGCTTGAAAATGTAAAAAAAAAATCGAGATGTTAGAGAATTAACAAATTTCTTGGTGATATGTAAGAGATTTTTCACATACTGTTCCAGTGAGGAATATATATATATATATATATATATATATATATATATATATACACACACACACATATGGAGAAAGAGAGACAGATCATAGAAAGCATGTAGCACATGTTTGCCTGATACTTGCTATGTAATTAATTAAGGCTTGCCTCAAACTAATTCAAGATGATTCTCAAATGCTAGGACCACTACACTAAGTAGAAAAAGTGGGAATAGCCTTTTGTATATATCAAATTCATCCAAGGCAATGAGTCTAAGAAAGTAAGTCATAGATGCAGCTATCTTTTCTTCCTAGATCAAATTATTTTATTCAGAGAATTGAAGGTCGGGAGATACTTAGGAAATAAATGACATCTGACCAGCTCAGCAGGGCAGAATCTCCCTAGCCTTTTAGTTGTTGAAAGGCAGGTAAAACCATATCATTGACTATTTCTCCCTTCAAAGATTAGGTTGGAGCTGGAGAGATAGCTCAGGGGTTAAGCCTCTGTCTCACAAGCGAAGGTCCTGAGTTCAGATTCCGGATCCCACATAAAAAAAAATTCCCAGAAAGAAATGGAGGTGGCCTGTACTTCCAGTCCTGGAAGACAGAGCCTGGAAGACTCCAGAGCAAAGCAAACAGGAGGTAGAGTCAACCCAGGGTGATTCCCGAAGTCACCCTTGGGCCTCCACAGGCACACACAGTGCCCCTGATACTCACAGATACACAGAGAAAGACACTCACACACATAGACATGCATGCAAAACTAACTAACTAAATAAATAAATAAACAAACAAATAAATAAAAAAGAATTGGGGTTCAATTGTCAGCAGCACAAGAAAAATAATTGCTATACATGCTAGACACTGAGCTAATGCCTAAAGTATTAGCACTAGGGAGGTTAAAGTAGGACCATTGTCATACATTTGAAGTTAACCTGGCTAAATTGAGGCTTCCAGGTCAGCCAGGATTACATAGCAAAACACATCTCAAAACAAAAATAGGGCCAGGGGTATACCTCAGTAGTAGAATGCTTTCTTAGCATATTTTAAGAGTTGGGTTCCATTCCCAGCACTGGAGGGAAAAAAAGGGAACTGTTCTGGAAAATGCAGAGAAATTAACTTTTTTTTTTTTCACTTTGAATACCTTACTGTGAATTTTACTTTAGAACTGTTGCACAGAACATAAAACAATTTCCATCACTTCTGGCTGCACATTATTCAAACAATATGAGTAACAACTAGTTAATGAGGCCTACAGTTTGAAATAAACAGTTATCACTGATGGACACTCTTGCTAGAAAGTCTTTGGGCTTTCCTGTTGATAAATTTATTGATTAAGTGTCCTTGAGGCAAATCCCTTTGGAGAAAATAGGGCTTTGATCTAAGAGCCTACTATCTTAGAAACTACTTACAGTAGGACACTGTTTTAATGTATTGGATTCCACTCTCTGAACCATTCCTTCCAAATTCAAGATAACTGATATATATGAATCACATCTAAAATAAAGACTATGACAACACTAAATGAAACAGAGAAAATATCTTTTTCAGGTGCAACTGTGTTTGTTCTCCCTCGTTGTCCTTCATTCTCTCTCTCTATCCTCACTCTTCCTCTCCTTTTCCCTCTTCCCTCTAATTAATCAATCAATTAATAAAATAAAATTTAAAAACAAATCTCAAATTTACATATTTTCATATTTTTCCAGTTTGAGTTAATGATTTGATTCAAATATGTAAAATCGATTTTTCCATATGTGGGATTATTTCTATAGGTTCTAAGAAATTAAGCTGTTGTAATGAAAAATATTTTTGTTTTAATATAGAATGTTACAATGCTTCCCAAGAAGATTCTGCCAAATTTTACCCCACTGGCATTAAAAGCTTGTTTCAATTAATTCTCCACCAACTTTAGGTATTTTATAACTTTTTAATGTAGAGTAATTTAGTAGGGAAAATATTGCTTTGTTTTAATTACTTTTTTTATTCCTGAAGATCATCATTATTACTTGCTGCTTCTGAGCTGTGTACTTCCACCATTAAACATTTATAGTGATGGAAGTATTCATATTGTTAATTATTGATGTATGTGAACTTCGTAGATACTGATAATATCAACCGTTGGCCTGTGCAAAATTTAATGCAAATCAAAACTCAGCAATTTTTGCCTGGATGTCCAGCTTTAAAATAACTATAGACTGAAAGAGATAGCTAAAATTAAGTCTAAACTAAGTCTTTTTAAAAATAAACTTCACTTTGACTTCTTTTTAAAGTTTCTCAGTGCCATAATTATTTACATTTTTATCGTGTGAGCATGGTTTGTGTGCATGTATGTGTGTGTTTGTGTTCCTCTGTTTGTGTGTATTTATGTATACGGGTGCACATGTGGTTAGCACATGGTGGAGGTCAAAGGACAATTTTTTGGGGCCAGTTTTCTCCATCCATCTTTATGTGTGTTTTCAGTGATCAAACTCAGGTTATCAGCCTGTTTGACAAGTGCTTTTACTCACTGAGAGATATTTTTCTAGATTAAGGATTATTTCTTGGCATGACTATGAGGGATTGTCTTGTTTTTTTTTTTTTTGATGTTTTAATGTGTATTTTCTTTTTTTATTTTTTATATACATTTTTTATTATTATTTCCGCTCATACAAACTTAATAGGTACATCAGTTCCCTCCCTCCCTCCTCCTCCCCCCGAACCCCCTGCTCCCCCTCCCTTTACCCCTCCCTCCCCATCCCCCAGTGCCTCCCACCCCAATTCCCAGAGAGTCCTTTATTGTGCATGCCTGACTCTCCTCTGGGCCCTCCTCTCCGATGATGACGTACAAGGACCCAGTGGCATTTCCCTGAACCCTTTCCCGTGTTCCCCTTAAGCATAGGAACACTATTTTGGCTGTCAATCCCTTGCCTCCAAGGATCTTGGTGCTTTTAGCAGATGCTAGACTTTGTGAGGTCAATAGTGTGTTGGACATTGCACAGGGCATGCAAAGTCCAATTATGATTGCTTTGGCCCTGACTTGTATGGAGTATCTTGCGTATCATTGCTCCTCCCATCCTTTTGCTCTTACAATCTTACCGCCCCCTCTTCTGCAAATGTCCCTGAGCTTCAGGATGGGGAGAGATTAGTCTGGCCTAGTTCTAGGTGGTTGATATAGAGTCTCTGAAGTTCTGGATTGTGGTTTGTTGATTTTCTTTTGCAGTTTTGCTGCTCCTGTAATGCCCTTCACTCCATCCTGCTGGGCACTGTATGTCACCCCCTTTGAGTGTCTCAAGGTGGGCTGGGTGGGTTTGGTACTAGGAGCCACCTATTAGGGAGTACATACGGCGCTTAATTTTCTGGGTTTGGGATACTTCACTTAATATAATTGTTTCTAATGACATCCATTTCCCGGCAAATTCCAGTAATTCATCATTTTTGATGGTTGAGTAGTACTCCATTGTATAGATGTACCACTGTTTCCTTATCCACTCGTCAACTGTTGGACATTTGGGTTGATTCCATGACTTTGCTATTGTAAACAGTGCTGCTATGAACATGGTCGCACTTGTGCTATCAAGGTGAACCTCTGCTGCATGGGGGGTATGAGGGATTGTCTTGACTGCATTATTTCATGTGGAAAGGCCCAGCCCATAATGGATGGGTCCTTTCCCTAAGTACATGATCTAGCATTGTGAAAAGATGGAGAGAGATGAACACTAACAAGGAAGCAAATGTGCATTTGCCCATTAATTTCTTCTAACTGTGGATGTGATATGACCAGTTCTCTCAAACTTATTATCAGATAACTGTTACACAAATGTCATAGTTGGGCACAGGTGTCAACTTGATAGTTGAGAGTTTGAGCTCTGGGCATATTTATGGAGAATTAGTACTTGAGTTGAGCTCAGAGCAAACCTGAAGGAGATTGTCTAGCTGATGGTGAACACCCAGCCTCTGGTGGGTGGGATTAGGCCTTGGAATAAATCGCAGAGAGTTGCTTGAGAAAGTCAGGATCCTTTTGTACACTTGTACAGACATGCTGGTCTGGCAAATAAGGTTCGTTCCTCTCTCAGCCATTATGTGGTGATGGTGTGGCCAGTTCCCTAAGCCCTGGTGTTGATGTGTGCTCTCCATCAAGCTGGACTGAGAATTGTAACCAGGAATCCTAAGAGACAATAAACCTTTGTTCCCTTAAGCCGTTTGATGGTCATTTATCAGCAATGTTACAGGCTGATTGTAACAACAAATGTCCCTATAAATAAAAGATGGCTTTTCTCAGATCCCAACTATAATCATAGTAAAATTTGGCGAATACTTGCTAAGGAATAATAGTTTAATTGTTAAATGTCAAGTAGCACTGGAAGTAGGTAAGAAATTATGGGTGATGTTAAATGGACCCTTACAGTTAAGGTCATTCCCAGAATAGTTGCGTAGATTTTTCTGCCTGAAATGGTTCAATGCAAGTGTGTATGCCTTTTCTCTCCCAGATTACCACTCATTCTTACAAGAAGTAGCAAAATATGTATTATTTTATTTTTGCAGTCAGGGTAACTGAAGTTTAGGCTTCAAAGAAACCACTTTATTTATGTGCACCTATGAAGAATTCAGGTTTAAGCCTCTCAAGATTCTTTCTCTGCAAAATGGAGTCAATAATCTTGGTCTTGTTCTTGTAGTTCTTATAATGCCATGTGTGAACACTGAATTCTGTGTCACTGAAGCAAGATATTCCACTTAAGTCAGTTTTTTTTTCAAATAACAAACACATACATGCACATATTTAGCTGTTTAGTGGAAGAAATTTAAAAGTATATTTACACATTTGAATTATTTGAATATAGTCTTATTAAACTTAATATCTGATGATTTAAGCCTTCATGATGAACACCAGTACACATACTTCAATGAAGCATGATCTACATAAACTGGAGATCTACTGGACTGGAGAGGTGGCTCAGAGGTTTAGCCTCTGCCTCTCCAGCAGAAGGTCCTTAGTTCAGATCCTACATCCCTTTTAGAAAAACACCGGACAGAAGAGGCAGCGATTTGCACTTACTGTCCTGGTGGGCAGAGTCTGAGTAATCCCAGAGCAAAACAAGGAGGTAGAAGCAATCCAGGATGATTTCCAAAGTCACCTTGATTCTCCACAGAGACACATAGTACACACACACACACACACACACACACACACACACACACACACACACACACGTCACTGTCCCGCAGCAACTGGGAACCAAACCCGAGGGGAGGTGTGAGGATTGAGATTCTGACACGTGTCTTTTCACAGGAGGGCATGCCTTGGAAGCAGACAACAGGCAGCCCCGAATCTTTATTTCAAGCTGTATTTATACAGAAAGAGAATATGTTAAAAACAGAGTGAAGGAATAAACGCAGTTGAAAATGCAGCTGTGTAAACCAGCTCATTATTTCCCTTCCTTATGTACAGAATTTAAGGAATAGCCATAGCACTTCTTTGAGACCCAAACAATTAATGAGTAAAACACACTCAGGGCAGAATATTCACTTCTTTCAAGGTTAATAAGCAAGACTGTCTTTTTGACCTCACTACTCGGGGCCCAAGAGTCTTCAAGATGGAGTTGCTCAGGCTCTCACAATTATGGGAACATTTCCTTATGTCCCACAGAAATCAGAAGATCCGCCAAGCATATTCAAAACGCACCAGCACTCAGGACTCATGTCCTGGCCATGTTATTTATAACAGTCATTAGTAAATATGCTCCCCACACCCATCATCCTGGTTTCTCATAACATATATTAGTTTTGTCTTAAATTTTTCTTACCGTGTTTTCTTTAATGCAGAGAGTTAGCATCCCTAATTTTCTCAGGGTGCTAGTCAGATGCAGATATCAATGACATAATTAAATGCTGAGCTCTGACATGTCTGTGGAGAATTAGCTATAGAGGCAAGTCCTGAGTAAGTCTTCAGTAGATTGATTAATGTGGAAGTCCCAGCCAATAGTGTATGGGACCATTCCTTAGGCAGGAGGATAAAATGGAAGAACTTAATTCAGTAGTTTGGCTTACTTTAGCATACCAGAGATGTTCCTCTCTCAGCAATTCCTGTGGATATGATATGGACAGACCATTGAGTCTTGGTTGGTATAACTTCTCCTTATAAGATGGAATTTGAAGTGCAGTGGAGATTTGTTAGCCAGAATAAAACCCCCTTTTCCCTTAAGCTCTTTGGTCCTGAATTTATTGGTAGCACCCCCCCCCAAAAAAAAACCTGTAACACTCGCTATTCATTTAAGCTACATTTTTTTCTCTTTTTATTAATTTTATTTATTTTAATATATGTTAACAATGGGTTTGTATGTTTCTAGCAACTTCTACCTGCTCCCGCCCCATTTCCAATCCCATCCCACCAGTTTTCCCCTGCAGCCCATTTCTTTCCCTTTCCCTCATCTTTCTACATATGTGACCCACTGGGTCCTTTCTAGGGCACCTGAACTGATAATTATTTGGTGTACTGGTTACTCTTTGTGTTGCTGTGATACTCCACTTAAAGTCAAGCAACTTAAAGGGAGAAAGGGAGATTTATTCAGCTTGTGGTTCAGAGGGGAGATACAAACTTTCATGCCAGAAGCAGCATGGCTGGAGAAAGAAGGTGGAGGAAGCCTATGTAACATCCATTCGGGAAACTGAGAGCTGCAAGACTGCTACTGCTAGAGCAGACCTCTCCCAGAAGTAGGGGGAATTAATGCATCTCAAGGCCCACCCCCTGTGACTGTCTTCCTCCACCAAGGCTCCACCTCCTAAAGGTGCCATGACTTTCCCAAACAACTAAACATTCAAACACATGAACTTGTGGAGAACAACACACATTTCAAACCATTACACTTGGGTATCCACTAGGGTATGAGCAACATCAGTCATATACAGTCTTTCAGGATAAGATCTTATATCATGTGATCTCTGTTCCATGGCAAAGTGTTGTCAGGCTAGCTATTACAGTGAAAATAGACAGCATTTCATTGATTTCTATGGTATGACAGTCTGGGTATGGACAGGGGCTACAGTGTGACATTTACATTGCCTAATCCTCTAGCTCTTGGATTCTTATTGTCCCCTCTTGTGCAAGATTCCCTGAGCCTTGGATGGGGAGTGGTTTAGAAGTCCTGATTAGGGGTGACCCATGTGCAGTTGCTTTTTGTTTTTGTGGTTGTCTTCATTGCAGATCTTCTTTTGCACATAGGTGCTTCTTGGTTGGATGCCAAGTACTTCTTGATCTATAGGCATAATAATAGGTGTTTAGATGGTATCATACTATCAAACATTTATAGTTAATATTAAGAACTTTGTTTCCTTTCAAGGTCTATGATCTCCCTATCTATGGGTATCTGGTTTGGTTTACAATATCGAAGATGGGTTTGATTGCTTCCCCTCTTTTAAGGACCTCTTCCATTCTCCCATTTCTCCTGGCTTTTATTTCTTTCTAGTATATGGATATTATAGAAATTTCCATTTGAGAGTGTGAATGCCTATAAGGAAGAGAATGTGGTGTTTGTCTGTGTCTGAGATATTTCATTAAATATTATATCTTCCAATCCTCTCTCCATTTGCCAGTGAATTCCATTATTTCATGTTTTTTCACAGATGAATAGTATTCCATTATGTATATGTACCATATTTTCATTATTCATTCATTTGGTGAAGAACATCAGTGTAGATTTCATTTTCTTTGCAATTGTCAGGATGTTCAATGTTCCCCTAAACTGTTTAGGTCATGAATTTGTAACCACAACATGAAGAATAACTACAACAAGCAAAGAAAAATTTTATAGAGAAATTTTAGAACCAAACTAGGTATGATGGCCCATAATTGCCACACTGTGGAGATGTAGGTAGGAGGCCGTCTTTGCATTCGCAAAGTGAGTTTGGAGCCAGTCTGGACTATATGAAATAATTTAGGGGAACAAGCAGGGTTTGTTGTTGTTGTTGCTGTTCATTGGGGAAAGGGGACAAGGACAGATATAGAAAGACATTTACAATGGTACTGTTTTGTTCAAGATTTAAACAATAAAGATTGTAGGTGCTAGTCTATTGGAGACTGGACTGTAGTTCAGTGGCAAAGCCCTTGTCCACATGCATGAGGTATTGGATTCCATCCCCAACACAGAACACACACACACACACACACACACAAGAGAGAGAGAGAGAGAGAAAGAGAGACAGAGAGAGAGAGAGAGAGAGAGAGAGAGAGAGAATTTGGCATAGTGGTGAATTCTTGACATTCTAGCACTAAGGAGACTGAGCCAAAAGGATCATGGATTAGAGGTCAGCCTGTCCTACACATCAAGATTCTGTTTTTCCAGTTTCTCTTCATGTTGCACCAAATACCAAGCAACTAGCTTAGGGAAACTAGCAATTTTTTTCTTGATTACAATTCTGATTACATTTCATAGTTCAATTTAGCAGGAGAGTTCGTGTCACACCAGCAGCAGAGGTAGGAGGCCTCAACATACCAACAGGAGGAGCAAACTTTCTTACTTGCCAGAATGCCTATATGCTAACATGCCAAAGTAGTGAAACAGCTCTCTCCACCTTATCCAATTACCTAGGGAATGGTCCTGTCTGCTGTGGGTTGGGCCCTCTTATATCAATTAGATAATCTCCCACAGGCTTGCTCAGGACTTATATCAACTACTGATTCTTCACCTATGCACCCAAAGGTTTAGCCTTCAATTATCAGGCTGGCATCAGCAGCTAACTTCCACACATGTATAATTAAAAAAAATTAAAACACTTGGGCTTGTGAGATGGCTCAGAGGGTTAATATGAATATGACAAATTTAATTCTGTGCCCAGAGCACACATAAAGGTGGATAGAAAGCACTACCTACATAAAGTTATTCTCTGACCTCCACATGTGTGTTGTGGCACATGTGCACACAGACACACACACACACACACACACACACACACACACACACACACACACACACACACGAAATACTGATGCCTTGGATCCAGTATGAGGCACAATAGAGATGGAATACTAAAATTATTCCAAATTTGTTCTGGAAATAAAATAGATAATACATCTCAGCAAAACAGACTTGGGGTTTAAGGGAGAGAGGAAAGTTGAAGGCCGATAGTGGACTTATCATTTCTCACGGCAGAGAAAGCCCTTGCTACTTGTTACCTGCTCATACAATTAAGACAATCTTATAAAACTTATTAAAATATCAGACTAGTGTTAAATGAATGAGATCAATTTCTTTATGATCAATAGTAACTTATGATGATTAATATACAGGCCCCTTAAGTCTACATCTTCAAATTTACTTTCAATCTAATGAGGTCTGGGCAATGACAAAATCCTCTCAAACCCTTAAATTAAGTCTCAAAACCATTGTCAGCATTTGTAGCAGCAGTTTCTTCCTCATCTCTTCCACTTGAGGTAGAATCTGTGCTCCTAGGTTCTTTTTCCTTGTAATGTTCTCACCACTTCTGGCTTTTCCCTTCTTTTTTTCCTTCTTTTCAAAAAATTTTCTTGAAGCAGAGTGTCATGTGCCCCAGATTAACCTTGAGCTCTCCATAGAGCTGTTAGATTTATCTTCCCATTGCTGAATGAAATGCCATAATTAGATACAGGTGTTAACTTGATGGTTGAAGGTTTGAGCTCTGGGCACATTTGTAGAGAATAAGTAGTTGAGTTAAGCCTAGAGCGAACTAACTGGAGATTGTCTAGCTGATGGGAAAGATCCAACCTATAGTAGGTGGGACTAGGCCCTGAACAGGTAAATAAAATACAGAGAGATTTCAAGGAAGTGGGCATCCTTGTGTATACTTGGCCAAGCAGGCTGGTCAGGCAAGTAAGGATCATCCCATTCTCAGCTGTTATGTGAATTTAATATGACCAGTTCCCTCTGCCCTGGTGTTGATATGGGCTCTCCTGTCAAGCTGGACTAAGAACTGTAACTAGACAATTATGAAAGAAAATAAATCTTGTTCCCTTCAGTTGTTTAATGTGATTCTATCAGCAACCATGCAGAAAACCGCAGCAGGGAACAAGAGGCTTATTTCAGCTTACGAGTGTCAGTTGCAGTTCATCAGCATCGCAGGTGAGTGTAGACCAAGATCAAGAGCCATATCCACAGGCAGAGCTAAGAGAACACTTTCTCTATTGACTCTAGTCATCTTGATCCATTATTTCTCAACCCCTTTATTTCTAAATTCACTTTCCTGTCAATATGAAAATGTGACAAGTTTATCTCATTAAGACAAAACAAAAAGTCATTTTTAGTCGCACTCTTGCTTTTTTCTTTTCTTTTCTCTTTTCTTTTCTTTTCTTTTCTTTCCCTTTCCCTTTCCTTTCCTTTCCTCTTTTTTTCTTTTTTCTTTTTTTCTTCTTTCTCTCCCCTCCCTCCCTCCCTTCCTTCCTTTCTTGCTTGCTCTGTTTGTCTCATAATCCCCTTTCACAATTAGACTTGTTGTTTTTCTAATTGAACTCTCACCACGTGTATTCTATTGTTCTATTCTGTTCTGATCATCTTTGACTATTTTTCGGTAAGCTACTTACTGCTAGTGTAATTAACGATTCTCAGTGGTTATATTATGTTTCTTTCCCCAACACTCAGCAGTCCCTCTGTCTTTGAAGTTGTCCTTTCCCTTCACATTTGGCATATTGCTTTCTTATAGTTCTTTCTGATTTTCTCTAATTGCATTTTTTGTCTACATGTTTTTGATTTTTTTATGTCAAGATCCTAGTATTAGGTCCCTCTGACTCCATGTCCTTCAACTAGTAAACTCATATACTCTCTGGCTTTCTTTACCAATGTAGGGGCTTAGAAAATTTTATATCTAAAGGTGAGCACTTGCCATTCTAAGAGAGCTCACCTTAGATCCAAGGTCCTTTAGACTTTATTATGCTTCTCTTCCAAGCACAAGAGGAGGTAATCTCAAGTATTCTTTATTTTTCTTTTTCTTGTTACCATTCATATGTGTGTGTGTGTGTTTCCATGTGTGTGGATGTACATGCATGTGGACACACACTTGTGAGAAGGTACATGTGGAGGTTTGACACTGATATTGAGAAATATCCTTGATCGCTCTTCCACTTATTCTTTTTGAGAAAGTTTATATAATCAAATTCATAGCTCAGTGCTTGGCAAGTCTGGCTTATCAGGTCTCTCTGCAATTGTCCAGTCTCTGCTATCCAAGGCTGGAATTATGGATGGGCTGCCAACATTTTATATGGGATTTGGGATCTGAACTCCTTCCAGTCTTTTGGTTATGAGGCAAGCACTTTAAATACTGAGCCAGTTCCCAAGCCCTGGAATTCTTTTGTTTGCATTCAGGCCAGATCCATAAAAGGGAACAAATTTGTCTTCCATCCCCACTTGGAAGTCTTCCTGTTTAATCTCAGAAGACTGTAATTACACCTGACAGACTTTGTTACTGGAATATTCAAATGCTAAGGGGAATCTTTTTACAAGCTAATTCTTTGCCTACTTCATTCATTCCCCTAATAAACATTTAAGATTACTTAAAACTTTCTTTTCTCTATGGAGAAGGATTTGCAAGCTTCGAGTATATAGTCCTTCTTTGAATTTCATATTTGTGTAAAATTACCACTGTTGTTCTCATTAAGACATCTGTATTTATTGTTCTATGTTTTGTATTATCGTTTCATTGCAGTTAACGTAACAGATGACAGAGAAGGAATTTTTCTTTGCACCTACATCATCTTAGAGTGACTCTCAAGTCATATCATCACTTGTGCATAGGAGCCATAAGGGCATTCAGTAGGCCTAGAATAAAATGCATCTTTTTATGCAGGAGAGTGAAATGTTTCTCTCCAAAATACAAAGGATGGTTGAGTTGAAGACAGTGAAGAAAAAGAAGAAATAGGAGGGCTCTTTGACTAAAAGCAGGGCATGGATTGCCAAAGACTAAAGGTATATTACCCCTTTCTCTATCAGGAAAAACAAAGATTAACCAGTGGAGAAAACTTTGGACCCTACTTGGCCTGGAGATGGTTCAATACAGCAGATGAAAATATGACCTTGTGAGGTATAAATCATGTCTTGACAGAACAAAATAGCCGACCTTCCTCTTTCATTGAATTTTATATGCAATGTAAGCAGACTTATTATCTCAGCTTTCTTTCCTTCCACTCCCTTCTCTTTCCTCTATCATTTACACTGATGAAGTTAGTGTGTCTTTCAAAGAAAAAGATAGGAGAAACCTCTGACAAGCAGACCATCACAGGAAAAAACATAATTGGATCTGCAGAAAAAGAACTTCACCAAACACTGAAAAGAAATACTAGGATTTTTCTACCCAGCACTCCATAAAAACCCTGAAATATGGGCAATTATTAAGGTTTTGGAGAGTCTACCACATTTGCCTTAGACCAAACCTGAATTCTATTTTTTCTGACTGATTTTTTATATTACATATTTTTTCAGTGTTGCATACCTGAAAATAGTGAATTTATGACATTTTTACCCTTTATTTCCCAATCCCATCCCTCTTCCTTTTTCCCTTACAACCTTTAATTTCCTCTGCCAGACTTCCTCCTATTTGCAAGTCTTTTCACTTGTGTGGCCCAGTGTGTTCCTTCTAATTTCTCTTTGATGACATATGCCTGGCATGATTCGTGCTCCGGCAAGTATCTTAAATGAGTGGCTATACTATTGGGGAAAGCACTTTCCTTTTCTTCCCCAGCAGCATTATAGTTCTCATCAGTCTTTTGGCCAGGCATAGAGCTTGAGACCTTTCCCTTTCCATGGTGAGACCCAAACTTAAATTCTTAAACAGTCATCCTCAACAGTCTTTGCTCCTGTTTTGTT
The DNA here is from genome assembly GCA_023101885.1 of Typhlomys cinereus. Classification (NCBI taxonomy): domain Eukaryota; kingdom Metazoa; phylum Chordata; class Mammalia; order Rodentia; family Platacanthomyidae; genus Typhlomys; species Typhlomys cinereus. The sequence continues at coordinate 4,217,345 of JALPQD010000158.1, read as the reverse complement.
TGCTTGCAGGTGGCAAAATCTCCAGATTTGAGTAGAAATAGTGCTAAAGCTGCATCATTACCTTTTCTGTAACTGGCAAGTATGTGCCTTTCTCCAAGTTGCAATCCCCCAAGTCCTTTGCTCTTGGCAGCAGTGTGCTCCCCAGGCACAGCAGCCTGAGGACTTCTTTTAGAGACCACCATTCAGGCAAAACTGGATCCTTGATTTCTTCTCAGAAAAGAATTTCAGTACAGGCCACTATGAAGCAGAGTTTGAGCTGATTGAAAAACATTTTAAAGTAAATTCAAGAACAGCAATAATAGAAGAACTCAGAGAAAGAGCAAGACATACCTGAGAGTATGGGTGTGGGGTTCTCAGAGGAGTCTTTTTTTTTTTTTAATATTTTTTATTGTCTCCGCTCATACAAACTTAATAGGTGCACCGGTTCCCTCCCTCCCTTCTCCTCCCCCCCACCCCTCTGCTCGCCCTCCTTCACCCCTCCCTCCCCACCCTCCAGTGCCTCCCCTCCCCCAATCCTCAGAGAATCCTTTAATGTGCATGCCAAACTCTCCTCTGGGTCCTCCTCTCCGATGACTTATGAGGACCCAGCGGCATTTCCCTGAACCCTTTCCTGTGTTCCCCTTAAGCATAGGAACACTATTTTGGCTGTCAATCCCTTGCCTCCAAGGATCTTGGTGCCTTTAACAAATGCCTTTAGACTTTGTGGGGTCAATAGTGTGTTGGACATTGCGCAGGGCATGCAAAGTCCAATTATGATTGCTTCGGCCCTAACTTGTGTGGAGTATCTTGCATATCATTGCTCCTCCCACCCTTGTGCTCTTACACTCCTACCGCCCCCTCTTTCGCAAATTTCCCTGAGCTTCAGGATGGGGAGAGATTAGTCTGGCCTAGTTCTAGGTGGTTGATATAGAGTCTCTGAAGTTCTGGATTATGGTTTGTTGATTTTCTGTTGCGGTTTTGCTGCTCCTGCAATGCCCTTCACTCCATCCTGATGGGTATTGGAGTCACCCCTTGGCCAGAGATAAAAAGCTGTTAAACTAGGGGCTGGAGAGGTAGCCCAGGTGTTAAGCCTCTGCCTTGCAGGTGGAAGGTCCTGAGTTCGGATCCTAAACCCCACATATAGACGGCAGGTGGAAGCCGGGCTGCCTGCGTTTCTGGGCCTGGTAGGGCGGAGCCTGTGAATCCCGAGGCAGAGTAAACAAGGAGGAGGTGGAGGCGTCCATGGTGGTTCCCGAATTCATCCGTGGTTCTACACACACACACATACATACACACAAGCCCACACACATACATACATGCACAATTGAATAAATAAATAATAAAAAATTTTTTAAAAGCTGTTAAACTAGAGTCTTGTTATAAGAGTATATTCAAAGGTAGATGTAATAAAAGTAGGAAACCACAGTGAGGGAGGGGTCAATCACCCATTTGCAAAATGGTTACTTATTATCTGCCAGACTATATGCCCTCCCCTTCTGGTGAGATCACACCCCCTCAGTTGTAAATGATCAGGAACGAAAAGTCTGTGAACTTAATCAGGTGTCTCATTGCTTACTTACAGTCCTTGATGGAGGCCAATTTTCCCTGCTGTAACATGGTCCCCTCTCTCCTTGTTTCTGATGTGGCCCTCCTACCCCATCCCTCCTGTTCATACTCCTTGCAATTACTGTATTACAGAGATTTATCTTTGAGTGTCTCTAGGTGGGCTGGGTGGGTTTGGTACTAGGAGCCACCTATTAGGGAGTACATACAGCGCTTAATTTTCTGGGTCTGGGATACTTCACTTAATATAATTGTTTCTAATGACATCATTTCCCGGCAAATTCCAGTAATTCATCATTTTTGATGGCTGAATAGTACTCCATTGTATAGATGTACCACAGTTTCCTTATCCATTCGACAACTGTTGGGCATTTGGGTTGATTCCATGACTTTGCTATTGTAAACAGTGCTGCTATGAACATGGTGGTGCTTGTGCTATTGAGGTGAACCTTTGCTGCATGGGGGGTTATTCCCAAAAGTGGAATTGCAGGGTCAAATGGTATTTCAATCTTTAATTTCTTTAAGAATCTCCAGACGGCTCGCCAGAGTGGTTGTATGAGCCTGCATTCACACCAGCAATGTAGGAGAGTTCCCCTCTCTCCACATCCTCTCCAGCATTTGTTGTTGTTTGTATTGTGGATTTTTGCCATCCTGACTGGGGTGAGATGGTATCTCAGGGAAGTTTTGATTTGCATTTCCCTGATGGCTAAGGAAGTGGAGCATCTTTTAAGATATTTGTTAGGCATTTTTATTTCATCCCTAGTAAAGTTTCTTTGAAGTTCCAGGGCCCATTTTTTAATTGGGCCATTAGTTTCCTTGGTGTTTAGTTTTCTAAGTTCTTTGTGCACTCAGAGGAGTCTTTATATATGCCATTTCAGAGGATTATGAAGCTGTTACCTTCAAACCATTTCTAAGGAATGTAAATGAGTACCCAATATGGTTACAAGAGGTGTGACAGGATTGTAATTGATAAGACAAAACTCTAGTTCACAGAGATAAAAGAGGTTAGAATATATTTATTATAAAAGAAAACTTAATAGTCTTATTTGGGAGATACCCAGAAAATACTCAGGAGAGAAGTAAGGCCCTACACAAAGTCTGGCTTATTGTTATTTTAACATTTCCTGTGAAAATGTTCCTATATAAAATAAATATCTAGGGCCCTAAGGATGGCTCAGGGGTTAAGATTGTCTCACCAGCAGAAAGTTCTGAGTTCAGATCCTGGATCCCAGTTAAAAATGACAGGCAGAATTTGCAGTGGCTTGCACTTCGAGTTGTGGAAGGCAGAGCCTGGGAAACTCCAGAGCAAAGAAGAGAGGAGGTAGAATAATCTAGGTTGACTCCCGAAGTCACCTTTCAGCTTGCACAAGTATATGCAATGCTCTCTGATTACACACACACACACACACACACACACACACACACACACACACACACACACACAGAGTAAAAAAATACATTAAAAATAAAAATAAAATATCTATCATCACTTTGCTGGCAACATTCACGGCAAATGTTAATAATGCTATAGCCAGATTTGGAAATGAGAGGCTTCTTTTTCTTTCCATGTAGCCGTGATTTTCTGTGTTTTTATCCTGCTTTACTGTCTTGTCACATACTGAAACATTTACTGATTTTTGATTATTTGCAAGAGCTCTTGCTAAATAGCTTGCCAGGGTAATCTGAAACTTAATGTATAACTCTGTTACCTGTGGTCAGAGTCTGGCAAGATATTTACAGGTTGTTTTGCTTTCATTCAGGAAGGAAATGAAATCCCAGACAGATGGCAAAGTAGAGCAGAAGCCTGAGTCTAAGAAAAATGATGGAACGTAACAGACCAACAGACAGGAAGTAGCAGGCCATATGAATGAGGAGGTACTCAAGGGCCACAGTTATTGCTTAGGCATTCTTTTTATGGAGTTCAAGTGAAGATGGAGTTTGATGGCCAAAGGCATAGTTTGGGTAATTCTCCATTTGATTGACAGATTAAGTTAAATAACCATTTCTTTGCATTGAAAGAATCAAGGCTAATACAGAAGATAGAGGGTCTTAACTTTTCACAGTAACGTGCAGTAAGGTAATTCTACATGTACTCAGATGTAACATATCCTTGATAATTACGCACATTACTCAGTGTTAGTTATCTTGGTATTTCAAAGATCTGAGCTGGTAAGATGGGTCAACAGGTAAAGGCATTTATTGCACAAACCTGACAACCACATAAAGTTAGATTCTCTGAACTCACATAAAGGGAAAACCAACTCCATAAAGTTGTCCTCTGATCTCTACATGTTCATGTGGCATGCAGTATCTTCAAAACGCCACACAGACACACTCATGAAATGAAATAATAACATGAAATAAAACAAAAATAATAAAAGGTGTTAGCTGGGGCCACAATCTTCCCAAGATTCTACCACAGGGACGCCATTTCAATCTCACTTGGTTGTTGGGAAGTAAGTCTCAGTTCCTTGTGTTGTGTTGAGCTGAGAGCCTCAGTTCCTTTCAGGCTATTGGCTGGAAGGAATTCTCAGTTTCTTGTTACATATAGCTCTCTCCATAACAAAGTTCAGAACATATTAGCTGGTTCCATGAAAGCAACCAGAATAAGCCAGAGAAAATGTGGATAAGGTAGAGTGCTCTAACAGCTATCATGTCCACATCTTGTATTTTCCAAGACTTTTCTTTGTGTTTATTCCATGTCTTTCCTTTGTTTTCTTTTTCCTGAGGTATTGGAAGTTGAATCAAAGATGTTATGAATGCTAGAAAAGAGAGAGACCACTGATGTATACCCCTAGAATCTGTTTCTTGACTATTTTTTTCTATCATGTTGTTAAAAAACTTGTTAAAAAATCTTGTTAAAAGACTTTAGAAAATTAATTTTAGCTGAATTTATATAATGAGAGAAAGGCGAACAGCATTTATTGAAAATGGAACTGATACACAGAAGTAACAGGATTGACTATAATTATTTTTAAAGATATGTGAGCATCTTACAGTCTGATTGTCTAAAAACCCATCTGCTATGTTTGAGTAAGTGTCAGTTACTTGCTATAAGAATATATTGTCAGGTTAAGTTGCTGTTGTTTGCAAGTGAAAGTAGGTTGCAGTTTGCCATGTATGAAGGCAGGCTTAGGTCAAATTTCATTTAGCAACTTGTGGCAGTTTCAGGTATCAACCTGATACTTGAGAACTGAGCTTTTAAGCACATTTATGAGATATAATCTAGTTAAGGTAAACACATAGGAAATTCTCTAATTGAACAATTAACACGGACAAATCAAGTTGATATTGGGTGGGACCATTCCCTGGAGAAGTATACTAAATGGAGAGAAAGCTGGTTGGAATTTGACAAGTTGGAAAGCAAATATGCAGAATTCGTCTTTGACTGTCCCTCAGCTCTTCTGTGGTCAGTTCCCTAAGCTCCCGATGTCTTATCACTCTCCTGCCATAAAGATCAACTTGTAAGCTGAAATCGTGAGCATTAATAAATTCATTGTTCCTTAAATTGTTTAAAATGTCCCTTAAATTAAATGGGACATGTATCTACTACAGCAGCAGAATATGAAACTAAGACTAGTTCTAATGACTTTTTTATTGTTAAGAAATTTTACTGTGATGTTTCAATGCATTTTTGCTGGTTGAAGACAAGATGCTATGCTGTCCAGTTTCTTGGATTAGGAAGTGTTCCTACAAGTTTCTGTAACTACAGCCTGGATTTGTGTTGTTTTCAAAATGTCATTACTGTAGTCTAGTCTCGCAAAGGCACATTTTTTTTTTTTCAGGGAGAGTGCAGGTTGGATAGGTAAGTTACTGGGGCTTGAACTTAGTAACTCTTACATGCTAGGCAAACACTCTAGTTTTAAGCTGTATTTCCAGCCCAGTGTTTGCTTTGAACTTTTTGAGAAAGCTAATCATTGAAATATTTCTGTGCTAATGAATCTGAATGTGCATCTATGTTAAAGATCTTGACGTCTGTTTGACCCTGACTAGGCAGAACATTGTGATTGTTCAGAGACGGAATGTTATATGACTGGAGCCAAAATTATCTTGGAATATATTTGTCCTTTTAGAAATATAACCGTTTGTTTCCAGCCTTTGGATCAAAATTCACATTCTCATGACTATTTGGCAAACCTTTCAGAATGTATTACAAAGCTCATCAGACCACCAGCCTCTACTAACCAGAGCTAGAAATGTGACAAGATAACATCTGAAATCTATGGAAAAGATTTCTCTGTTCTGCTATAGCCCATAAACTAATACTCCATGTGTTTGTTGAATTAATCTATTTATGATGCTCTTTGTTCTTTGATATTAAAAGTTTATATAACCTTTTTCATTTCAGAACACATTGTACTTTGTTCCTAGGCCATGGTCACTTGTATTTGGACTTGGCTCAGAAGGAAATAATTTATTTCCTTTAATGCAGAATTATTTTATGCTGACATACCTCATACCAGCAAATGAGTCAGCAGATCAGCAATGTGTGTGAGCTTCAACATGTCTCCTATTTTCTGTCCAAAATCCAAATCTCTCCAGAATCAATCTCTCTCTTTTTCTCTCCTACCCTCTCATTCTCTTTCTCTTTCTTTCTTTCTTTTTTTTTTAAAGTCAAGATCCCATGTAATCCAGACTGTCTACAAACTTACTATTATGAGGATGACCTCAAATCCTGATACCCCCTACCTCTGGTACTCAATCTCTTGTATCATAGACAGACCACTCATGCTGAACTCTAGGAATCTCTCCTGTAGCTGGTCCTTACCAGTAACACAGAAGAAAATAAATTCTGGAAAATGTAGTTCAGCCTAAACAAAGTGACCTATTATAAAGACATAATCAAACTACTCTTACTGTAAGATTGCTAATACTATGCAAAATATATATTTTTAAATTTATCCACAGAAACTTTTTTTTCAATTTAATTTGATTTGATGATATAGTTTCCAAAAAGCCATATATTTCTTATACACATGTTAGAAAAATACAAGTCGAATCTCACATTTTGGCCACTAAATTTGTTTGTGCCTTATTCTACATCTAACAAGTAGTCTGTATGACCCATACATATGAAAATTTTATGATTGTTATGACTTGAGTATGAGCTATCCTGAATAAAAGTTTAAGTAGTGAAGGCTTGGGTACTATATGGTGTTGCCATTGACAGTTTATGGGGTCACTAGGGAACTATTTTATTAAGGATTTATCCCCTGTTGAATTGATGTCTGCATGGGCCATTAGCAGGTAGGACCTAGCTGAAGGAAGAAGGACAATGGAGCATACTTTTGAGGTATATCTTGTTCCTGGACCTTTCCTATTTCTCATTCTTCGCTCCCTGGCAGCAGTATGGCAAGCTCCAGCTACCAAGGATTCTGCCTCATCACAGGGCCATCACAATGTTTCCATTGACTGAAACTTCTGAAACTATAAGCTAAAATATGTCTTTTCCTAGTTTGCTAAATTGATGAAAACTAAGATGGAATCTATACTCTGATATCTTTTGGATATCCTCAGACAATTGCTCTTCTCATGGAATTCTGTGCAATCTAACATCCCCCATGAAGGTTCTTACAGCATGATAATCCCTATATGATATATTTCTGATAGCAGAAAATTGAACTTTCTATAAATGAGTAAAGGTAAGCAGCCATTTTCTCTGTATATTTTCATCTTATTTATAAAAGCAGAAATATACTGAGATTTGATTAAGCACTTTGCTAGAAAATAACCCAACATTTTTATTTTGGAAATAACCATCAAATTTTATTATTCTAGGTAAGATAAGTTTTATATTGTTATTGCAACTTATTTTGTTCATCTAATTTCTGATGGTTTGTTATTTTGTACAGTATACTTATTGAATGAATGTAATATCTTCTATTAATTTTTTTATTTATTTCTGCTCATACAAACATAATAGGAACTCCTGTTCCCTCCCTCCCTCCACCCCTCCCTGGACCTCCCTGTTCCCTCCCCACTTTGTCCCCTCCTTTCCTCCCTCCCTCCCTTTCTCCCAGTGCCCCCTCCCCGCATCTCTGAAGCATCGTTTAATGAATATATCAAACTTTCCTCCACAGAGACTTTTATATCCAACATTTATTGAATCCCAATAGGTTGTGAGTAAAATTGGTTCCTTCAAGGAATGTATAATTCCACAGGAAAATGCAAACTTTAATGGAGAAAAAGAATCCACATAACTCTTGAACATTCTCTGTATAAAAAATCTACTCCTTTGTCTCTACACTATCATTTCTAGATCTATATATAGTTTTGGCAAATTTTTACCCTTCTTTCACCACAGCCTTATCAGTATTAAACTCTCACTTTATCTTTGAAGAACCAGCCATAATCTCATCAAGACTTTTATTTCCATTCATGAAGGTCCCATAGGTAGCTCCTCATTTTTTTTTTCCGATTGCTTCAGTCCATACTATCCCAATATTAATAGCTCTTTGAGCAGTGACAAGTCCCATGTCATTTTCTATCCTTCTTTCTTGCTCTTCCACTTTTTCTTTATGATATTTCCAATCTTCTGACATACTCTTTATTTTACCATGTGCTTTGCTTGCCTGTCTTTATATCTTTCAGTGCAAACTCTAGATGGGCAGGGAATTTTTCTGTTGTGATTACCATTTATATCTCTAGAGGAAAGTTTCTCATACTCATTATACATTTAATAAATACCTGCCAAGGAAAAGTAAATCGTGAATTCATTTCAAGGAGGCAAATTTCAGTTCTGTCTAACAAATCATGGCTTTATTGAAATATGAAAGTAACAGAATGACAACTTGTGGTTTTTGTCTGCTAAAGAATCAGATTTTTATTGAACAAGAAACAAATAGAGTTAAGCTTGGTGGTGCATACCTGTAATAACAGCACTTCAGAGATGGAGGTAGAAGGAGTGGAAATTGAAGACCAGCTTGGGGCACATAGCAGATCTTTTTCTGGTTCTCACTCTGCCTCTGTCTCTTTGTCTCTGTGTATGACAGAAAGTGAGAGAGAGAGAGAGAGAGAGAGAGAGAGAGAGAGAGAGAGAGAGAGAGAGATGCTTTATCTATCCCAGAATCTGGGAGATATAAATATATTAGAGAGGCTTGGTCATTCATAATTTTTAAAATATTACCTAGGTCTTTGGTGTTTTGATAGAGTGCCAACCAATCTATTGATTTGGATTGACTTGAAGCTCAACATACTAGCACAGCTTTTCAGTTGCACACATCATTGTGTAGTCCAGTAGCTTTTGTGCAGTTTCAGAATGGGGTCATGCTGAGAAGATCTTTAAAGATCTTTGAAGGTCATACCCCATTGCTGATATTATGCTGAATTAACACACTTTATTAATCTGGAAGAACTGGTTTTAATTCTCCAAAGAGATAAGGTCACCAACTTTCCCTAAATCTCAGTTCAGAAAGGATATGGAGATGAGTTCTCCATTGTAGTTAAGTTATATTCTTCAAAAGAAACAGTTCAACCATAAGGTCTGCCACAAAGGCAACTGGGCTGGGCCTTAATATGAGCATACCAATGAGATGTAGGGAACCAAAAGCTCCAATCAGATTTGAAGAAACTGGAGCTAATCAAGTAAGGAAAAGCCACTTTTCCCAGGTCTGCCTGACTACAAATATCCCCGACCCTACCAGCCATCTTTAGTTTTCTTGTCCCTCATGGACTCCAGGTCTGGAGTTCATGAGATTCTTTAGGTTCTCTTGCCCTTCACAGACTCCATTTCTGGCATCTGTGAGTTCTTTTTAGCTCCCTTGCTCCTCATGGACTCAATATCTGGAGTCGGTGAGTTCTTTTGGCTCTTTTGCCTCTCATGGACTCCATATCTGTGAATCCATTCTTCCTTTCCTCTAATAAAATTTGCCTTAATCCTCTATACATGTTCTGGTTTTAATCTTTGACTCACGAACACAAGAATATGAACATGACAACCTCACAACAGTTTCAAGAGTTGTAAATAAGTTAAGGCATTAATCACTCAGTGCCAATTTGTCTCAAAGATGCAAGTTAATATCTTCTTTAGTTTCAGACTTATTTAACACAGATAAAAGTAAGAACAAGTGATGGGATTTGGGGATGTGATCCCATAGTAGAGAACTTTTGTAGAATGGGCTAGTCCCTGCATTCTACACTAGTTTTGTTTTGCACAATTTTAAGGTTCTACAGGTTTCTTTATAGAACCACAGAGATAGCTATTCTTCATTGCACCAGAGCTATGTAGTCAACAAATCCCACTGAATTTTTAATTTATGCTATTGGGATACATGGGAAGGTTACAGTCTACACATTCCTTTATATGGAAGTTGTAGTCTTATAACTGGATTCTGAGGATTCTGAGTAATAAGTTGTATGTAGAAGTAGATGGAGGTCACAAGTGACTAGGATAGTTTTAACATGGTTGAGCTTCTGTAAGTTGAGTGAATATACAGTGAGTCTCCAGCTAATTTTACTGATTATAGAATGTGAAAAATAATTTCTGGTTATATTAATTAACATATTTTACTCATTATTTAGAGGTTACTGATAAATCTCACTATTGATAACAACCTATGGTCAAACTGAAAAATTCTAAAATTAAATTGTGATTATTCTCTTCTTTTTCATTCCTAGTAAGAAAGATTTAAAATCACACACACACACACACACACACACACACACACACACACACAGAGAGAGAGAGAGAGAGAGAGTGAGAGAGAGAGAGAGAGAGAGAGAGAGAGAGAGAGAGAGAGAGAGGAAATGAGGCAACAAAATTCTTTAGTATGGGGAAATTTGTCATGAGACTACAGTCACCTAGGCCATCCTGACCTAGCATTGCAGGCTTGGACATGCTCTCTGATTCTTTAAAGACAAAAAATGACCTCAGTGGAAGTTTTTATTATAATTTTAATTGGAATGTCTAACTTGGATGACCTGTCACTAACCACATGCCATGCTGTTCTTTCCAAGCAATACAATCAGAATTAAGAGCTAGTCTGCTGCAATCCTTTTTGAGATAGTGTGGGTGTCCTTCTATATTGACCAGGTTGACTTTGTATTCCTGAATTCCATTCTACCTTAGCTTTTCAAGTATTGAAATGAGAGCATCATATAATGTGTCTGATTTTGTTATTTTTATTTTTTTGTTTTCTCAAGACAGGTTCTCATATCAACCAGACTGACCATGAACTTTCTGTGTAGCTGAGGATAGCCTTGAGCTCTTGCCTTTACTTCTCAAATGCCTGCATAACAAGCATGAACTACCACATGGCTTGACTTCCCTTAACTCTTTTTTTTAATTAAATGTTTTAGTAGAATATATCAATTGTATATAATAATGAGTTTTGTTATATAACATTTGCATACAAGTACACAATATGTCAATCATATTCTCCCATTAGCTTACCCCTTTTCTAAAGGAAGAATTCTATTTCTTTATTTTTAATTGTTGTTTTACTTTTTGACAAGTTCATATATGTACAAAATGCATCTTGACCATATCCAATCCTTACTACCTCCTCTTTCTCTCCCCGCCTCCCAACATGTTCCTTATTAAAACCTTCATGTACTTTTTTTTTTAAATCTATTGAGTTCAATTGATGCTTCTCACACGTACATGTGTATGTTCGAAGGTTCATTCCCTGGGCATGGGCAACCTACCAGCAGCCTCACTGCCAAAGAAAATATCCCTTAACTGGCTTTCCTTTCCAGTAATTTTTTTTTTTCAAATTTCACAGTCTGGACAGAATTGCCCAACCAGAAATTCAAATGTGGAAAAATACATGAAATGTTGTGATGTTATTTCCGAAGAATCATTATTTCCTAGAAGAAAGGGAACTTTTAGAAGACTTGGGAAGCACATAGAGCACCCAAGTCCAAAGAAATAAACTTTTAAGCTCAGATTAACGAGACTCATGGAGATAATCAAGCATTTCTAAAAAAAAAAAAATCACAGTCTGAATATTCTTTCTTTCTGGAAAAGATCTTATCTGGCTGTGTGTTCAATTCAAAATGTATTACATGAATATCCTTTTAAGGAAGGATTTGCTGTACAGTCACAGGGAGCATATTCAACAGCTAAGCCTCATGCTTTATTCCTCAAGGGCTTCCTCATCTATAGAGAACAGATAGTTGCATGGTAGTGTTGCTGGCTATTGTATCCTATCAAGGTGGTCCATGTCCAGCGACTAACATCAGGCAAATGTATAAAGGGTCCTGTTATTCCACACCGACAGAGAACAACTCTAGTGAACGGTGCTATCTTCCAAGATCCCACTTTGATGTAGTTTGTATTAGAACTATATGGTAGTTAATCTTTAACTTCTGTTCCCTTGTCTTTTCAAACATGTTGATCCTTGTATCCCAAACTCTATTGCAGCATCCATTTCCTGATAACAGAAGCTGCAGGAGACTCTTTGGATTTTTCAGGCATCACTAAGCTTCTTGAATGTTCTGAGTAGACTTTCATAGTTTTCACTGGTCATTCAGAGGGCAGTAGAAGGGGTTGAAGGTATGTGGATAGAATTCTACTGTTGTCCAAGCTAGTTGCCAGCTATGCAACTCCATCAATCAGTGACCAGCTTACATATTATTTTCATTCATCAATGTTTGAGGAATAGTCCCTCTCTATATTCCAGGCTGGCCTCCAATTCACAGCAATCCTTTTGCCTGAGCCTGCCAAGTTCTTGGACTATAGTCATATACCACCATGCCTAGATCAAGTAACCTCTTTTAAAAGCTAACATCCATTTCTAATAAAGATCTACCTTTGAATCTACTCATTTAAAGAGCCTTTTATCTTTGGTTAAGAGGTGACATTCAACACCAATCAGGATGGAGCCAAGGGCGGTGCAGGAATAGCAAAAGTGAATACAACAACAAACCATAATTCAGAACATCAGAGACCCTACATTAATCACCTGGAGCCAGACCAGCCAAATCTCTCCCCATCCTAAAGCTCAGGGAAATTTGTGGAAGAAGGGGTGGAAAGATTGCAAGAGCCTAAAGATGAGGAAGAGCAACAATATGCAAGATACTCCACACAAGTTAGGGCTGCAGTAGCCATAATCTGACTTTGCTTGACCTGCTCAATGACTGACATGTCAACGAACTCCCAAAATCTAGCACAGATCACAGGCACTAGGATCGTTAGAGGCAAGGGATTAACAGTCATAATAGTGTTCCCATACTAAAGGGGAGCCCAAGAAAGGGCTCTGGGTAATGCCACTGAGTCCTTACACCTCACTAGAGTGGAGGACTCATAGGGAAGTTTGACATTCACACAAAAGGATGCTCCAGGGAATGGGAAGGAGGGAAGGGGAGGACTGGGAGAAAGGGAGGAAGGGGGGTAAAAGGAAGGGGAAAAGGGGGGAGGGTGGAAGGGGGACTCGGGAGGGGGGAGGGAGGGGACTGGGGTACCTATTAAGCTTGTATGATTGGGAAAAATAAATATAATATAAAAAAGATATTCATTAAAAAAGAAATCACACAGTATAAATTCATAGTGAACAAAAATATTTCTCAAATTAGTGAAGGGCTATTCCTACTTTAGAAGCAGTATGAGATATTTTTCTCATTATTTGAGTCATACAACTGTTGTGATTCATATTCCTGCTATAATTCAATAATTCAATTCTGTTATAAAAACAAATGGGAAAATGAAAATCATAAATATTAAATATGAAGTCAGATCAAATTCATAGGCTGTGTTAATTGGTAATGAATACTGCAACATGAGAAGGGCAGAATACTTAAGAAGTCTTAAATGTGATCAACAAATAAATAATTTATAATATATATTCAAAGATACTTAGCAGGCCAAAAGAAAAAGGTTTTCATGAGTTTGAGGATGACTAGTGAATTCCAGGCTAGCCTGAGAATGTAATATATGACCCTTTCTCAGAAAACAAAAATATATGTCAAAGTACAGATTAAACAGACTATGAAACAGAATAAGATGTTTATACACAGAAAGTAATAAAAATAATAAAATTTAATCATGATCTCTAGGCTTATAGGCATGTGACCTTTGAATTTCTTATCCATAGTGAGGTCCAGTATTGAATAACTCTGTATTCACCTGTATTCTTTCCTAAGAGAAAAAAAAAAGATTTAATTTCATAGCTGTTCAAACAGGCCAATCGACAACCTACATCTGTCTAGGTGTGCTTCCCTGGATCTCTCCATGCAATCGTGGGTCATCGGTCCCAGGGATCTCTCATTTTGGGATTGAAAAGCATGATGTATAGTTTTATAACTATATGATTAATGTTGTAGAACATAACAGAAAGGGGTGAGAAGAGAAGAGAGAAAGAAAGATTATAAGGATCAGGTTTGTGTTTTTTCTACCCTGCTAGTACACTACCCTAAGTGCATTAGGCTCCCTCTTTTCTCCTTGTCCTTCACTCTGTGGTTTGAACTGATTTAACAAGCTATGTGGGTTTTAAGGATCATAATTTGGTTTGTAAATCTTTCTGTTTCCTAACTGCAGGGATTGCTCACCGGATAGCATTACATGAAATTGATTTTCCACACGTCAGAGTAAGTCTTCATTCTTTCATTGTCTTCCTATAGGATTTACCATAACTCTTAATTGGAAATCACAAGAGACCCAAACCAGCGTTTGACAGGAAATTACTGAAGAAAAAAAAGAAAAGCACAGTAATTTTTTAACCTGTGGTTTTTATTATTATTTATTCAATTGTGCACGTATGTGTGTGTGCGTGTGTGTGTATATGTGTGTGTGTGTATGTGTGTGTGTGTGTAGAACCATGGACAAATTCGGGAACCACCATGGACGCCTCCACCTCCTCCTTGTTTACTCTGTCTGGGGATTCACAGGCTCCGCCCTACCAGGACCGGAAACGCAGGCCGCCCCCGCTTCCGCCTTGCGTCTGTACGTGGGGTCTAGGATCCGAACTCAGGACCTTCCGCCTGCAAGGCAGAGGCTTAACTCCTGAGCCACCTCTCCAGCCCCTCAGTGGTTATTTTTTAAAGTTCCGAATATCTTTGAAGCTCCTCCTTTCAAGAGACAGGTATTCATTTCCTGTTTTTAAGTGTGAGCACAATTAGAGATTGACGTCCCACGAGAATATAGTGGAAGTGTTGATGTGTTAATTTCAAGACTAAAGTCACGTTAGCATGTGGCTTCTTCTTTGCTTCTTTTTAAGTTTGCATCATTTTTTGTTCTGAGGAGATACAAGCTACCATCGTAGAACAATCAAACAACCATATGGCACGACCCATCTGCTTAGAAACTGAAACTTGTGATCAGCAGCCATTTCAATAAGCTTGTACTTGGATCTTCCAGTCTCACTTGATCTGTCACATGTTAGCCCTGGTCAGCATCTGGATTGTAATGTGATGGCAGATTCTGAATCAGAACTACTTACTAAACCATTTTCACTATTTAATCTATCCGTTGTTTAAAGCCATTAAGTTTTAGGGTAAATTGTAATTCATTCACAGGTAACTGATTCAGTGTTCTACTAGGATGGGTAGCAAAGAGTAACAGTTTTCATACTCATGGGAACGGAGTCTTCCAGTTTATTCCGAAAGTTTGACTTGACTGTGACATACAATAAAGAAACTAATAACAATTTGCAGAGAACAAAGAATCAACAGTTCTACATTTTGTAAGAAGAATTGCAGGAAATGTTGCATTTGAAATTGTTTAATTTTCATGAGACTCTTCTACCGTCATGCTATTAAAAAACTCTGGAACAATTTGCTTTGCCATTTCTGTGTTTGAATATTAAATGATGTTTCCAAAAGAGTCAATGCCTTATCCAAAGCACATATTTTTTTTCCATGTGGATTTGGTACATTTATGTTTAATCTAAAATTGTAATGAACAGGCTCCCAAAACAAACCTCTCTCTCATTTTTCACAAAAAAGTTTGTTTAATTTAATATTAAGCTTTAGTCAAGTTTCAGGAAACACTATCAATTCAGTACTTGCAACATAACTGTAATTAACATTATTGCAGCAAAATTATTAAACAGCACAATGGAGTTAATACCCTTCTTATTGCCATCTGTCCTGTGATTATGCCAAAGTCATATTTACTCCTGGTGGACTTGGTAAAGGGTCCTGCAAGTTAAGAGGAGATATTTCAGCTTTCCACAGGTTTTTTAAATTCTATCTCCTTATCAAAGATTAGCTGAAAATAATGAGAGATAAGTATATGATTTGACTTCTCCATCAATGTCCCCCACAAAAAGCATAGGTGAAGTTTAGAACCAGATAAAAACCTTGTTTAAATTCTTGTTCTGTTGCTTATGAGTAGCATGACTCAGCACAGCCCATGATGCCCAAGAGTTTAACTATCTTCATCTTTAAAATGAACATATTGAACTGATTCTTACAGTGATTCTTGATAATGACTCAGTAAAATAATATATGCTATGAATCTTTCACATGTCTCCCCTTAACCTTTATTCATTGATGAACTATCACTCAAGCCCCTCACCCTTGTATACATAACATTTGATAGTGCCTGTGGTAGATAGTTACTGGTGTCAACCTGACAATTGAAGGCTGAAACTCTGAGCACATTTGTAATGAATAAGCAGTTGAGTCAAACTCTAAGCAAGCCCATAAGATATTGTCTAACTGTTTGAGACAGACCCAGACAATGGTGGCTGGGACTACTCCTTGGGAAGATGGTTAAAAAAAGGGTGAGGCTGCTTAAGTAAATTAGCATTCTTCCATATACTTGGACAGCCTTGCTATCTGGGAAGCAAGTTTGTGCCTCTCTCAGCAGTCCTGTTGATATAGTCTGGCCAGTTCCCTCAACCCATGGTGTTGGTGTGGACTCTCCTGCTAAGCTAAGTTGGACTAAGAACTGTAATGAGACAATTATAAGCCAAAACAAATCACTTGTTCCCATAAGTTGTTCAGTGGTGAATTTATCAACAACACACAGAGAATGGCAACAGTGCTTGTTCTAGTGTGTCTCAAATAAATATTTTCTAAATTCATAGTTTCATAATCTTTGTCTCCTTTCTTCTTTCCTTCTTTTCTTTTATTGTTTTTATTTTTTAGATGGGGATATTAAGATAGCGTCTCATGTACCCTAAGCAGGTCTCAAACTTATTCCAGTTGAGGATGTTCATGAACTCTTGATCCTTCTGCCTTTATCTCTCAGGTATGAGATTGCAGGTTTGTTTGTTTATTTGTTTGTTTTTGTGTGTGATTTTTCTTCCTGACATACTACTAATACTAAACAAATTTGTTCTGACAGAGGATCATGGGAGTACATATATAATTGGTTCCTTTAAAAACTTTTGCCCCCTTTTCCTTAATCACCTATTCCATTTATCTCTTAGAAACACATTATTGTTACAATGTTCAAGAGTTCTTTACTGTTGTTATTTGAATACTATTGTTGTATCAGCAAGAAATAGTGGTTTTAATGAACTTGTAGGTAAATTGAATTCATTATTCTTTATTTCCTGATACAGCGCTTTGTTATGTAGCTGTGCCTACCCTTGTACTGACTATATAGCTGAGGAAGGCCTAGAACTTGCAACAAAATAAAGTGCCATATCTGAATATTTCAATTTTTTTCTAGATCCATGAATCTCAAACTTAACATCAAAAACCTGTATCCCATAGGACTTGTTATAAAAATAGATGCTTGATGCCTATGTTCTTTCAATTAGATTCAGAAGAACATGGCCTGTGAATAGATTGAGTGAAGAAAAAGTCTGTAAGGGATTCTAATGAACATAAAAGTTTGAAAACCAAAGATAAAAATCTTCATTTTTCATACTGGAGAGATGGCTCAGGGGTTAAGACTGTGCCTCACAAGTAGGAGGACTTGTATTTAGATCCCAAATCCCATGTTAAAACATGAGATGGAAATGGAAATATAGTCAGTACAAGGACCGTCACTGGTACTTCCAATGCTGGAAAGCTGAGCCCAGAAAATCCTAGAGGAAGCAATAAGGAGTAAGAACAATTTAGAATGATTCTGGAAATCACCCTTGGAACTCCACAGACACATACAATGCCCTCTGATGCACACACATACACACACACACACACACACACACACACACACACACACACACACACACACAAAAGCATGCACACACAATAAATTAAATTTTAAAAAGTTACATTTATTAGACATTGAACTTTAAAAACTGTGTACAGTGACAATCGTATTGAACTTATTATGTAAGTCTGAATTGGGAGTTGTTTTTATCTCTTTGCTTTCTTTCATCCTATACATCTAATCTACAAGAGAATCTGGTACTTTGTGCACTAAAAAAAAAGCCCATTTTTACCCTCTCCACTGGCACTTTCCTGAAATAGGTATAGACTACCGCAACAATTTCAAACTAGCCTTCATGTTCCATTCTTAATCAGTGTCACTGTAACATTATAAGTAACATCTGTCCTAATTTAAGTATTCTTGGTGGCTCTTCCTATACTTAAAACAAAATCCAACATCTTTCTCATCACTGATAGGACAGTATATACTTTGACCCTGCTCATCTTTCCTACCTAATCTTGAAACACGTTCCCCTTGATTGTTGGGATTCAATCCTACTAGTTTCACTTTGCTCCAGGATGCCCCTGCTTTCATACACCAGAGGTTAACATGAGTTATGGTTTGTTAATTGACAACTTAACTGGATCTAGAATCACCTAGGAAACAAGCCTCCAGGTACACCAGTGGGAAATCATTCAGCCTCTGCGCACACCTGTGAAGGATTTTGCTGATTAGGTTAATTGAGGAGGGAAGACTTATGCTAAAAGTAGGTGGACCACTCCCAGAGATTAGGTCTGGGAATAAAGAGGACAAAGCTATGTGAGTACCAATGTTCATCACTGTTTGCTTCCTGACTGTGAATTCAATGTGACTTGCTGCCTCACAGCCTTGTTGTATCTTTCTTTGTCTTTAATTTTTTAATTGTGTGTGTGTGTGTGTGTGTGTGTGTGTGTAAGGTTCCAGCTTCCAGGGCTAGGCTGCCGACATTTCCACCTGGCATTTTTACATAGGATCTAGGATCCAAAGTCAGATACTTCTGTTTTTGAGACAGAGGCTTAACCTCTGAACCATCTCTCCATTCCAGGTTGTGTTGTCTTGATAAACTGTATATAAGAACTGTAAGCCAAAATAAAATCCTTCTTCTTCTCCCTTAAATTGTTTGAGAACTTTTATCATAACCAAAGGAAAAGTAACTTAGATATTACTTAAAACCTGTAAAACAACCCCAGTCTTTCTGGGCTGGTTTCTTTCTTCCATAAATTTTCTCATCTCTATTGTCTTCTTTTTGGTGATGTTTTTCCCAGTATATCTCATTCCAAGGGAGAATTTCCCTGCTACTGGTTATTCTATCTCCATGCTCTACTTTTCTTCTGCAACTATGTTAGAGTTTGATTTTGAAATGTCCTCTGAAGGCGCATGTGTTAAAGACTCAGTCATCAGTTCATAGACTTTTGGGAAGTGATTGAATCCTAAGGATGCTAAGTCAATGGATTGATCCCTTGTGAATCTATAATATTATTATCATCATTAAAAAGTTAAAGAAGGAGAATAACTCAATGAAGTAGCTCACTGGAGGGGGGTGCCTTGAAAAGATATTCCTTATCCCCAAGTCATTTCTTTTTTCTCCCTTTCCTGGCTGTCATGAGGTGAGAAGCGTCTTCTGTCACATACTCCTTTATGTGAGACATATCTAGCTGTGATATCATGTCTCACCACAGTCCCCAAACAATGTAGCCAGCTAACAAGACACCAAAACCAGTGAAATCTTGAGGCCAAAATATTATCATCTCCTCCTTTTAAATTGTTTATGCCACATATTTTATCACAATGACCAATAGCTAGCAAACATGATCTGTGACAACTTAAAAATTAGCATTTTATTGAGGTCTATAATTAATTGATTTTTTATCTTCTCTATAAATATATAAGCTCTATGGAAATAGGAAACTTGCTTCATTCCTCATGATATAAAACATTAGATGGTTTTCTTTCCCTGAAATTTCCCATTTGACATACCTTCATATCATCTTCTTTCCACCTATATTCAATGCATGAAGAATGGTTTTGATAGAATGAGGCAAAACATGTGATTGATTTATTTTGAAGTACTTACTTTGTCACTAAAATCTTTCACCGAGATACCTGGGTGAGGTTAATAATGAAGCTTCCAAATGTGGCCATCATGTCTTTTAAAATATCTAGATGGACTAAGGATATAGCTCAGTGATAGAGCATTTGTTTATCATGCATGATGTCATGGTTTGGATCTCTAACATCGAAAAAATGAAAGAAAACTGAGACTATACTTGAGGAAGGGATCAGACAATTTAAATTTATTGTGCCCAAATTTGAGACAGGAACTCTATACGAAAGAGGGACAAATAATCTATCATCTGTAACAAAATAGATGGCAGAAATGTCATCTAACAAAATATCCACTCTCTACCCCAAAGCAAAATGCCCACCTTTTCTAGTTTTATAGGGATTATAAATTTTATCTCATTATATCATTATTTTGAGTCATCAGGAACCCGCTTAGTAGAATGATGCCAAAGTTGTTTCTACAAACCATTAGGTCTGTCTAACAAGTTAATCCACCTATTGAAAAAGATTTCTAATATATGAAGTGGAAAATTCCCTCCTCCCAAACTAAATACCCCATGACAAGAGAACAGCAAATGTGCTTTCATGAAATGAGCAGTTGTAAAGGTAAAGTGCAAATAATCTGCCTGGTACTGAAGGTTTCCCAGAGAGTCAAATTCCTCCTGTGAAGTTCTAGATGGAATATCAAATACTGTTGTTACTGTTGTAGAGAATGACGCAGGAAGGGAGTAGGAAGTCCTGTGGGACCCATCATTTCCTCCCATTGTGGGCAAAGCTCTGCTTCTAGACATTTTCTTCCTCTTCATCATAAGAAGTCTGTGGGAGATGGTGCTGTATTTCCAAACTGTGCAGCTGTGAGAGTGGCATATAGCTAGTTGTAGGTCAACTGCTATCTAATTAAGTATGGTGCTGACAATACACTCTGTGTTAATATTTGTTTTTATTTTGAAGACTTCTTCTTCTAGAGAAGAGTTATACAGAGAATGTGAATACAGGAAGTTCCTAACTCTAATGTTAACATCTTACCCAATTGTAACTATGGAATATTTATCAAAAAGAAAATGATTATGAGCATATTACATAGACTTTAGGATTCAAGTGTTCCCCACAATTTACCTTTTCTATGAGATATGGTTTTACTATGTAACCCAGTGAGATCTGGAAGTCATAATCATACTAATTCAGACTCCTAATGGCTGGAATTTTAGGCATAAACTGAGTTCTGTTTTCTTCTTTTGGAATTGGTGATCCAGGTGATTAGCAAAATGATTTGCTAACTATGAGCCAGTGTATGTACATTCTGAAATGTAGTTAAGCATGAGAAGTATAACAAATCACTGGTTGACTTAGAGAGAATCCATAAATTCAGGCACCTGTGGGTTTCTATTACTCTACTGTGTTCCTAAATGGGATTAAGTGTCTACATATAAATCATGCGTGTTTCATTTGGTTCTGAATTAGGAAGCTCTGCTTCCTAGCTCAAAGATTTGGACCAGATGAGAGTCTAGACATCAAAAACCTGTATTAGAAGCTAGGAACAGCAGTGCATATCTATAATCCCAGCACTCAAGATATGAAAAAGGGTTGCCACGAGTTTGAGATTAGCCTGTGTTACCTAGTGGATACAAGAATAGCCTGAGCTACATACTGAGACCTCATCTTCAGAAATTAACCGATGTGGGCAGAGTAGCACCTATCTGGAATGTCAGCATTCATGAGGCAGAGGCAGGAGGATCTCTGTGAGTTGTGAGTTCAGTGAATTCTAGACTAGCCTGGACAACCTATCAAGACTGTCTCAAAATGAAAACAAAAACAAAATATAGGAAAAACCCATAAAACAATATTTTGACTTTACATGTTAGGCAAAAGTGCCTCCATGTTGTTCCAAAAACATTTCACTGTGTAGAAAAATAACTGAGCCTAAACATCATTAAGCCCTATCTTTTAAAGTATTAGGGCCTTGATTTGGCCAATAAGAATCTTGACTGTACTCCTAATTTGTTATCTTCTGTGTCTCTTCTTTGGCTTTCCCAGTCCATGAAAGGGTGGACTGTTTCAATCCATGCCCATTAGACCTATTAAATTCTGAAACTTCACCCACTTTACTATTTGGCTTGGAAACCTCTAGGGCTCTGAGTTGATTTTGCAGAAGTTTCTATGTTTATCAGATTGCATTGGTATTCTTTATCTTGTCAGGGATGTTGTTTCATTCAGACTTTAGTGAGTGCATTCAGCGGCTGCTCCTGCAGAGAGACTCAGAGGCTGGTAGGTTTGGGACAGGTTTAGGCTTAGTGGTGTCTGTGATATAATAGCACTTGGAACCTAAAAACAGCGAGACCACTGAGAAATAGGAGAGACACTGGGCAAGATATTGGGAAGAATGTGAGAAATTTGTTTCATAAAGTGCTGAGAAAGAGAGTGGTAAAGTAAAGGGACTTTCACAGATGCTGCTGGAAGCTAAGGGAGATCTAGTTTAGGAAGTGATGATACTTTATGTTGTCCAAACTCAAGTCATAAACATTTAAAAGTAATTCACAAGACAGAAAATTAAGCTGCTGACAGACAAAGTGGTGCATGACTGTAGTCTCAGCTGCTGGGTGAGGGGGCTGAGGTTGTGAGATGCGATAGCTAAGCTTTGAAGTTTCAGGTCAACCTGTACAACATTGAAGGACTTCTTCACAAGCAAACAAACCATCCCCATCTACCTAAAAGAGTTAGTGAATCAAGATAACTCGTTGTCTCTCTATCTTTTTTTCCTGAGATAGGGTCTCACTCTGTAGTTTAGACTGACTTAGAATTCACAATATAAACTTGGCTGCTCTTGAACTTGTAATCATTTTGCTTCAACTTCAGAACTGTAGGATGATGGTATTAAAATAAGGATTGCAATTTAAGAGACCACTACAAAAGATAAGGTGTCTCTTCAAGGCAACTGTACCTCTTTGAAGAAGGGCGACATGCAAACAAAGAAGCACTAAGTTAAAGTGATTTTGAGCTTCTATCCCAAAGCAAAGGGAAACTTCACTGTTCCACATTGTCTGGGGACCAACTGTACATTCTAAAGCCATTTGGATAATTCAAGAAAAATAGTAGAAAGAATGAACAATGACAGGATGTGGGGGAAAGAAACTTGTTATCATTAAACCTTTTAGGAATTTATGGTAGTATGTCAAGTTATCAAGTTTGTGGACATTCCACATGGTAGATTGTACTGCATTGCATAAGCATGTGCATCAGAATTTGGCAAGAAAGGAGAGGAGTGGGGGCTGGTGAGCTACAAAATGATATATGTTTGGTTAAGGAGCAATGTGCCTATAAAGAAATCAATATTTTGAAACATATTATATCTGAATAACATTACCCTTGTTATAAAGGCATATAGGGGATATAATTTTGATAGAAAAGACTATTTCTTACATAGGATAACAAGCAGATATCTAGTTTGTTCCTCTCCATTCCTCTCCTCTTCTTTTTTTCTATATCTTTATTTATAGGGGGTGCTAGAAACTGAGGTCACTGTACTTACTGTAGAGTTACACTTCTATCCCCATAGACAACTTATCCTGTTTATAAGCTTAACAAGTACCCAAAGTCAAGTAGCCCTGAGTAATATAGACTGTTGCTGTGACTAATGATATCTGGGGACTTCCATGTTCTATGATATTGAAAGAGTTGTATTATTCTGTGGTTATTGTCCATTTTATGAGTGTTTAGTAGAAATACTGAAAGGACAGAACCTGCAGTTGGTGTGAAATTGCTTTGGGGTAAAAATTGCTTGTCAAAGTAAAGTAGGTGTTACAGTTACTCTGCATATGCTGATAAAATTACCATCAAATGGCTTAAGGGAACAAGGGATTTATTCTGTTACAGTAGACTGGTTACATTTCTTAATCCAGCTTGGCAGAAAAGCATGTATCATCACCAAAGGATTGAGGAAACTGGCCCCACCATATCCACGTAGCAGCTGAGAGAAAGGCAATCATTACTGGCCAGATCAACAGATCTGGCCAAGTATACGTAAGGATTCCCCTTTCTCACACAGTTCCCCCATTTTGTTCACTGGCCTAGAGACTAGTCCCACCCACTATGCGCTGGGCCTTTCCCATCAGCTAGACAATTTCCTGCATGTTTGCTCTGGGATTAACTACTAATTCTCTACAAATGTACCCAGAACTTCAACCCTCAACCATCAAGTTGATACTTGTACCTAACTATAACAGTAGGTTCAATGATGATGTCATGTGCCTATGATTATGTGTGTGGGGGTAACACCATGGTTAATTTTCAATCACAACTGCATATTTTGGGTTCCTCCGAGTGATTGATGCAGGAGGAGAAATAGATAAAAACTCGAGCTTTGAGTTTATTTTTAATATGTAACTTAGACTTGAAAAGTACAGTGGCCCAGTTCACAAAGGTTTACTTAAAAAAAAAAAAAGAGGAGTAAATATTTTACCTGTGCTAACTCTGGATTAAATATTATACCTATATTAACTCTGAAAAATGCTTTTTTTGAGACTATTCTCTAGGGTAATGTGACAACAACTGTAGGGAAAACATCTACAAGCCCAGTAATGGGGCCGCCAAGCTCATTCACTTGCCCCTCTCTCCCACAAAATCTAGACATGGTCAAAGTTTGGAAGAATGTAAGATCAAGTTCCCACACCTTGTTCAAAGTCAAATTCAAACTTACGAGAAAGTTCTCAAATGTTTCCTATTATGTCAAGAATAATAAACCAGAGATCTTCGTGCTCCAGATGTTGACTAAAGGAAGAGATGAACAAAAACCCCTGAAAAATACAATACCTATCTCCATTCATAACCTTTGATTTTTGTCCTTGAAGTATTGGGCTTCTGTTCATTGTCTAAGCCATATTGTTTCCACCAGCTTTAGAAGGTTGGTAAGGTGAAGCATATCTCAGAGGCACACTTTTTTTCTGTGTTCTTCAAACATTTAGAGTCAGAAGCAATTGAGAGGCATGTCTTCGTGAAATAACACTCAGGAATTACGAATAGGAGACTCTCCACTTTGAGGTCAGTCTTGGCTACAAAGTAAGAGACTGTCTCAAAAATTTAAAAAAAGTTAAATTCGCAACATTTAAATATCTAAGTAATGGAGCAAAGTTTTGCCCTTGATAATATGGCAGAAATTGACATTGAATTTTCATTAATCAAGCCCTGAAATAACCCCTGCTGCAAATTAGTGCTCATGAACTCAATGTGTCTGACTTCTAAAAATTCAGTCTCCTTTTGCTATAGCTCTTGGGAGTTAGGCTATTTGTAAAGTTCTGTAATTTGTAAGGATAACTACTTTCTCTTTGGGTTTGAAATATTTGAAGATATGGAATGTTTGAAATCCTTAAGATGAGGAGCAAAGCAGTGTGTGATACACTGGGAAAATAGCGACTGGATTTTATTAGAAGAGGTTAATGCTGATGAGGTTAACGACTAGAAGAATCTTAATTCCAATATACTAAAGAGAAGGCTGTTTATTCATGGGTAGCTACTCAAGATTTCTTGTGAGATATTGCTGGACTCCCTCTCAGGTAGTATTCAGCTACAGGTAGCTTATAAACTAATACCTCTTAGCCTTATAGACTTGGTTCAAAAAATTTCCATTTTACTATAATGGACCATCATGTTGTACTAGATAAACATTTGCTTTTCTGTACTTCTCACAAGTGTCAAAAGGGAGATTTTTAACAAAAACTATGATTTGGAGAGACAGAAATGTGACTGGTGTTGCCAAAAGATTTTGACTAATGGATAGCTTATACAGTGTGAAGAAATACTGTAGATGCTACTGGAGGAGAGAATTAATCACAAACTCCATCAATGGCATGAGATCTGTAAATTGCAATATAAATCACCACGGCAACAGGTAACCACAAGTATAATAGTAGAATGAACATCAAGGAGATAACCAACAGCTTTTTGATTGAATTCAAGACCCGCTTGTCAGAAGAGTACACATCCTTGTCATTGTAAACTAGAATAAGAACATATTAAAAAAGGGGGAAGGAAAAAATTTAATAGGGAAGACAGCCAATAAACTTATAGGTAGGAAGATGGTGCATCAAAGTGCTCTGTTGGTAGCTGCTATTATACCCATAGAATGGGCACTTACAGTGGAAACCTTTGGGTCTAAAGCTGAATGAGTGAAGGGAAATGCACATATCAGTGGGGTGGCCTGAAGAGAGGTAATTTGATGTACTACAGAGGGGAGGCCTGAGCACCCACAGAAGTAAACAGGTCAGGTCAGAGTGAACTGTGAGGTTCATAGAAGCACACAGGTGGAAGAGTGGGCGGTAGTTGGCAAGAATGGTGAAGGGAAGGGAGGAGATGGAGGGAATGGGGGAGGGAGGGTAGTTGGAATGAATACCCAATGTGCTTGTAAAAGTAGAAATATTAAAAAGAAGATTTTGACTGATAAAAATGGAAGAAGGCAGACAGAAACAAAATTGGAAAGCATTTTGTAGGTCATGGTGAGGAGTTGAGAATTTTTGAAGTGGACTTTTTGGGACAGATTCTCATGTAACCCTGACTGGCCACAAACTCGCTATGTAGTTGAAGCTTGCCTTGAACATCTGATTCCGTTGGTGTCCACTTCCAAATTTCCAGCGTTACTCTACAGGCATATACAATCATATCTGGGGGTAAACATACTTTTTAAGCTATATTACTACAGTGATTTGAAAATGAAATCTCTTAGGGTCTCATGTATTTGAACACTTAATATCAAACTTGTAGTAAAGTTGTGGAACCTTTAGGAGGTAGAGCATTGCTGGAGGAAACACATCAATAGGAGAAGTTGCCCCATTTCTTGTTCAATCTCTCTGATTCCAGAGAGGATGCAATGTGAGCTAGCTGCCATGCCTTCCATACCTGCTGCCATGCTTTCTTTGCCATGATAGGTATTATTGTCTGGAACTATAAACCAAGATAAATCTTTTATCCATTAAGTTTTCAGGGTCAGAGAATTTTATCAAAGAAACAAAAACTAAAACAGTTAATAAAGTTATTGGGGGTGGTCTGGAAAGATGGCTCAGAGTTTAAGCCTCTGCTTCAAAATCGGAAGGACCTGAGTTCAGATCCTAGATCCCATGTAAAAACACTGGTAGAAATGGTGGTGGCCTGCAATTCTGGCCCTGGAAGGTAGAGCCTGGGAAACACTAGAACAATGCAAAAAGGAGGTAGAGTAATTCGGGATGATTCCTGAAGTCATCTTTAGGTCTCTGCAGGTATACCTAGTGATCCATGACACACACACACACACACACACATACACACACACACACACACACACACACACACACACACACACACACACACAATTTAAAAAAAGTTATTGGAAGATTTTAAGCAGGGTCATAGCATTTGACTCATGTGGTAGAAAGTTCACCTTGACCTATGAGGGAGGAAAAATAGAGCAGAGCCAATGTAGATTTGGCAGTATTTTACTAGATGATGGTTAATCACTTGAAAATGTTGGGAGGTAGTGAGAAAATGAACATATTTTGAAAAGTTTGAAGCTTGGACTTGTTAGAGTACTGATAGAGTGAATGGGGGATAAGATAAATTTGAAGCTGAAACAAACTTTGGATCCTAAAGACCAGATAGAGATGATGACATTGAGGTAAAGATAAATGGGTACTCTTTGGAAACCTGAAGATTTTTATTTTGAAAGTGCTGAGTTTTATATCTCTACATATGTGAAATGTCACCCCATAAACCTCTGATGGTACAAAATAATCATTTATCTTTCCATCTCCAATGTCTGTCGTCTGGCACATAGCAAACACTCAAATGTTTAAGTGGATAAAAACGTTATTTTTAAAAAATAATAAAACTGAAGCTAGGAAATTTTTTTCATTTCTTTTTTAAATTTTTTTATTATTTATCATTTATTCAATTGTGCATGTGTGCACGTGTATATGTATGTGTGTCTATGTATGTGTGTGTGTGTGTAGAACCACGGACGAATTCGGGAACCACCATGGACGCCTCCACCTCCTCCTTGTTTACTCTGCCCCGGGATTCACAGGCTCTGCCCTACCAGGACCGGAAACGCAGGCCGCCCCCGCTTCCGCCCAGCGTCTATAAGTGGGCCTAGGATCCAAACCAGGGACCTTCCGCCTGCAAGGCAGAGGCTTAACCCCTGAGCCACCTCTCCAGCCCCTTTTCTTTTTTAAAAAAAAAAATTATTATTTTATTTTTCTAGTTTTACAAGCATATCAAGTACTCATCCTGCTTCCTTCCATCCCTCTCCCTCCTCTCTTCCTCCCTTTCCTCCTGCCCCTCCCTCCTGTCTGCTGTATGGACCTCAGAGATCTCTCTGGCTTGTCTACTCTTGTGTGGGGTTCAGGCCTCTTATGGCATACAAAGTTGCCTCTAGAATCTAGCAAATTTAACAGAGATTTTGTATCTTCTCAGTGGGAAGTCTCATATGTCCTTGAGTTTCTAGTTTTACTCCAATTTTTATTCTCTGTGCCTAGTTTTTCATGCCTTTGAGAGGCTAAAGATGAGCCTTGTCGATTAAGTAATAGTGTCACATCTCTGCTTCAGTATATTGGGATATCTGCATCTAGTATGACATCTTGGGGCTTTCCAAAGTACCCAGTTATGATTCACAGATGCCCTAGGCGCATAACAAATGTGGTCTGTCACACTTGTCTCTAGAAGGTTTTTTTCTGAGATGAAAACATTAAATTACATACCTTATAACCCAATGACTTTGGCTTGTATTTCTATTATCTGATGTTATTGGAAAAGCTCATCTGGCTCACATCCAATGAAGATCCTTGTCTCCACCAGTGAGACAGTGATGTCAAGGGACCTGGACTGGGTCTGGGATTATCTCAAAGGAAGAACAATTTATTTTTTAGTTGGAAGGGACTATATGGAGATCGACTATTAAAGCAAGAAAAGAGTGTGTAGGTGTAACTTCTCATCAAATGCCTCTTTATTATAACTATCTTCCTCCTCAGGATTATATTTAGCTTTTTCCTGAATCTTTTTTTTAATTATTTATTCAATTGTGCATGTGTGCATATGTATGTGCACGCATATGTGTGTATGTGTGTGTGTAGAACCACGGACGAATCGGGAACCACCACGGACGCCTCCACCTCCTTCTGCCCCGGGATTCACAGGCTCTATCCTACCAGGACCAGAAGCGCAGGCCGCCCCCGCTTCTACCTGGCGTCTATACGTGGGATCTGGGATCCGAACTCAGGACCTTCTGCCTGCAAGGCAGAGACTTAACCCCTGAGCCACCTCTCCAGCCCCTTTTTCCTGAATCTTAATAATCTGCTAGTTTGTGGTTTAACCTTTTTTCAGAGCTGTGGCATTCTCCAGTCCAGTCTTTGACTTTCTACAGCATAATGAGTGACAAAGACAAGAGCTTGAGTGTGGCATTCCATGGTCATTTAGTCTACACTGAATCAGAACATGTTGGTGAACACTGAATTATATTTCTTTTGGATCCCGGCAGATTTTCAGATTAGCATCCGCTGTACTGTATCCATGTTAATACTGCTAAAGAAATTTGAGATATTCATCTGAAATTGAATGTAGCTTCACAGATCTTGTTGTTTGTAGCTTGTATGAAATGTGTTTTACAAATTTGATTGTCATAATTGTAAACTAGTCAATGTGAGTTTGATTGCATTGCTAAAGGATAACAACTTTTTATATCAATCGTTTTATCTTTTGTTCACAAGAAAATGATCATTATTGAACATTTTTAGTGTACAGTATTAGACGAAAGAAGCAAAATGCTAAAGGTATTGCACTGCCTTTTTTGGTACAGTTTTTTAAAAAAATTTACAATGATTCTTTCTGCCCTTTGAGAGATGCACTCCTCTTTGCAACTGCAAAAGGAGACCTATCATTTGAGTTAATATATTGTTGTGTTCAATCTCATGTTATGGTTTCAATTCAATTTTTTTCCCATGGGCTCATGTGTTTGAGCACTTGTTCTCCAGTTCATGGTATTGTTTAGCTTTTTAGATTTTTGATAATTTTTAACTTTTATTATTTTTATGAGTATGGTCATAACATGTGTGTGATAGTGTAAGTGTCTTCATGCCATGCCACATATATAAGGAGGTCAAAGAAAGGTTTTGCTAACTTGACTCATTACATCTATCTTTATGTGGATTATGGCTTTTACCCTATGAGACTATTTGCTGATCCCATGGTTCTGTCTTAGAAGGTTATAGAACCTTTGGAACTATTGTGAAGTTAGAAAAAGTGAATTGATGGGGGATGGACCTTAAAGATACTTTGCCCCCTTGTGTTAGGGGAGTCTAGTCTGGTGCCTGATTCCTGGTCCACCAAGATGTTAGGAGCCCAAACCATATATTCCTGCCATCATAGGCCAGCAGGTCCCTGATGCTATTTTCTGTCATAATGATCTTATGTCCTCTGAATCCATGAACCAGAATAAGTGGTATTTTGTCAAACAAATGAAAAATTAACTAGTATGCATGGGCTATAAATACTTCAAATGGCTTCTGTTTTCATGTTTAGACTCAAACATCTTGTGTGGCTTGGTTCATAAAAATGAGAAAATATCAGCCTGTGAAGGACAGAATGAGATATTAAATGTTGTAGTTCAACTACCTCCCAGAGGAATTGACAAGCACTTCTTTTTTGTTGACACCCAGGCATTGCAAGTAGATTGTTGTAAATAAGCATTGAAGCCAGAGATAAAGCCAATGAAATTAAACAGGTGTTTACATTCCCTCTGCTTGAATGTACACTGCTTATGATAATTGAGATGGCCAGTGTCATGGTTATATAGACATGAATGCTATTTAAAAAGCAAGTCTTAAAGGTTTGGCCACAACCATCTGTGCTTCTTTGTTCAATGGACTCTTGTTAAGCGAAGGAGCTTTCCTCCAAATGACTTTCCACTGACTGAGATCATGGCATATGTTGAATTACATCCTCCAGGAAAAAAACAAAAAACAAAAAACAAAACTGGTTGAAGTCCTAATCCTCTGTTGTCTATGAATGGGAATTTATTTGGACACAAAACATTTTGGAAATGAGATTAAGGTGAAAGTATGCTAGAGTAGAATTAGGGTAGGCTATAATCTGACTCTTTGTTTGCTTTTTTGTGAAAGTGTTTTGTATAGCCCAAGCTGACCTTGAGCGCATTTGGCAGTAGCTACCTTCAAACCTTCGATTCTCTTGCTTTTATATTCCAAGTGTTGGAGTTATAGCTGTGCTGTATTACTCATAGCTCTGACAGGTCTTCTTAAGAGAACACATACACACACATATACATGTGCACTCATACACACACACACGCACGCGCGCGCACACACACACACACACACACACACACACACACAAACACACACATGAATGGCATGCATCTGATAGAAAAAAGAGAGATTAGATGATTCATCTACATCTGATCTTAGCCAAAAAACATCAGTAATGAGAGCTATTCCTTTTGACTAAGATTGCAGGTCACAGCACAAGTTAAAACAGACATGGAATGAGATCACCCCTAGAACCGTCGGAAAAAATATGGCCTTGCTGATACCTGGCCTCCAGAGCATGAAACTTACTTCTGTTGTTTAAAAATCACCCAGTGTGTGATGTTTTTGTTACAGCAGTCCTAGGACACCAATGCAGATGATTTCACCTAATGAAGGAAATGCAATAAGCATAATGCAGAACATGACTTTTTCTATTTCTGGTATCAGGTAATGCTGGTCTCAAAAATGAGGAGGGAGGAACCTTTAATTTTGCTGAATTTTCAAAATACTGGTGCTAATTCTTCTTTACATGACTGTTAATATTACCCAGGGCAATGGTATTACATCCAAGCATATGATCTACCTTTTTCTGTATTCCTCAGGCATTTGAAAGCCATAAAAGCAGATATGTCCCTCATTGTTGAGTGGTGTGTCTCGAAAACAAACAGCCTCTGGTCAAGAAGAACAATCTTACAGAACTTGCTCTTCAAATATAGCAACAAGCCTTCCTTTGTCTTTCTTCTCTTGAGCTTAGATGATGATATTGTCTTAAAGGGGTAGCACAAAATGCTTACCTTTTCCCTTTTAAAGGGAGATCTTAGTTTGGATTTTTCAGAAAGAAAATAAATACTTTTCCTGTTTTCTTTCCTGTCCACTCCCTGTTAAACCTGAGAAAGAGTCTTCTTTATTATAATGTTGCATTTGAGGCCATGAACTGTTATCAGGCTTGTTCATAACAAAGTACTCTTCTCCAAGGCTTATGTGAGGTATAAAGGTCCTTGAGTTTAGTTTTAAAATGCTCATTGAGTGTAGTTGTCAAATCACAAGCTGCAAGGAATCTAGATTATTATACTTCTTCAACATGAAATTTAATTGGGGTTCAAAGCCTCAATTGCGACAATGTACGATTCCTAGAATACCACTAAATTCTGGCATTTGGCAGCCAGATAACAGTAGAATAAAATAACATTTTTACACTTTCTCATTAGACTTAAAAAATGAGAAGAATATAATTCCATGTTGGAGATGTGTGATTCTGATATTTAAACATGTATACAAATTTGAACAAAGCTGAATGTGATAAAAGGATGTTTATGAGATCCCTGCCACAAACTGACTTCTGTCAGTGAAAAGTTTATTTCTTCAAGGCTTCTAAAAAGAAACAAAATTTCTAGTACTAGATGTGCGAGACCTCTTAATGTGCTATTAGTCACAGAGACCTCCAAAGCTCCTTACGCAACATAGGCGTTTGACATCACATTTGGTTGCCCTTCAGAACCTGCTAGTAAAAACCTATTTCTGAAGATAATTTACACAAGGATCATGGGACATGGAAAAAAAAAAAACAAGCTGGGACAGATATGGAAGCTTTCTCCTTGACAGTTACCTTTCATAGTACTAGAAAGTATGATCAGGCACTCAGGAGAGAGAAGCAATCAATGGTCTCACCCAGTTGTTAATGCTACAAGTTACAGTGAGTTACAGTGACAACCACTCCGGGAAGAGGTAATCATTGGTGTAATAGTGGTATGTAAGGCTTGGAAGTAACTAAATGCTTTCTGATTGGATTGAAGCTCCACTTCTTGAGGGGGAAACACATGTTTCTTACTATAAACCGAACGAAGTACCTGTGGAAAGGGAGAACATAGGCTCTAGTTGGGGAATAAAACACTAAGGTGCATAGTTATATGACAAGTATAAATATTTGAAACCATACTGCTTTCTAAATACATCATTATATCTGTAAATTAAAGAATCTTTCAGCTCTCTACTAACACACATCCTTTTGCAATGGAAGGTGTTTAAAGCAGAGAAGCACAATTGGGCAAAGTGCAGAAAATGACCATCACCCCCATCCCAAAGGCAAATCCCACCTTGGGGACAGTAAGAGTGTAAGAGTCTGAGGGTGGTCAGAGGTACTGATGGACAGGTCATGACAGGGCTGCAACACCAAAATCTCACTGCAGGCATGTCTACTTCCTCAAATATCAAATATTGATATTTCACCACGAAAGGGGACAGATCTCAAGAGACACTGAATTTCCCTGAAATTTAATGCCAGACGGGAGAAGGGGAACTACTTTCTTCAATGATTTACCCACTTATAAGTCATCCATGCTCCAGAAGGTACACAGACATTTTCAAGTACAGGTATCTCAGATAAAGTCAGTGGGTCATATACATACAAAGGTGTGAAAGTAGGAGGGAAGCTGGTTGGCAAGGAGAAAGTATAAAGTGGAACAGGAGGAGGTATAAGATTGGGTAGGAAAGGGTGAAAACACATAAAATCAATATGTTTATATATAAAGTGTAAAAGAATAAAAAAGAAACATACGTTGTTTATTATAAAAGTTGATCAGATTATATGAATCTTTCTGGTAGCTGCTTCTTTGCTTGAATGTAGAAGTTGATGAAAACAGAATCAGAATCCCAATTAAGTTTGTATGAGCGGAAATAATAATAAAAAATGTTAAAAAAAAAAAAGAAACTACTGCAAAGGTTAATTTGTCTCTACTAGGTAACTATACTTCTTTTTAAAATTATTATTATTATTATTATTATTATTATTATTATTTTATTCTATACTTCTGCGGAGAAGGCTGCCCTGCTGCGAGCACCTGGAATGCAAAGCACACTGAACTCTGGCTGTTTCCCACTGGCTAGAGCCCAGCCGTCCATTTTAAAGCCATTTAGCTAATTGGAGGCAAACAGAACAAAGGGTGAACAATGACAGGATGTGGCGAAAGGAAATTTGTAACCATTAAGTTTTTCAGGGATTTTAAAAAAATATTTTGTGTGTGTGTGTGTGTGTGTCTGTGTGTGTGTGTGCGCGCGCACGAGAGAGAGAGAGAGAGAGAGAGAGAGAGAGAGAGAGAGAGAGAGAGAGAGAGACTGAGATCACTGTGTGTCCCTGTGGAGGACAAAGGGTGACTTAAGGGATCATCCTGGATTGCTTCTGCCTCCTTTTTGCTTTGCTCTGGGATTTCCCAGGCTCTGCCCACCAGAACTAGAAATGCAGATCACTGCCATTTCTTCCTGGTGCTTTTATGAGGAACCTGGGATCCAAACTCAGGACCTTCTGCTTGCAAGGCAAAAGTTTAACCCCTAAGCCATCTCTTCAGCCCATCCTGTCAGGAATTTGTAGTAGTGTTTCAGGTTATCAGGTTTGTAGACCTTCCAGGTTGTAGATTATGCTACATTCATAAACATTTGGACCAGAATTTGGTAAGCAAGCAGAGAGATGGGGGTTAGTGGACTATAGAATATATATTTGGTTAAGGAGCAATGTGTCTACATAGAATCAATATGTTTAGAAACAGATACATCAGAATAATGCTAGTCTTGTTACAAAAGCACAAAGGAGATATAATTTTGAAAGAAATGACTTTGTCTTGTGGAGCTAAATAGGAATATGATGAAGAGGGAGAAGTCTGTAGACATGATATTGCTTCAGTTTCCTCCAAAGAATCAAAAAATACCATTCTTGATGTCTTTTGATCTGAATATGTAATTGCAAAATAAACATCCCTCCATCCTGTTTGAAATCATCTAAATATAGTCAGGAAACTGAGGCAAAATATACAGTTTTCTGTTGTTGCTAAAACCCAAACTGCCACATTGATGGAATGGGTGGTTGAATTTGTTAACCAAACTGGAATACATAAGTGAGAAAAGACAGGATTCCATATATTTTAGGGTTTCTGTGGGGGCTGGAAAAATGTACTTTCCAAAGTGAGAACTTTCCCTAAACTACAAGTCCTAAATTATTTTATTGGAATAGCCAATACACAGTTTACCTGCTAAAGCTTCCTGGTTCTTAGATAGAAAGCTGGAAAAACTGAATAGGAATGTACACAGACAAGTCATATTTTGCTTGCATGACTTGTTGGAGAAGAGGTAGTTTTAGGAGCATTTATTTAGGCAACATCTATATATTAGGATGGATTTTTTCTCTCCTGGAATAGTCCTAACCTATCCACCATAAAGCAGCAATTTTTTTGGTGTTGTGGGTGAAGAGACAGGATCTCATTTGTAGCCTTAGTTATCTTTGAACTCTGAATCTTCCTGCATCAATCTCCCAAGTGCTAGAGTTACAGGTATGTATCACCATGGCCAGTTGCATATGATTTTTGAAAGAAGAGAGGTTCTCTGCATTAAAGATGAGTAATCTAAATGGAAACAGATTAGAGTGTTCAAAGCTTATTGGGTGTTTGACAAATGCATTTCATAGCAGTTCTGTTATTTTTAAATAACTATTTTAGAGATGTCTAACACAAAATTCAAAAGTCTGAATTATATAAACAGCAAATAATGCAAAAATATTTAACCTGGAGAGAAAAGTTGGCAGCCTCTTCAAGGAATTTTTTTTAATTTATAGGCTTAAGCCATGTAAATACAATCTGAAGCATTTTCTGAACTGTTCTGAGCAATAATAAATGTTTTTCTCAAAACAGACCTTATTATTACTTAGGCTTCAACTAACAGTTTTATAGAGCATTTATTGTAACATCCTAGAAACAGTACACTGTTGAAATTTTGATTCTATTCTTTATTGATCTTGGCAGAGGTGACTTTTCTCAAAATATAAATGAAACTCGCAACATTTATATAAGATGGATGCACCAACAAGTATACATCTACTGAAACATTCTAACTTAAAGTTTTTCACCTGTATTTAGAATTACCAATTTAAGTTAAAGAGCTGATTTGCTTTTAAGTTTATATTCCTCCTCGCCTGACAAAAGTTTACTGGTCCTGTAATTGGTTAGGAATTTCGGTATGAAAGTTCCATTTGGAAAAGAATTCCAGTGAATTATGAGGAGAGTAAATCGATATATTAAAAAATAAGAACTTAATAAAGGAGGGTAATCCATTTTTGTTTGTGAAAACGAAAGGAAACAGCACATGACAATGTAGTAATAACATATAACAGAATATTACATGGAAAACATTGCCACAAATACAATTAAAACTTTGAAATAGTTTATGCTGAACAAGCAAACTTCAGGCAAATGTCTCTATAAAGCAATAGCACAAAATAGATGCAGGAGATACATAGAAAATACTAAGACATAAGAAAGATGCTTACTGAGGTCTACCAGTTCCCATTTTAAATGTAAAGTGTCATAGGAATTAATCAGAAATTTGGAAGAGGGGAGATACTATTAAGATTGCAGCAAGCAATGGGAAACAAAAATACAGTAAAATCATATATGCTTTGAGCCTCCCTCCATGATCTGTTTTCTCTTTAGTCCTAACATTTTTTAGTTACCTTTATTTTTCAAGACATTGTAGTATTTTTAATGGTTACAAATTAAGCATTAGTCTGGTTTCAAACTGAGTTTTCATTTTCTTATGGTGCTCAAGCTTTTATGTTTGTTTTGGACACAAAACAAGCATCAATATAATCTAATAATTTAATTGAGATTGTTTCTTCCTAAGGTTTTCTGTGGCTTTTAGGTTCCTACATCCCATCCATTTTCTCTCTTTTCCCTTTTTCTTCCTTCTTTTTCTTTTTGCTGTTCTTGGAGAGGGGATCCGAAGGGAAGCGTATATGCCTGACAAGTGTTCTATCAACAAATTATATGTTCAGCCCCATCCATCTAATTTAAATGATTTTTAGAGAGTTTTTTCAATCTTTAATGTTCATTCCTCTAAAAGAATGGTAGGTACATGGCGGAGTATGACATTATGCTGTTTTTCTTGGAATACTTTGTATATTTTAACAAATGTTTAGAAAAATGTCAGCATATAGTTTTAAATGAACAGTCTAAATTTCAGGAAGTGAGTTGTTTCTCTAAGGAATGTTGAATGGAATTTAATCATGCTAAATTACTCAAGAAAAATACTGTGATAAAAGAACTCATGAAAATCAAATATAACTTTTATATATTATTGGCTAAAATGCATTTGGACATATTTACTCATGTTCTGGTTTTATATCAAAATTAGAAGGAAGAAGAGACAGGTACTAAGAAACAGTATGATTTTTATGTTGTTGAAGTCCATTATTGCTCCAGCTTCCTCATCTTTTATAACTGAGATGTACTATTATTTGCTATAATAGTGTTTCTAT
This sequence comes from Typhlomys cinereus, assembly GCA_023101885.1. Classification (NCBI taxonomy): domain Eukaryota; kingdom Metazoa; phylum Chordata; class Mammalia; order Rodentia; family Platacanthomyidae; genus Typhlomys; species Typhlomys cinereus. Next base: position 4,180,141 of record JALPQD010000158.1, on the reverse strand, counting down.
ATTCATTTGTATGTTGATAAAGCTAAGAACAACAAGATAATCAATAAAAATCAGACTGCTAAGGGAAAGGGAAGGAAAGAAGAAGGAAGAGTAAACATGCTAATTTGAGGAATAAATGTCAAACCATTTTTATTTCAAAATACAAATTTAAATTAAAGCAGTTAGTGTTTCTATTTAAACATTTATAAAACCTAAAGGGGATACAGCTTTGTATTTGATCATGTTTGACTTGAAGTATTTGTCTCTGGATGTTAACACTTTTAAAGGAATTCTTATTCAAGCTTTGAAACTGGCAGAAAGAAAGAGAAGAGACAATGTTAGAAAATATCCACGCATCTTTGGAAGCTAAGAAGCAAACATTTTGAGCTTTCTAAGTCCTTTCTGAAAGAGAAGATGTAGTAACAAGTATTCTAATTCAAGTTGCTAACAAGGAAATACTAAAGACAAAACACCATACCTGAGAAGACAAGCCAAGGTGTTAATGACAGTACATTCTAAATGACAGTTGTTCTAAATGCCTGTGTAGTGAATATTAATCCTTCATCTCTTTTTGCTCTTGAATCTTGAAGACCATTAGTTCCGGAATGGCACTGAAAGGGGAAGCTTATTCTGAGAGCACACTGTTGTAAAGAATCTCTAAATTCTAGGTCATCATCAGTAACAAGAGTAGAAGGAAGCTACTATATTGAGTGATGAATAGGGAAACTGAATTCACTTCATTCTCACCCCTGTTAATGCTGGCCATTGTATTTCTTTTCCTTTCTTTTTTTTTCTTTTCATGTGTTGGTGTGTAGGAGGTATAAGCATGTGTGTGTGTTTGAATGGAGGTGGGCACCCATATGTATGTGTGGGCACGTGCACATGAATGTGGAGGCCTGAGGGAGATATTAGAAATCATCCTCAATTACTCTTCCACCTTATTCTTTTTGAGACTGACTATCTAATTAAATCCAGAGCTCACTCATCATTACGGATAGTCTGGCTTGCCAACTTGCTCATTGGATTTCCAGGCTCTGTCTTCTGGGCTTGAAAATTCAGGCCTGCCAACATACCCACCCAGCTTTTTATGGGATATCTGAAAATCTGAACTCTAAAGTGTTTTAATCTCTGAGTCATCACCCCAGCCTTCGTAATTCTTATTTTTCTGTCTGCCTCACACTGAAGATTGATCCTGATCAAAACATCCAAGGATATTTTCCTAGAAAGTCTTATTGACCAAAAACTTGAAAGAAACCTAAAAAGCTTGTAGAACCTTACTAGGTCAATGTCTATTGAACCATGGAAGAAAGACGGATGACTCCAAACAAAATATTAGATATTTTGGCAATTCCTTACAATATTATGAACAATTGTTTACTTATGGAATATAATATTTTCACATTCACACAGATGTACATACACTTTGCAGCATGAATAGATAATCTATTTAGCATATTGCCTGGTATATTTCTCATTCTTGCTGGTCTTTCATTTGTTCCTTTAATTTTTTAATGTTTGTATTAGCACATATAAATTGCACATGGATCGCAGTATGATATTTTCATACATGTGTATAATGTATTTTGATCATCTTCAACTTCTGTCTCTTGTCCCCTTTAATTGTAATTTTTTGCGCAATAGTTTTCAAACTCTTTCTTCCTTTCTAATCAGAATTTTTGTGTTATTTGACCATTGTTTCTATTTCTCTCCCCAGTGTAGCCTCTGATAACCTTTTTTAGATCCTGCAAAAAGGAAGATCATATATTTTTCTTTCTATACTGGATTTATCTCACTTAGTACAATGATCTCCAAGTTCATTCACAAAGTTAGTTTTTCTTCGTACATATGCACCATATTTTCTTTATCCATTTATCTTTCAGTGAATCCTTGGGTTGTTTCCATACAAGACTGTTGCAAATGATTCAGCAGACATAAGAATGTAAGTAAACCTCTGATGCAGTGATTTTAGCCCCCTGTAGTATTTTTAGTTTTAGTTTTTTGATGAATCTCCATGTCATTATAATGTTGGTATTAATTTGCCTTCCCAGAAATAGTGTACAGGGATTTGTTTTCTCCACATGCTCACCAAACATTATCTTTTTCTTTCTCTTTACTGTTTTGTTTGAGATAGGGTCTCACATCACATTTGAGATGTGGCCCAGAGTAGCTTGGAGCTCAAATCCCTCCTGGCTCATCATCCCCAGTGCTGTGATTCATTACCATTTCGACAGATGTGGGAAAAAGTTCTTTGTGATTTTAACTTGCATTTTCCTGCTGAATAACGTCTTACTCTATCTGTTGGGTGTTAGTACATTATTTTCAGAGAAATATTTATTTGGGTCCTTATTTTCTTAATTGAGTTATTTAGTTTCATGCTTTTGAATTGTTTGAGTTACTTATATAAGTTGGAATAATAACTTATCAGATGTATGATTTTCAAATATTTCCTCCTGCTTAGTAGGTTGTCTCTTCCTTCTGTTTCCTTTGATATTCAGGAAGTTCTTAGTTTGATACAATTCACTTTGTGTATTTTTGCTTCGGGTGTCCAATCCAAAAGATCATTGCCCAGATCCAAATCACATAGCCTTGCCTTTGTGACAGAAAAATTGAGTTTGGATTGTACAGAAAATAAAATTCACAAGGGATTTACAGCTCCATTTTAGAACCCAAAGAACTAGTGACAGGAACTGAAAAAACAAGAGAAAATAAATTGTTTCTCAAGTGTCATGACTGAGACAGCTAGTTCTTCACTGTTTCTATGATTCTCAAATGCAATTTCTACCTAAGCCCCATAGTGGATGCCCATGCTGGGGGAAGGGAGTCTTTGGCCAACACTGTACTCTTACGGATAACTGGATGCTCTGATCAGTACAGTGGCTGCCTTCATCCTTACACCTCTATAAAGCTTTTTGCAGAGACCCCTTACCTTCTTGATGCTTAGCTTCTCACTACTACCAAACCCCCTTTAAAATTTTTTCCTTTACAAGCATATTGAGTATCCATCCCAGCTGCCCTCCCCTCTATACTCTCCCATTCCTTCCCCAGTCCCTCCCACTCTTTCCCATCCTTCTAATTCTATGCTTCTATGAACCCCAGTGTTCACTCTGACTTGCTACTCCTGTGGGAGCTTAGGCCTCCGTGGTATATGCACACTGATATATGCATTTCTGTTCACTCATCCAGCTTTAGATTCAAAGGTTTCCACTGTAAGTCCCCATTCTGTGGGTACTGGAACTGGGTGTGAGAACTTTTTCCTTGCTGGATAGCCTTACACAGTACTAAGGAATACTGTAGAAGCTGCTGGAGGAGAAAAATAATCACAATACCCATCAATGGTATGAGATCTGTAAGTTGCAATGTAAACCCCCCCTTTTTGAAACAATAACACTCTCTCTAAGGAAAAATTTCAAAACAATATCACCAGTACTCTGACATTAATGATTTATATTTTTATGAAAAACAAGACACAAATTTAAGAATTCCTAAATTTTGAGGTACAAGACAGGAAAATAAATATTTTATTGCTTTGTGATGCCTGTGACTGCAACTTCTGAAGTCAAGTATGACAAATATGTATCCAAATATGTCTGAAATGTCCTGAGATTCCTTGTCTTTTTAGTAAATTTGATAAGATTGGTATGTTTCCTTGGAATTTGTGTATGTGTTTGCTTGAAGATCAAGTTAGAAAATTGAAAAGTGAAGGAATAAAGGAAAACCCCTCATAATTAAAGTCAATCTTGAAGGGCAGTAAAAAGGGAAGAAAGGAGTAATATTGGTGCCATAATTATGGAGTAAAGAAAGGAATGCTCAAGACATTTGCAAATGGCAAAGATGAAACATTTCAAGAAGAAAATGACCAATGGAAAACTGATTATGCTTTAAGGAAAACAAAGAATGGATGTGGCAATTGTTAGGGTAGCTCAAAAATTGAAATTCCATTGAGTAGATGTACAAAGAGATGTACAAGAGGACTTAAAGTAAATTTAACATTTTTTCATTCAGATTTTGAGTCTGTAAAGAAAGAAAACCTAAGTACAGTGACTGCCTGGGGCATGCACAGTGCCCTTGGTTTGATCCCCAGCATGGTACAAAACTGGGTCAAGGTGCACACCTGTGTTCTTAGCACTTTGGAAATGAAGGTAATAAGATCAGAAGAATCTCAAAGCCATCCTTGGTGACATAGCAAATTTGAAGCTACCTTGTAATATGTGAGACCCTGTGTCAAAATAAAAGTAAATAAAGAAAATCCAGGAAATACATATGTACCAAAGAAAGGGATATTGCTCCAGTGTTCAGTAACAAGCAATTATAGCAAATATTCAGATTTTAATGGTTGATATTAGTTTATTTTTTATATTCCTGTGTGTTTCTGTGTGTGCACAGAGGTCGGAAGAACTTCTCTGTCTATTCCTGTAAGGCAGGGTCTCTTCTTGAACCTGGGGCTCACATCTTCATTTGAGTAGAAGACAGCAAGTTCCAACGATCTTTCTGCCATCACTGTCCTCCACACCCCTCCCATCTTGGAGCTGAGATTACACTCATCCAGATTTTTATGTGGGTGCTGAGATATGAACTTTGGTCCTCATGTCTGTGGAGCAAGTACTCTTAACCACTGGACCATCCTTTAGCCTAGCATTTTGATATATGCTATCCAAAAGAGACCTCCACCTTAGTGTTCATAATGTCCACATCAATTTTTTTTTTAGTATTTGGGATTGACACTGTGCCTTAGACTAGCTAAGCAATCTACCACCAAGTTATACATCTATCTGTTTGTCTGTCTCTCTGTCAGTTTTTCTATAATCTATTGCTCTATCATTCACCTATTTATTATTTTTATTTTAAGACAGGGTCTTATTAAGTTGCCCAGGGTAGATTCAAACTTATTATGCAGGCTAAGTTGGCTTTTCACTTGCTATCTTCCCATCTCACTCCTCCACATAACTGGAACTACAAATATGTACCATAATACCCAGCGCTCCACATTAGTTTTGATGCAAATGTGAATATAAGAGATCTCTCAGAAGGCAAAGAAATGTTGAGAATGATGAAAGCCAAGTATAGACAAAAAACTTGTCCTCCTGTCCTTCCTTTCTTCCTCCTGTTGAAAAGCATATGTGCCAGTTAGACACAATTGCATCAATTAAATAGTTGAGAACTGAGCCTTTAGACACACCTATGACAAAGTATGTACTTAAGGGAAGTCTCTGAGCAAGTCTGGAGGAGATTATCTAATTGACAGGGAAGACCCAGGCCATAGTGGGTGGGCTCATTCTCTGGGCAGGTGAATAAGATGGAGAGAGCTGGTTCAGTATTTCAGTAGAGTGGTGAGCAAGAAAGTATGGTATGTTCCTCTCGTCTCCTCCTGTGGATATGGTGTTGCCAGTTTTTGTTCTCCTAGTTCCTGGTGCTGGGATGCCCTCTTCCACCATGCTGATGAACACAACTGAGAATCCTAAGCTGGAGCAGACGCCTTACTCCCCTAAGTTCCTTAGGTCCTGTACTCTTTAGCAACAGGGTTATGAAACTACCACAGCATACCCTTAGTATCTTCTGAAAATTGACGTTCAGTTTTTTTTTTCAGCATCACTGTATCTCTATATTGTTTCAGTAGAAAAGACCCTTTCCTCACTTTCCAGTTCTTTTTTTAAATTTTTTCCACTCATACAAACTTGATAGGTACCCCATTCCGCTCCCTCCCTCCACCCCTCCCTGGATCCCCTTGCTCCCTTCCCCCTTGTCCCCTTCCTTTCCCCCCTCCCCCTCCCTCTCTTTCTCTCAGTCCTCCCCGCCCCCACCGTTCCTGGAGCATCCTTTAGTGTGCATGTCAAACTTCCCTCTGGGTCCTCCTCTCTGTTGAGGTGTAAGGACTCAGTAGCATTGTCTAGAGCTCTTGCTTGTGTTGCCCTTTAGTATGGGAACACTATTGTGGCTGTTAATCCCTTGCCTCTAAGGATCCTAGTGTCTGTGTTCCATGCTAGATTTGGGGGGTCAATGATAATGTTGGTCATTGCGCAGGTCATGCAAAGTCCTATTATGATTACTTCAGCCCTAACTTATATGGAGTATCTTGTATATCATTGCTCGTTCTCACCTTTTAAACTCTTACAATCTTACTGCCCCGTCTTCTGCAAATTTCCCTGAGCTTTAGGATGGGGAGAGATTAGGCTGGCTTAATCCTTGACAACTGCATTGTAAGCCTTATAATACGTGTTAGATTCCTAAAGTTTTCCTTGGAACTTATGTATACATTTAACTTTCCAAAAATAAGTAGGAAAGGAAGACAAATGAATTACAAAACTGGGATAAGAAAGTATCAAAAAAGTACTATTTAGTTTAAGAGCGACTTATAGAAATCATAGCAATTACATAGTCCTGGGTCACAAGTACCTCATGTATGGAGTGAAGCAATTACAGATAAAACATACTACTAAAAAATGTGGCTATGCCAGTCATGTACAGACTTTTATATTGTTGCCATTCCATGTATAATGGAGCATTGCATGTGGCATGTACTTTATATTAGGTATATATAATCTAGGAATGACGTATCTCATACAGAAAGTGATGCATAGAGTGTGTGAAAATATCACAGCATTATATATGAGGGTCATGAGAATACTTGGAATTTGGAGGAAGGTTCTGGAACCAACCAATCCTGCCACTACTGAAGAATAATTGTAGTTTAACTAGAAACTGATACAGTATCAGAGAACATGGCTGTCATTAGGCTAAAACACAGAAATTCTTTTCTATAATAATCCTAAAAGGGGGAAGTTCCAAATATGCAGCCTGTTTTCAGTTTTAGTTATGCAATCATTCACAAAGAGTTTAGATAGTAAATTAAGGCATAATCCTAAATAAGTTTCTCAATAATAAAAGCAGATTTAGAATTCAAATATTAATGCATATTGCCATTATTATGTTACATCCTTATGACATAGGCTCTTACTCAACTAAAGCTATTGTGGAACCAGATATATACCCAAAGATGACCTTGAGATCCTAATCTTCCTACCTTCACCTCCCAAGTGCTGGGTTTACAAGAGTGTGCCAACACGCCTGGGTTATAGGTGCTGGGGATGAAACCCAGTACTTTATTAATGCTAATTTGCTAATGTTAAGCATTTTACTACCAGAATGACATCTTCAACCCTTTTTATCCTTCTTGATCCTAATTTTTTAAAGCTAAGTTTGAGGTTTTTATTTAAAATTTTTTATTTAAAAATTTCAACCAGCTGTTCCTACCTGTAATGTCCAATAGTGTAAATGTGCTCACAAAAGACAACCCAACAGAACAGTGATAACTTAGAAACTTCCAATGACCATGTGAAACCTGCTCCCAACTCTTCAGAAAGCCCCATTAATTGTTTTGGTGTAAATTTTGAGTATGTTCTAAGAACCTACACTTTGGGAACCTTGCTACTATTCTAGAGTTCATGTACTAGCAACACACATACTGCCAGTGAACTTGGTGGAAATATAAAGTTTTGGGTTACATTCTGGACCTACAAAATCAATATCTACTTCCTAGCATGGCAATTCCACTAGTAATTCAATGGCATATTAGAGTTTGGGAAGAACTGCCCTCAACCATCAGAAGGCTTCTCAAGGGTCTTTTAGTGATAGTGCAAATCTAGAAATGATGAAATCTCTCCTTAGGAGAGTGCCCTGAATTACAGTTTATTGTCACAAGGACCAGATGTGGAGAAGTTGGCCTTGTTTTCTTCCACTGAGAGAAAGAATTAGCAGTTAAGGCAAGTTCTAAGCAAGTATGTGGGAGATTATGTGATTGGTGAGGGAAGCCCCCACCCATGGTGGCTACAATACAGAGAGCTGTTTTAGTATTTTGCATTTCACAGACTTGCAGTTTGGTAGGTGAGAGGGTTTGCTTCTACACAGCAGTTCCTGTGGATATGTTGTGCCCAATTCCCTTGGCTCCTGGGGTTGGCATGAGTCCTTCTACCAAGCTGGATTATGAACTGTAATGGAAAATTGTAACCAAAACCAAAGATTCTAATTCTAAATTGTTTGATAATGAATTTATCAGCAACGCACAGAGTAACTACAACAGAGACAGAAAACTGGTTGGTTCTTACATTTCTTTAAAAAAGGGCACAATGATGAGTTTGTAGGTTAATGGCTTAGTGGGGTTGACTTAACTGCTATGAACAAGTTCTATTCCTTTGGGGAAGGAAATTTTTGAATCCTACTTGAATAATATCATCTCTGTTGTTTAATTTAAACAGTGAAAGACCTAACAAATTAGCACTCATTCTCTAGAGACTTTAAAACAATGGTATGGCCTACTATAATAGCAAAGATTATAAACAAGAGGGAAGGGGAAGAAGGCTCCCCCCCTGAAAAAAAGAGAGAGGGAATCAGGCTTCAGTAGAGAAAATAGGTCACCTCAAGTATTACATGTAAGAGGCGAGACATCTGGTAAAGCTCACTCTCACTGCCCTTCCTGATCACCTGAGACTGAAGAGGACTTTTCTCACCAATTAGGGAAGGTATAAGGACTGGCAGATAGATGGCAGCCACCCTGCAAATGGAACACTGACCCCTCCCCCCACACTGCTGTGTTCTACTCCTATTTCATCTACCTTTTAGTCTCCTCTTACATTAAGATATTCATTTAAACAGCCTTTTATCTTTGGTTAGGAGGTGACCTTCAATACCAATCAGGATGCAGCCAAGGGTGGTGCAGGAAAAGCAAAACTGAAGATAGCAACAAACCATAATTGAGAACCTAAAGACTCTACATTACTCACCTGGAACCAGACCAGCCAAATCTCTCCCCATCCTAAAGATCAGGGAACCTTGCAGAAAAGGGGGGGGGAATATTGTAAGAGCCTAAAGATGGGGAGGACCAACAATATGCAAGATACTCCACACAAGTTTGGGCTGCAGTAGTTATCACAAGACTTTGCATGACCTGTGCAATGACTGACATGTCAACGACCCCCCAAAGTCTAGCATGGATCACAGGCAATAGGATCCTTAGGGGCAAGGGATTAACAGTCATAATAGATTTCCTATACTAATGGGGAGCCTGAGAAAGGGTTCTGGGCTATGCCACAGAGTCCTTACAACTCACTAGGGTGGAGGACTCAGAGGGAGGTTTGGTATTCACACAAAAGGATGCTCCAGGGGATGGGAAGGGGCAAAGGGGAGGTACTGGGAGAAGTGGAGGGAGGGGGTGAAAGGAAGGGGAAAAAGAGGGAAGAGTGCAAGAGGGGACTGGGGAGGGGAGGAGGGAGGGAGAGCACAGGGGTACCTATTGAGCTTGTATGATTGAGAAAAAAACAAAATGTGGGAGAAAAACAAGAACTCTTAGAAATAAAGGTTTGAATTTCCTACCTCAAAAAAAGGTATGGGTGCAAATATACAGAGACTTAAGGAATAGGCTTTTGTGATTATTAAGGCTGATATGTTCCAAATCCATACTTTAAATCTGAAGGCCATCAGGGTGAAAAAAATTCTCTTGGGTGAGATCAATTTTTTGTACCATTCACACATTTAAGTGATGAGTCCTCCCCACCATAGAGAGGGCAATCGGCTTTACCCAAAGTACACCAGTTTAAATGTCAAGTTCATTTAAATGTTGACTTTATCCAATCTCAGAGAAATCTGACCAAATATCTAGCTAGGCATTTTGATTCATCCAAGTTGATCTATAAAACTATACATTGAACCTTTGCTTATTCTCTGTGCTAGTTAGATACCGGTGTCCATTTGACAATTGAAGGCTGAGTTCTGGGCACATCTGTGAGGAATTGGTAGTTAAGGCCAGCCCTACATAAGTATACACAAGATTAACTAATGATGGAAGTTATGGAGGGAGAATGCAAGAATTGATGAGAGAGGGACAAACCTCACTTAGCAGTCTGCGAGTCTGTCAAACTACTGAACCAGCTCCATCCATCTTATCCACCTGCCTGTGGGATGGCTCAGCTACCACAGGCTGGTTCTTTCCACATCAGTTTATAATCTCCCACAGGCTTGCTCAGTATCCCGTGCACAGCTTTCAGCTGTCAAGTTGACACCTGCGTCTAATGGCAGACTGTCCATACTCTTCTCTTACTTCATGCTTTTCTTTCTTTCTCACCATGCTATGCTTTTCCAAGCTTATTATTTTAGATAGTATTCAAAACAATGGGTTTGACTGTGACATTTTAATACATGTGTGTAATTGCATTGTGCTCATGTTTATCAACCTATTTCCTTTATTACCCTATTTCCCACCATCATCTCTTCTTTTCCACTCTCAGTGGCCTTCAACTCATCAAATAGTCCTCCTCCTGCTTTCATGTTGTTGTGGAGTTTTTATGTCCAGATTTTCGTGTTCAGGAGTCAAAGATTGAAACCAGAACATGTGTAAAGAATTGAGGCAGAATTTATTAGAGGACAGAAGTATGAAACTCATTGATATGGACTTCGTGATGAGAAAGAGGGCTGAGAAGATCTCATAGACTCCAGATGTGGAATCCATGAAGGGCAACTGTGCCAAAGATAGCTGGCAGGGTCAGGGTTATTTATAGGATTAGGGGGGCCCAGGGGAAAAGTGGCTCTTCCTTATTAGTTACATCCAGTTTCTGCAAATGTGATTTCAGTTTTTGTTCTTCCCCATCTTCTGGTTCATTCATACAGGGGCCCAGCCCAGTCAACTTTGTTTCTTTTGAGGAAATTAGTTTATTTGCAATGAAGAGGTCATCTCCATATCCTTTCATAAACAGAAGGTTGGGGAAGTTTAGGAACCTTAACTTTGTGGAGGGTTAGAACCAGTTCCTCCAAATTAGTAGAGTGTGTCCCTTCAGGATAATCCCAGAAGCAGGGGATGATCTTCAAAGACCTTTTCAGAATGGCCCTGTTCTGAAACTGCCTGAACATCACATATGTATGTATATAATTTAGAATCATCATATGACAGGAAAAACTATGATTTTTTTCTTATCTCTCTTACCTTCTCTTGTTCCCCATTCCACTTCCATCTAAAATTTTTTCCTATTCTCACATAGTTCACACCCTGAATGAAGGTGGAACCATTTCACAGGCAGGTGTCCAGGTCTAAATAAAAAGAAGGTGAGCTGACCAGTAGCATTCATATCTCTATGTTTCCTGACTGTATGCAATGTGACCAGTTGCCTCGTGCCCCTACAGTTATACACTTTCTACCATGAGACATTGTACTCTCAAACTATAAACCAAAATAAAACCTTCATCCACCACACGTTCTCTCTAATATGCAGATGATTGAATTGATATCCTTGTCAATGTATTGGACTGGAAGCACTGTAAGAGCCAGAAAACTCAAGAAAAACGTAAGAGTGGAAGGTGGGAAGGGGTGATGAGGGTGAAACGTTTTAAAGGGGAGATTTAGGATTTCAGGATAAGAGTGAGGGAGGGAATAACTGAGTAAAATACCTATCAGGGAACGAGGGGATGGGAGACAGGAGGGACATGGGACATAGGAGGGACAGAAGGACTTGCAGAAAAACCGAAAGATGGTGGGAAGCAACCCCAAAGGAGCATCCTGTGCTAGTAATATGTCAAAAATGTCTTTTAAAGAAGGGAATAAGAATGAGCAGTCTCTATGTAGAGGAGCATAAAATGAGGAAAACAGGAAAAATAATAATAAAATAAAAACCTTGAGCCAATCCACTTAGAACCCAGGGACAAAATTATACTAGAAGTAACAGGAATGTGGCACTTCCTGGTAAAATGTTGGTCAAAGAGATCTTGAAGGCACCAAAACATTATTGGCTTTTGCCATTGCTCTTGGTTGCTCTCCAAAAACTGTCAGTAAGATCCTATTACTGAAGATGCAACAGAAATGGATCAAAGCACATGGGCAAAGTACATTAACTGAAGCTGGTCTGAGGACTTTCTCCTTGCTAGATAACTTACACAGTACCAAGGAATACTGTAGAAGCTGCTGGGGGAGAGAAATAATCATAACCCCATCAATGGCATGAGATCTGTAAGTTGCAATATAAATCACCATGGCAACAAATGACCACCAATGTAATCAGCATGAGTACCAAGAAGACATCCAACAGCTTTCAGATTGGACTCAAGACCTGCTTGTCAGAATGGTACACACCCTTGTTACTGTAAACTAGAACAAGAACCTATAAAAAGGGAAGGAAATAGATCAGTAGGGAAGACAGCCAATAAACTTATAGGTAGGAAGAGGGCACATCAAACTGTTCTGTAGGCAGCTGTTATTATGCCCATGGAATGGGAACTCACAGTGGAAACCTTTGAGTCTAAAGCTGGATGAGTGAAGGAAAATGCACATGCCAGTGGGGTGGCTTGAAAAGAGGTAACTTGTTACAGTATGGAGGCCTAAGTCTCCACAGGAGTAGACAAGCTAGAATGAACCCTAACAGGTAGAAGAGTGGGACAAAATGGTGAAGAGAAGAAAGGAGACGGGAGTTAGGAAAGCTGGGATGGATATTCAGTATTCTTGTAAATGTAGAAAAAATAATAAAAAATCTTTATTCATTTTTTCCTGGTATTTTGTCATAACAACAAGAAAAGTAAATAACAAATGCCTTTTCGGGCAGGTTCCAAGAGGGGATGACCTATGTCATTTAGGATCACTTAAAGAAGGGTTAGTTACAATTATTTTAATTTGCAACATATAGGTAGGAGCACTGTAACAGATAGTGCTTAAGACATAGCACATTATCACCACCACATCAGCAGAACCAAGGATAAGGAGTGATTACTGCATATGAGAGAGAATACTGTAAATCAGACCCTGTGGGGCAAGTGGAGCTTTCTGCAACAGCTCCAGATTGAGGAAACCTTGTAGACAAAAGTACATGGCTGCAAAAGCTGTACACTCTCATCTTTTCCTTCTCATTTCTCCACCACATTCACAAACTCCTTTGTCTCACAAGGGTGGGGAAACCAGAAGGAAAAAGGAAGAAAGTGATCTGGAGGGTAAAGGAAAATATTGGCAACAGGCAACATTTCAATAGCTTTGGTCTTTGATCTTTGTTTTGTGTCTTCATGGGAGTTCACCTAGCATCTCTTGGGCACTACATTGTGTTTTAGGCAAGTCACTGTTTTACCCACACTGGGATGGAGAGAGTCTAGAATATAGGAGGTGATCAATCAGTGTAACGCCAGATTGATATTTCCCTTTCCTTCTCTTCCTCTTTCCTTTGGAAGTGCCCATTCCGGAACTGATCCTTGATTACCTTGTGCAATTACTTTGTGCCTATGGCATACATTTTGGCCTTTGGAATAGTGATAGTACACTGGGCTCAGTCCCAAATTAAAGTGGGTACCTTGCAGTTAAAGCCAATTTAAACTTCCTCTCTGCTCTCCTGGACATCAGAGAAAAAGACTTTTCATTAGATGGTCTCTTGCTGCCACCTTCTGGTGGCACTATTCTGTTCTTAGAATATTGAAGTTGTTCCTATCCTGCAGAAGTTGAAAGGAGGGTGTGGTATATAAACTGGAGCTTGCTGGAAAAGGAGCAGGTGCAGATGGCTCTGGTCCGTTGGACAGAGGCCCAAGGATGCTAGCACAATTGCAGGTCCTTAATTTGAAAAATCTGAAATGATCCGAAAATTGGAATATTACATGCATTAATGATGTAACCAGTGGAAAATTCCACATCTAACCACTTTTGAAGGGTTGTCATCGAAACACAGGCATAATTGAAAATATTGTATAAAATTATCCTCAGAATTGGCATTGTAGCTCAGTGATAAAGGATCTGCTTCATGTTTCAATTCCCATTACTGCAAATGAATAAATAAATGTATAAATCAATAAAAAAATCTTTGGTCTGTGTATATAAGATGTATGTGAAATACAGATGAATTCGTGTTTAGATGTGGATCCCATCTCCAAAATATTTCACATATAGGCAAACATTTCAAAATAAAAAAATTCAAATTATTCCTGATCCTGAGTATCTTGCATCTTGAATACTTTATTTATTTACTATTGTACTAAAGAGAAAGAAACAGAGAGAGAGATACAGTTGGCAGCACCTGCCAAGGCACATGTGTGCAGGTTAGTGGACAGCTTAAGGGGGTAAGCCTGCTCTCCTTTTATATGGGCTTCAGGGATCGAACTCAAGTTGCCAGATTCATATGCAGTCATCTTTACCATTAAGCCATCTTGCCACCTTGCCTACAAGTATTCTAGATAAGGGAAACTCAACTTTTATTGCAAGAAGCAGTAAAAGGAAGTTGTTCATTTACTGGATTTTTGACATTTATTTTGGATTAATTTTTAAGTTAACATACAAAGTGGTGGGTTTCATTATGGTCGTGTGTTTGTGTGTGTTTGTGTGTGTGTGTGTGTGTATGTGTGTGTGTGTGTGTATTATACTTTGTTCTTGTTCACTGTCCTTTTTCTTCCTTCCCTCCTCTGTCTGGCATTGTTCCTTTTCTCAACAGTCCTCCCTTCCGCTTTCATAACACATGGGTTCTATTACCCTCTTTATCCTCCTCCTTCCTCAAGGTCTCTACATTGCTTCTCATAGTTCCCTTCCTATTATCAACACACACACACACACACACACACACACACACACACACACACACACACTTAAATCTAGATTCCACAAATGAGAAAAGATGTATTTATTTGCGTCTGGCTTATTTATACTGCTTACCATAATGATCTGTTTGTGTCATGACATCTTTTTTTTTTTGCTAAAAAATGCTATTTTATATATGTGACATAGGCTGTTACTATGTAGTCTAGTCTGGAACTTGCAATCCCCCTGCCTCAGTCCCATAATTAGAAACTGTGCCAATCAGATAGGTGTCCATTTGAAAATTGGAGCTCTGGGAATACCTGTAAAGAATTATTTAATTAAGACAGACCTGAGCAAGCCTGCAGGAGGTTACCTAATTGATATAGGAAGACCCAGACTATTCCTGGACAGATGGATAAGCTGCAGGGAGTGAACTTTTGCATACTTTGACATACTTTCCTCTAAGCAAAATGTCCTCATGGTTCATTTAGATGTCAGAATTTTATTCATTTTGTGACTGAATAATCTTTAATATGTGTGTAAAAGTGTGAAAGAAAAATAGCCAATACAGTAGATGACTATGTGTATAAAATGCCAGAAAAAATCATCAATTTTAAGAAAACATTTGCAGAGTTAAATTTCTTTTATGTACTTCTCCCTTCCTGTTCTTTCTCCTTCCTTTGCAAAGATGACCTCTGTCTTGCAGTTGCTGGAGTTCCTTCCTTTTTATATTATTTATTATATGTTTGGCTTTGCAAAAAATATGGAGAGTATTTTTTCCATTTTTAATATTCATACAAACAGTGTGCTGTATATATTATCCTTAAATTTGCATTTTCCCTCGATTCTCAGGATTTATCTTTGTTGATACATGCAGCTGTACTTCATTCAGTTTTATTGCTTCATGCTTTTAACCATATGCACATGAGATATTAGCCATTCCCTTATTGCTAAACATTTGGGATGTTTCCCATTTTCTTTCTTGCTATTGCAAGTAATGTGCTGTGCATTTTTGTATTCTTGCCATGTATTATTTCTATGCACATAACACATTTCCTTCACCGTAGATATTTCCTGAGGTCTAGGACACATACCCTGAATTAGAATTGCTAAGCTACAGAGCAGCCACTCCTTCACTTTGGCTCGATACAAGCTACTGCTTAATGTCTACTGTTGCAGCAGAGTAGGTCTTCCAATTTGGAAAAGTGTGTCAGAGGGCTTCTATTTTTCCATATTTTTGTCACCAGTAGGAATCACTTAACATTTTAATAGTTGATAATCTGTTGAGAATACAATGATACTTCATTTTTATCTTATTTTTCATTTCTTTGTGTTTTAGTAAAATATTACTGTCAGCATATATTATGTACAATGAGTTTCGTTATGAAATCCATTTTCATACATGTGCGTGCTGTGTATTTTATCTTATCCATCACCCTCATTATTATCCTCTTCCACTTCTGTAAATCCCTTCCCTCTTTCCAAAGTACCCACTTCTACTTTCATCTGTTTCTTTGAGGTGTGTGTGTATATGTGTGTGTGTGTGTGTGTGTGTGTGTGTGTGTGTGTGTGTGTGTGTGAGAGAGACACAATGAGTTTCACTAGGATTGTTTACAGGATCATTGGTGGGCATTTGTTTATAGTAGCATGCACAGTGGCTAAAACACTTTGAGTTTTTTTTTTTAGGAGGAGAGCTAATCACCGTTTTTTTCAGATATGTATTAGTAATTTGAAGTTAATTTTCTGTCAAAATCCCAAGAATAATTTATATTTCAAAGCTAGATTCTAAAATATAGCTGGGTGTTGAACTGCCCCTTTCCAAAAGCATCCAGAGGACTTCATTTCCTTATTTCGCAGCTTGCTGCCACCAGATGCCAGCACTGTACCACAGTCCTGCCTTCGTGCTTTGTCAAAAATTTGTTTTTCTTAAGAAGATTCAAGATGGTGAGTCTTCATCACAATAATAATAAGAGTCATGGGGTTAGGGTCTAGGATACTATCCAAAAACATGACTGTATGAAACAGAATATGTTATCCTCAAAATATCCTTCAACAAATTTTGGACTGCTTATTACGAGAAACGATAGACAGGAATAGTGCTGAAAAGATTGTCTTTTCTGAAAGAAATTCATACCTTTAAAGTAAATCTACCTTAGTGAAATATCTAGATCAGGAAGACAGCTACGCTACACAACCTTATTACCTGAGAGACTTTATTTGCACCGATACCCTTTATTCAGCAACACAGTTTGTTCTCTGACCCTTCCATAGCTTGTGTTCTGTAGCCCATCTTTTGTATTTTGAGTTTTGTATTTTGTAAGAATCTGTGTCTACATAGGCAGTTACACACATTTTTTCCTGGCAATCTGTAATATCTCAACTCAATTCATAGCCCAGCCAAAGAATTTAGCTGACAAGTTGGGAGCCATTCTTCTTTTCCTTACACTAAACATTTGTGTAAACAACTTGTGAAATGATACCTAAATAAAAAAAATTATTCTCTATTTTTGAGATCAAGTCTCATGTACTCCAGATTGGTCTTGTCTTGCTATGCAGCTGAGAATGTCCTTGAATTCCTGAGATCCTTCCTGTTTCTACCTCTCGAGTGCAAGGGCTATAGGTGTGTGTCATTGTACCCAGTTAGCAATATTAATCTTTGAAATAAAATTTTAAAACAAGTTCATCTCTGAGTCCGCAGACATACATACTGGATTTGTAGCTTCTGCTTAAACGAGATGTTCACAAACTGCTAACAACCAATTTTTGAGTGATTATGTGCTAAACACGTTCCACACATTGTTATGCAACTCTTACCAGACTTGTGTGAGTTAGGCACTCTGGCTTCATCTGCCTAACATGGATAACGAAACCTAGACTACATAAATTTCTCCCTCGCATATAGCTGATTCAATATTGTATCCATGGTTTCACAACACAGAAAGAATGATTCCAAAGTTTGATGTTTCCCTCTGTGGTACTTTGTCTGCCAACATATGCAGGTCTGGAACCAGCCCATGTCTAAAGCCCTTAGGCAATTTATGCTTAGGGATAAGAATCAACTTGAGCTAACAAAGAGGGAATGCTTTCTAAAACTGTCTCCTGGTGGTAGAGACACAGCTGCTTACTTTTGAGGTCAGCTGTATCTTCTAGTCATAAGCCTTTGAAAAAACCTTCCTTTCAAAATCTGTTTTGAAAACGGAAACACCATTTTTATTTCACTTTACTTCTTGGCAAACTTTCTGGGAATTTTATAGCATACAGCAAGAAAACACTTGTGTACTAATGTTGATCGCGTCAGTATACTCTGCAACTTATTTGCCACCTTGCCTTTAGTTCCTGTGCTCCCACTATACGCTTACCTTTCTCCCCATGTCTGGGGCAAAGACATTGCCCTGTCTCTCTGCACCTTGCTTTGCAAATGGCAGCTGTGAGAGGATGTGGTCTAAATGCTGAGGAAATGTAGACATCTGACCCTTGTTTCCATTGTCCAATAGTACATTTCATGGACACAAGGTGATATTGTTATCCTATCATTATCTTACTCTGTTTTATGTTGTTACGAGAAAATATTTTTGTACTGGGAAACTGTATCAAAAAGTTTATTTAACTCAGTGTTGTAGAGGTCCAACAGCATGCTGGCAGCCGGAATTTCTGATGAGGGCCTTGCGGCTGTAGGATCACACAGCAAGAAAATGTGAATGTAAGAAAGAGCATGGGGAGAAAGGAAGCAAGACAAGGTGGGCTGAGGAGGGCCGCTGAGATGACTCAGTGGGTGAAGGCATTTGTCGCATAAGCCAGACTGCCTGAGTTTGGTCTCCAGACTCCACATGGTTGAAAGAAAGAACCAACTTCTACAAATTATCCTCCAACCTCCACATGTGTGCTATAGTGCACACATAGGTGTTGTGGTGCATGAATGTGTATACACTGACACACACACACTATATGCACATATATAAATACACATTCACACACACATACGTGTGTGTGTGTGTGTAAATTTTTTTAAAAAAGAAAGTGAGCTGAGGGAACTAAACTTGTCTTGTATCAATCTTTTATCACAGTGCTGAATCCAGATCATATCTAATGTTTAACATGATGGAGGCTGGAGAGGTGGCTCAGGGGTTAAGCCTCTGCCTTGCAGGCGGAAGGTCCTGAGTTCTGATCCTAGACCCCACGTATAGACGCGGGGCGGAAGCGGGGGCGGCCTGCGTTTCTGGTCCTGGTAGGGCGGAGCCTGTGAATCCCAGGGCAGAGTAAACAAGGAGGAGGTGGAGGTGGTCCATGGTGGTTCCTGAATTCGCCTGTGGTTCTACACACACACACACACATACATACATACACACACGCGTGCACATGCACATACACGCATAATTGAATGAATAATAAATAAAAAAATTATTTAAAAAATGTTTAACATGATGTTGAACGTGCTTCATGATGTTGAACATTAATCGAGTCATTGAGAGTAGATCACTTGTGACTCCCCCAGTATCTCATACAAGTCTCTGCTTCTTTAATACTGTTTTACTGGGGGACTAAAACCTCAGCTGGACTTTTGGCAGGGACAAACCACATTCCAACCATAACTCTGCTCTCTTCATGTGAAATTTCTGAATAACATGTATAACCTCTGCTCTATGGAGCTGAGTGTCACCAAGTTTTTCCTTTAGTGAAGAGTTAAGAAATCTCGTAGGAAATACAATTTTAGAATAAACTGGATTATGTCAACTATCCTTCCTAATAATGCCTATCATGATTGAGGTGGGAGGAGCTACATGGCCTATTTTTCAGCCATTGTCTCAGTCTAATACCCATGGACTGACACTTATACCCTGGAATAAGAAAACTAGAAAAAGATGGTAGAATGACCATATTGAAAAGCTTATACTTAAAACATTGAGATTTTATTTGCAGAAACACATTAAAATACAAAGATGGTGGCAGAAGAATGTTCCTTTTTCTCCTTCTGAGAAAAAAATGTAATGCAGCTAAAGGGGGATGAAGGCTGTACATAACCTCATGAGTTGTCCCCATTAAGTGTTCGCAAGAAACAGCAGCGCTGGTACCTTCACCTATACTGATGGGTTATTATAAACTGAAGGAAATTTCTCTCAAAGGGAGGCTAGCATCTCAGCTACCAGGCAGCACAACTGGAGAAAAGATGCTATAGAATAGCAATTATAAATATTCTTGTGAACCCAGGGGGACAAGTATGAGGAAAACATTAAAAGATGAGGTTTTGACTTGTACATCTCCATGCTCAGATTGGATTTTGTAACTGGGCAGAACTGGATCACGTCTGTAATACCAGCACTGCAGAAACTGAGGAGGAAGGAATATGAATCCATGGTCAGCCTGGGTCACATAGAGACCTTGTGTTAAAGAAACCAAACCAAACCAAGCCATACGAAGAAATAAAATAGGTTCCTGTAGTGC
Organism: Typhlomys cinereus; assembly: GCA_023101885.1. Lineage (NCBI taxonomy): Eukaryota > Metazoa > Chordata > Mammalia > Rodentia > Platacanthomyidae > Typhlomys > Typhlomys cinereus. The sequence continues at coordinate 4,160,211 of JALPQD010000158.1, read as the reverse complement.
TCAGTTTTCCACAACTATAATATCTGAGATTATTAAGTAATAAAGAGAAAAGATTTATTTTTTTAATTACTTACTTTGTGTGTGTGTGTGGGAGGGGGGCACAGTGTGTTCCTGTGGAGGACCAAGGATGAATTCTGGAATCATCCTAGATTGCTTCTACCTCCTTTTTGCTTTGTTCTGGGATTTCCCAGGCTTCTCCCACCAGGGCCAGAAGTGCAGGTTGCTGCACTTTCCACTTGGCGTATTTTACATGGGACCTCAGGACCTTCTGCTTGCGAGGCAAAGTCTTTACCCTTGAGCCATCTCTCCAACCCGAAAAGATTATTTTAGTTTACCAATCTGGAGATTTTAATCCATGGTTGGTTAGTCCTATAGTTCATATCACATCAAGAGTACATAGTGTGGCAAAAATGCTCACCTCATGCTAAGAAGGAAAAGAGAAAAAAAGGAGCCAGGATTCTATTCCTTTTTTTTTTTTTTTCTGTGTGTCTCTGTGTGTTTGTGGAGGCCCAGGGTGACTTCGGGAATCATCCTGGATTATTTCTACCTCCTATTTGCTTTGCTCTGTAGTTTCCCAGGCTCTGCAATCCAGGATGGAAGTACAGGCCCCTGCCAGTTTTGCTTAGGAGGCAGAGTCTTAACCCTTGAGCCATATCTCCAACTGTTTACTTTTCCTTTTATGAGTGTGCCACTAATGATGTAAGGGTTTCCTTTCAAGTCTCATATCTCAAAGGTTCTACCATTTTCCAGTAGCACCATCTTGATGAGCAAACCATTAACAAATATGCCTGGGGGGAATTCAACCCATAAAATATCTTCATAGATCAGTCATATAAAAATGAATTAGATATTCGCCCTTAGGAGGTCTTGTTGGGCATTAAAATATAGTTTTTTTTATTAAAAAGGTTTTCTCAATCAGTTTAGATACTGAGAACAATAATATCCCAAAGCACTTTCCCCTGAGGTTCATTTCTCTTCCTTACTTCATATTAGTAGCGAGTTCAGCATTTGTCTCTGACTTCTTCTCCTTATAACATGTATGAGGAAGTGGTTTAAATAGTCCTAAGGATCCATCTTGTTTATATCTTGAGGAGGATAAAGATCCTGATTGGGACCCCAAGGTATTCTCATTTGTCTTTTTATGCAGTTTAATTTTATCTCTATTAAATGACCTGTGATGACTGATGTATCGTCTTTGATCTGGTACTGGGTTCTTCTGTGTTACATATAACTAGATTTTTCCAGACTTGCCTGGGTCTCTGAGTAACAACACTTTAGCTACAAGGTTTTGGTGGTATCTCTGCTCATGGAGATAAATTGCAAAAAGAATGCGGAATCTTATTTGGCCTATTTAGAAATCTAGACCCCTGTTCCCCATTTGGCTATATAAATCCTGTTGCAGAATCAAAATCTTGGTTTAATTTTAATTTTGGAGATAGGGTCTTATGTCATGTAGCTTAACTTAACCTTGGATTTGCTATGTAGTTACATTGGCCTTAAATGTAGCTTGTTCAATTTCTTATTACCTTCAGGAATTTTTTTTTAATCACCAAGGTTTGGCTACTCTTTCTATATCAGGTCTTTACCAGAGGCCCTTCTAAATACCAAAGTTGTGTTTAATAATTGAAACTTATAAAGCAGTTGTGGTCCCATTTTTTTTTTCTATTACAAAAGGTATATAACAACATTTCTCTCCTGAAAATTTGTGGAAGTGGGCAAAGGTGAAAGGGCTGGGAACCAAAAGGAAATATTTGATGAAATATTTACAAAGTGAGATTGAATGTCTCTGTTGCTATAAATACAAAAAAGTTTCTTAGAGAAATAATTATAATATGTCAGGAAAAATAAGAACACAAATTTTTGGTCCAAATGACCTATATATTGTTTCTGTATCATTTGAGGTGAATGTATAGGATATTTTGTGTTACCCAATTTGTTCACAAGCAGTCCTTGGCGTGGCCCATTTTACTCTTTCCACTTTATAAGCACATAGTAGGATTGGGTTTCCCCAATTGCAGGGAACCATTGGGGTTTCCTCAGTTGTGATGGGTTATAACTGTATGATCCATTTTGGCCAAAGAATTGTGAACTCTAGTTATCATGAAGCTGGCTCTTGCTATTGCTTTGCCCCAGCTACTGGCAGGCAGCACTTCAGATTATGACTGCTCTCTTAGCTTGGGTCTTAAACTTGAGAACTAAACATAATAAAACTGTATGCATTCCATGGAGAACATGTAACAAGACTGAGAAAGAAAACTAAAACTTTGCCATTTGGTATTTTAGTCCAGATGAACTAGTCAATCGTGATGGGGTTACTTGGGTCTCCCTTTGGTGTAAAGTGATTGCTCAATTCCCAAGAACAAAATAAAGCACTGGCTGATCAACTGGAAGTTGAGGAGGGCTGCTGGCTGACGACCCCCAGGTGCGGTACACATCAGGATTGATCCATTGTGATACTTCAGCTTAGGCCATGGTTTTCTTGGCTAGCTCTGAGACAGTAACTGAAACACCATGGTGTAAACAAACCAGGACATAGATATTCCAATTCAGCACAGGGTTCTACTAATGGGCAGCCTTCCGTGCTGTCCATCATGTCAGATTTGTTACAGGTACATTATAACTTGAAGCCCCTGCTTGTAGGATTCTGATTCCTTTTTTTTTTTTTTCTCTTTCACAGTCTGACAGGCATTACAATCTGAAGTCTTTCCATGACTAATGCTGCTTTCTTCCTGTATGTCTTTCAGGCATTATTCCTCAGTGCAAGTCTTGCACACCTAACTCATTTTCCATGTGTGCTTACTGGAGATCTTAATTGATTGCATTGTTCTGAGATGAAAATCATCTGTTTTGTGTGTTTGATGAGCAAAGCACATGTACAGTAACGCAGAAGATGAGAGGACAGGATGAGAAATAAATAGGCATGAAAATGCCTTTTGGAAGTTACTGTCAGTTATATTTAAGTCATCAGTGTTTGAGATGAGCAGAGCAGTTTAGAGAGATTCTAAACTGTTGTGTAGATTGCTGTCTTGTCCCTAAATGTGATTCCCTCTTTACTTAAAGGGCACTGCTCCAATTGTTCTTTCCAAGGTCAGACTGATCTTCAGTGAGATCACCTGCATTATCTGTCTGTCTGGACTGTGATTCATGTTTGCCCATTATTTTCCACTAACTCCAAAGAAAGAAGGCAAATGATCTTCATAATCAAAACAGAAAGTTAACTCACAATACAAAGAAAGCTCCTGCCCTGTAAGTTTCCTTTTTGCAAGAGCATACTGTGGGCACAGAACATTGCTTAATAAACAGAAGAATCATTTGTTTTCTCTGCTCCCGAATGGCTATTAGCTGGGAATAAAAGCACAAAAAAGGTCAAAAGGACATAATGTTCAATCCCTGCAAATGGTGATAAAAATAATATGGTTTGAGCTTTTATAGTCATCGGAGGTAGCTACTGACTCATTAAGTATGATATGCTCTACAGGTTGTCCTTACTGACACTGAGCCAGAAGTTATAGTTTCCTGCCTAAGTGTTTCGCAATTACCTTCCTCAGGATGTTAATTGTCAACTTGGATTCCACTCTTGGATGGCTTAGTGGGCTGTAATGGCCCTGATGGTAAATACCTATATCAGGATTGTGAAGCAATCATCCTCATAAAGAGGGACAGGATCACTAAGAGAAACGATTCCATAAATCCTAGTGTTTGACAGGTCTCAGGAAAGTGTTTCTTCCAGGTAGGAGAAGTCATTTGGCATATTCAGCACTATCTGCTTGCTGAATTAAAACCATAGAGCACTACCACAGCTACATTACCTGTGGGGAACTGTGTTTTCCTAAAGAATGATTTTCCCTTGATTCTTATATGTTTTTCTATTTTGGTCACTGTTTGTCTGCTTCTAGGGGTTTCTAGGAAACAAGTTGAGATGAAATGAAAAGTGCAGATGGTTAGTTGGGAAGGATGGTAAAATCTTGAGAAAAGGACAGAAAAGGAATGATTAGGCAAAACACTTTGACCATGACGTGGATCTGGAACCTTAGGAAAGCTTGCAAGAAGCAAGACCAAGAAGAAGTACTTCAAACTGCCATATACTTCTGACAAAGTCATGGCCGACCTGCTGGGAAAACCTGAGAGCCAAGATTGCTTATTAGAAATTTCTGCTTTAGATAGCAATGGTCAGATCCCGGAGCCCTGTTGTGTTCAATCATCAGCTGGAGCTTCTGAGGAAGTAGTGTTAGCTTGAAAACTGGAAACTGTCAGTTAATGCATTGCTAGTAGTTAAATGATGAATCCTTTCTTGGAGGGAAATATGAAGTATGTGCATCTATGGCTGCTAAATTCAGACATTCATTATTGTATATTTTAGTACAGGACAGGTCTACTCCTTGGGGAATATGTAAATGCAAAATTAAATACAGAGAAGTGTGTCTCCAGAACCTTAAAGGTCAGGATTTTAGAAAAAAAACTGGGAGGAATCATTAGCTTTTTCTCTTTTTTGAGACATGGTCTCTGTAGCCTAGGATGTCTTGGATATCATTTTGGATCCCAGGCCAGCTTCAATTGTGCAGCAGTTTCCCTTCTTCAGCTTCCTGAGTTGCAAGGTTACAGGTGTAAGCCACATCCTTTCTCACGATCTACCCTTTCTCACTTTGTAGCCCAGAGTTTCCAGACCATTCTTAGCTCTACCACTACCAGCTGGAGAGGATTTCCTAACGTCTCTGCTTTGATTTTCTGATAAATGATATGAGAATATCTTTGACAGTTCATTGTGGGAGTGAAATGACAGTTATTTAAAATTGTCTTAGTAAATCTCTTCCTAAAGCACCTGCATGATTTTTAGTGATCCTTTTTTAAATTAATCCCAATTAGTCTGATTAAAACCTATCTGGGAGCTGGAAGTTGAAGAAGAGAGATAATCTGATTATTTCAGGATTATTAAAGTAAGATGCATTAATGAGTTATTCACATGTTGAGTTTCCTTCATGAGCAACCCAGAATTACATAAGGTAAGAGTGGAATTTGTTGGGTTATGTAAGTAGTCCGTATGAGGGCCAGAGATAAACTGATTGAAGAATAATCGAAACTAGGGGTTCAAATGCCACCAGATCTTTACTTTTAGCTTCCTTCTCTTTGTTTTCTTTAGCTTTATTGTCTCAGGCTGTCTTTCTTCTCAATACTAATATTCTCAACTGGCAAATGGGGCAATATGTGCATAAGTGAATCCTGAAACTGCTAGTGAACTCTAGTTCCTTAAGTTTAATTCGCTAAACCTTATGATAAGCAGTCCCCACTCAAGCAAGATAGAGTGGTAAAGGCAGAGAAGTTCATCAAAATACTGCACCAAGAGCCACATTATTCAAGGCGTGCACCCTGAAAGCAGAGATCTCTGAGGGGTCACACAGGAGAGGAAGCAATCATAACTTCAATGCCATCAGCTCATTTTTCATTCTCTCAATTTTTCTTTTCTTTCCATATTTAACAATGAATTGATGGTTGTGAGGGATACAATTATACCAGAGGCCATTGTACAATCAAGAATAGTCATTTAAACTTTTAAAATCAAAACAATAATTACTTAATTACTTACTATACATTTTCCCCTGTGATGGTTGTATATGAGATGGCCTCTCTGCATAGACTTATGTTTGGAATGTTTCGATCTTCAAATAGAGGTGCTGTTTCTGGAGGATGTAGAAACTTTAAGTCTTGAGGCCATTATTGAAGAAGCAGGTCACTGGTAGTGGAAGAATGTCTTCAAAGGAATGTCTCCAAATTGTTAGTTTGCTCAATTCTCCTTTTTGCTGTGAACTGACAAACTGAATCTTCTCTACCACATTGTCCTGCCACCTTTATGTTCTGCCAAATTTCATGGTGTCAAGCAACCAATGGCTGAACGATCTGAAACTGTGAGCCAAATAAAACTACACTTTAAGTTGTTTTCTCATGTATTTTGATTACAGCTATCTGAAAGTAACCCAAACACATGCTCACAGTTTTATCCTGCTTTAAGTTTAAGATTATTTGGTTGCTATAACAAAATGCCCCCAACTTGGCAAGTCATGAAGAAGAGAATGCTATTTACCTCCTAGTTCTGAAGGCCAAGACATCTAAGAGTAACATGCTATCATCTTGTTACGGCCTCTGCTGCATCATGACATGGCAGAGGACATCCCATGGCAAGATAGAGCAAAACAGACTAGCTCAAGTTTTTCTTCCTTTTGTTATAAAGCAACTGATTTCACCATGGTCCTATCCTTAAGATTTCATCTAATCCTAACTCCAAGTACCGTCAATATAAATTTTTGGATGTGAATTTGGGGATTAAGTTTCCAGTACATGTACTTTTGAGGGACACATTCAATCCACAGTAATTTGGGATCAATTATTGGGTAATGATTTTGATGCAGTCAGCCTGCATTGTTGCTGATAAATGACCATCAAACGGCTTAAGGGAACAAGGGGTTTATTCTCTCTTAAGATTTTCTGGTTACAGTTCTCAGTCCAGCTTGATGGGAGAGCACGCACCAACACCAGGGCCAGGGGAAGTGGCCACACCATCACCACATAACAGCTGAGAGAGGGACAATCCTTACTTGCCAGACCAGCATGTCTGGCCAAGTGTACAGAAGGATGCCAACTTTCTTAGTCAGCTCTCAGTATTTTATTCCAGGGCCTAGTTCCACCCACCATGAGCTGGACCTTCCCCATCAGCTAGACAATCTCTTGCAGGTTTGCTCTGGGTTTAACTCAACCATTAATTCTCTACAAATGTGCCCTCCCAGAGCTCAAACCTTCAAGTGTCAAGTTGACACCTGTGCCTAACTATGACAGATTCCCAAGGCAGTTCTCAAGGGAAGGATTGGAGAGCCAGTACTTTTTTTGTTTTTTTTTTTTGAAAGGTATTCCAGCAGTCACGGATTTAGGAGTGGGAAAGCAAAATACATTTTGAATGGAAATCAATAAAGCATGCACGACTTGGCAGGTTAGTTATCTGTGCGAATTTTGAACTTGGTTCTGTTGGGGACTTCTGAAAAATGATGGTACCTTACATTTTAGCAGCAGGGAAGCTGAAATGATCATTCAGCATTGTCACTGCTGAACACTGCTTCTGGAGCTGCTGGATCCTTGTTTACATGCTGAATCAGAGGGTTTCAGCAGTCTGAAGGAATTCTCATCCAGAATTTCAGGTACCTTCTGTTGGGTTGGCATGCATTAGCTTAGTGAGTACATTGCTTATGTAGTCCTACACAACAAATTGTTCCCACATGTTATGAGACAACAAATATCATTTTAAGCTACTATGTTTCATCTTCCTGTTATCTCATCTTTTCCCTTTTCCTACTTTCCTCTGTCTTCATTGTATAGACTAGACTGTCCTTAAACTTCCTCTCCTCCTACCTTTGCCTTCTGAGTGTTTGGATTACAGGTGTGTAGCACAATGCCTGTCTCTGAATTTCTGTTTCTGTAGGTTAGGCAATCACTGCAGCTATGTGGTTCTGTCTCGAGGTCTGCATGAAGTTCCATTCAAAATGTCAGCCAAGCATAGTAGCTGTATGATTTGAAGGCTTGACTGGGACCGAAGGACCTATTTACAAGATGACTCACTTGTATGACTGTTCCTAGGAGGCCTAAATTTTTGGTGTCTATTGATAAGAAGGTCTCACGCCCTCCAATGAATCCTCAAGACACAGCCGTTTATGTTTTCTGAGTAAGTGATCCAATATAGAGTTCCAGGAGGAAGCCATGGTTCCTTTTATGACCTACTTTTGGCAGTTACACACCATAATCTAGTTCTACAACTTTCTTGTTCCTTTTCTTTTTTCTGTACTGAGGGTTGAGTCCATAGCCTTGTACATGTTTGACAAGCACTCTGCAAGGGAACTATGTTAGTATCCCTTTAAGGAATTTTAGTTTGAGACAGGCTCTCCCAGGCAAGTCTTGAGCTTTTGATCATTATGCTTCATTATCCTGAGTATCTGAAATTAAAAGGATGTACCAGTATACCTGAACTCCATATTTTTTTAGAACTGGGTCACTTATTTCAATCCATAGTCAACAAGAAGGTTATTAATCTTAACTCTTTTTGTTCTTATACAACTGTCATTTTGATTGAGAGTCTTAAGTTTTACACAACGTTCAGTCTGACCTGGAACTCACAAGGTCAAACAGAAAACTCAATAGGTAGATCAGTCTGGTCTCAAACTTGTTGTACTTATCCTGGTCCTGGAATTATAGTCATGTCGAAATATTTTCACCTTTTCAAAGCAGTTGTGCAAAATAATTTGTGGACATATTATAACTACCACAGAGACCATGAGAGGACATGTTCACAGCACCAACACCATCTGTTAATGTATCTGTTCAGCTTAGTCTACCTGTCACCATTCTGAGTTCTTAGCATTTCTGGAAGGAGTTACTAAGGAACAATTAATCTGTCAGCTATTTCTAGCATCCATTTTATGCCTCTGAATACACATATACATTCTTTGCCTGAGTACCATAGCTCTTTATCTTCCAGAAAAGATGAACAGCTCTTATTTTTAACAGCTACACTAATGGATGTCACACAAATCTATGTTAGAGTCTGTATTGCACTACACTGAAGGTGAAATTATATCTTAATCTAAAAGGTATGGTGCTAAGCAATTTGATGGCATACTGATATTCATATATTCAATTTTATAAGAATTTTATGTTTGTATATATGGTCTGCTGGATAACTGGCCTTTTAATTAAAAAATGTTGGCAATCTGGTCTTTGAGGTGTTTTGTTCATATTTGTAGTGCATTATTGTGTCTAATATCATTACTTCTCTATTCAACTCTATTTCATAGATCTCTATGTATCTATATATTTTTGCTCTCCCTTAAATATTACATGGGTCTTATATTTCTTTTTTTTTTATTTCAGCTCATACAAACTTATTAGGTACACCAGTTACCTCCCTCCCTCCTCCTCCCCCCGTACCCCCTACCCCCCTCCCCACCCCTCTCCCTCCCCATCCCCCAGTGCCTCCCGCCCCAATTCCCAGAGAGTCCTTTCTTGTGCATGTCTGATTTTCCTCTGGGCCCTCCTCTCCGATGACGTACAAGGACCCAGTGGCCTTTCCCTGAACCCTTTCCCGTGTTCCCCTTAGGTATAGGAACACTGCTGTGGCTGCCAATCCTTTGCCTCCAAGGATCTTGGTGCCTTTAGCAGATGCTAGACTTTGTGAGGTCAACAGTGTGTTGGACAATGCGCAGGGCATGCAAAGTCCAATTATGATTGCTTCAGCCCTAACTAGTATAGAGTATCTTACATATCATTGCTCCTCCCATCCTTTTGCTCTTACACTCTTACTGCCCCCTCTTCCGCAAATTTCCCTGAGCTTCAAGATGGGGAGAGACTAAGCTGGCCTAGTTCTAGGTGGTTGATATAGAGTCTCTGAAGTTCTGGATTGTGGTTTGTTGATTTTCTTTTGCAGTTTTGCTGTTCCTGCAATGCCCTTCACTCCATCCTGGTGGGCATTGTATGTTACCCCCTGGCCAGAGACAAAAAGCTGTTAGAGTCTTGTGATAAAAGCACATTCAAAGGTATATGTAATAAAAGTGGGAAACCACAGTAAGGGAGGGGTCTATCACCCATTTACAAAATGGTTACTTTATATCTGCCAGACTATATGCCCTCCACTTCTGGTGAGATCACACCCCCTCAGTAATAAATGATCAGGAACAAAAGTCTGTGAACTTAATCAGATGTCTCATTACTTATTTGGGTCCTTGGTGGAGGCCTATTTTCCCTGCTGTAACATGGTCCCTTCTCTCCTTGTTTCTGGTGTGGCCCTCCTACCCCATCCCTCCTGTTTATAATCCTTGGAATTACTGTCTCTAGGTGGGCTGGGTGGGTTTGGTACTAGGAGCCACCTATTAGGGAGTACATACAGCGCTTAATTTTCTGGGTCTGGGATACTTCACTTAATATAATTGTATCTAATGACATCCATTTCCCGGCAAATTCCAGTAATTCATCATTTTTGATGCTGAGTAGTACTCCATTGTATAGATGTACCACAGTTTCCTTATCCACTTGTCAACTGTTGAACATTTGGGCTGGTTCCATGACTGTGCTATTGTAAACAGTGCTGCTATGAACATGGTCGTGCTTGTGCTATTGAGGTGAACCTCTGCTGTATGGGGGGTTATTCCCAAAAGTGGAATAGCAGGGTCATATGGCATTTCAATCTTTAATTTCTTTAAGAATCTCCAGACGGATCGCCAGAGTGGCTGCATGAGCCTGCATTCCCACCAGCAATGTAGCAGAGTTCACCTCTCTCCACATCCTCTCCAACATTTGTTATTGTTTGTATTGTGGATTTTTGCCATCCTGACCGGGGTGAGATGATATCTCAGGGAAGTTTTGATTTGCATTTCCCTGATGGCTAAGGAAGTGGAGCATTTTTTCAGATATTTGTTAGACATTTTAATTTCATCCCTGGTAAAGTTTCTTTTAAGTTTCAGGGCCCATTTTTTAATTGGGCCATTGGTTTCCTTGGTGTTTAGTTTTCTAAGTTCTTTGTGCACTCTGGACAGCAGAGTTCTATCAGATGTGTGGTTAGTGAAGATTTTCTCCCATTCTGTGGGTTGCCTTTGAGCTCGCATTATAATCTCTTTATCTGAACAGAAGCTCTTTAATTTCACAAGATCCCAACTGTTGAGAGTTGGTAGCAGTAACTGTGCCATTGGATGTCTGTTTAGGAAATGTTGGCCTAATCCAATCAGCTCGAGGGAGTTCCCTATCCATTCAACTATGGTTTTTATAGTCTCTGGCTTGATATCAAGGTCCTTGATCCATTTGGAATTAAGTCTTGTACATGGTGACAAGTATGGGTCCAGCTTTAATCTTCTGCATGTGGAGATCCAGTTTTGCCAGCACCATTTGTTGAAGATGCTGTATTTTTTCCATTGGATTCTTTGGGCCCCTTTGTCAAAGACCAAATGGCTTTAACTTTGTGGGCTTATATCACAAAGTCTTCAATCCTTATCCATTGATCTGTGTGTCTATTTTGGAGCCAGTACCAGGCTGTCTTTATAACTATGGATTTGTAGTATAGACTAAGGTTTGGTATGGCAATACCTCCAGCTGTGTTTTTGTTACTCAGGATTGTTTTTGCTATCCTGGGTCTTTTGTGCCTCTATATGAGCTTTGAGATTGTTTGGTCAACTTCTTTGAAGAATTGCTTTGGGATTTTGATTGGTATAGCATTGAATCTGTATATTGCCTTTGGTAGGATGGTCATTTTTACGATGTTGATTCTGCCAATCCAGGAACAAGGGAGGTCTTTCCACCTTCTGGTGTCTTCTGCAATTTCTTTCTTTAGGGTTTTAAAGTTTTCATTGTAAAGGTCTTTTACCTCCTTAGTTAGGTTTATACCAAGGTATTTCATTTTTTTAGGGGCTATAGTAAATGGGATTGTTTCTCTCAAGGCTTTTTCACTTCTTTCATTCTGGGCATATTGGAAGGCCTCTGATTTTTGCACATTTATTTTGTATCCTGCCACCCTGCTGAACTTCTCAATTAGTTCCAGGAGCTTCCTGGTGGAGTTTTTGGGATCACTCAGGGATAAGATAATGTCATCTGCAAATAGGGATAGCTTGACTTCTTCCTTGCCGATTTGAATCCCTCTTATGTCCCTTTCTTGTCTTATGGCTTCAGCTAAGACTTCAAGTACAATATTGAATAGAAGTGGTCAGAGTGGACAGCCTTGTCTAGTTCCTGATCGAAGTGGGAATGCTTCCAATTGTTCCCCATTGAGCATAATCCTTGCTATGGGCTTGTTGTATATAGCTTTTATTATATTGATAAAGGTTCCTTCCATTCCTACTGTCTCTAGCGTTTTGATCATAAAAGGCTGTTGGATCTTGTCAAAGGCTTTTTGTGCGTCTATCGAGAGTATCATGTGGTCTTGGACTTTGGACTGGTTTACATGATGAATTACATTTATTGATTTGCGTATGTTGAACCAACCTTGTGTGCCAGGGATGAAGCCTACTTGGTCCCCGTGAATGATCTTTTTAATATGTTTTTGAATCCGATTTGCTAAGACTTTGTTGAGAATCTTTGCGTCTGTGTTCATCAGGGAGATCGGCCTATAGTTTTCTTTTTTAAGTGAATCTTTATTAGGTTTTGGGATTAAAACGGTATTAGCTTCATAGAAGGAATTTGGTAGTGTTCCTTCCTTTGCTATTTGATGGAACAGTTTAAGGAGTATTGGTGTTATTAACTCCTTAAATGTCTGGTAGAATTCTGTGCTGAATCCATCTGGTCTAGGACATTTTTTGGCGGGAAGATTCGAGATTACTTCCTCAATTTCCTTATATGTTATAGGATTATTTAAATACTTCACAACTTCCTGGTTCAATTTAGGTAGGTTGTGTTTACTTAGAAATTCATCCATCTCTTTTGTGTTGTCAAACTTCACAGAGTATAAGTTTTTAAAATATGATGTTATAATTCTCTGGATTTCTTGTGTATCAGTAGTGATAACTCCATGTTCATTTCTAATTTTGTTAATTTGGGTTTTCTCTCTCTTGCTTTTGGTTAATTTAGCTAGGGGTGTATCAATCTTATTGATTTTTTTCAAAGAACCAGCTTTTTGATTGGTTGATTTTTTCTATCGTTTTCTTAATCTCGATTTCAGATATTTCTCCCCTTATTTTGCTAATCTCCTCTGCTCTACTACTTTTGGGATCAGATTGCTCTAGTTTCTCTAAAGCTTTAAGCTGCATTGTTAAGTTGTTTATTTCTGATGTTTCCATTTTTTTGATGTAGGCATTAAGAGCTATGAACTTACCTCTTAGAACAGCTTTCATTGTGTCCCAGAGATTTTGGTAAGTTGTATTTTCGTTATCATCATAGTGTTAAGTTTCCAGGAGTTAGTGTATTTTCTCTTGTTTGATGTGTTGTGGATGTCCAGCTTTAGGCCGTGGTGGTCTGATAGGGCACAGGTTAGAATTTCAACTTTTTTGTATATGTGTAGATTCATTTTGTGGCCCAGTATGTGATCTATTTTGCGCTGCTGAGAAAAATGTGTATTCTTTGGTGCATGGGTGAAAAGTTCGATAGAGATCTGTAAGGTCCATTTCTTTCAGGGTTTGATTAAGTTCCAAAGTGTCTCTGTTAAACTTTTTACCTGATCTATCCCATGTTGAGAGGGCGGTGTTGAAGTCCCCAAGAATTATCGTTTGGCGGTTGATTTCTTGCTTTAGACGCTGTAGGGTTTTCTTAATGAATGTGGAGGGGTCCGTATTGGGTGCATATATGTTCAGTATTGTGAAGTCTTCCTGGTGAATTGTACCTGTGACTAAAATGTAGTATCCATCCGTGTCTCTTATAATTTTCTTTGGTTTGAAATCCACTTTGTCTGATAGCATAATGGCTACCCCTGCCTGTTTTCTGCTTTCATTTGCTTGTAGAATTGTTGACCAGCCTTTTATTTTTAGAGCGTGCTTATCTTTTGTGGTGAGATGGGTTTCCTGCAGGCAGCAGATTGATGGATTGTGATTTTTAATCCAAGTTTGCAATCTGTGTCTCTTGATCGGTGAATTAATTCCATTAACTTTTAGTGTTATAATGGAGAAACTATTGTTAATTCCAGACATTTATTATGTTTAGTAGCTTTTATAAGTATATTGCTTCGCTTTTAATGGTGTTATATTTGCCTTCTGTTCTCCTGGATATGCCTGTTTTTTTCTTCATGCTTGAGTATCATTTCTAGCATTTTTTGAAGGCCTGGTTTGGTGGCCATGTGTCCCTTAAAGTTGTCTTTGTGCTGGAAAATTTTTCTTTCTCCCTCGATCATGACTGATAGTTTTGCAGGGTAAATCAGCCTGGGTTGACATTTTTGCTCATTCAATACTTGAAGTATGTCTCTCCAAGCTCTTCTTGCTTTTACTGTTTCGACTGAGAAGTCATTTGTTATTTTAATAGGTTTACCTTTAAAAGTGACTTGTTTTTTCTCCCTTGAAGCTCTCAGCACCAGTTCTTTATCTTGAATGTGGAGTGTTTAACTATTATTTGCCGTGGCGTGCTTCTATTTTGGTCATATCTGTTTGAGGTGAGGAATGCCTCTTGTATATGGATGGGCCTCTCTTTTTTTAGATGAGAAAAGTTTTCCTTGATGATCGTTTGAAAAATTTCCTCAGGGGTGGTATTTTGAGATTCTTGCTCTGGTATTCCATGAATACGTATGTTAGGCTTCTTCAGGGTGTCCCATATCTCTTGGATATTTCTCTCAAGTATCTTTTTGGCTTTAACAACCTCTTCCATTGAGCTGGTTAGTACTCCCACTTTATCTTCAAGGTCTGAAATTCTGTTTTTTGATTCGTTAGTTCTGTTGATAAGACTCTCTGTGGCGTTTTGGGTTGAAGATAACTTGTCTTTTAGCTCAGTTTTAAATTCTGCTTGAGTTTGTTTTAACTGCTCTATGCCACTTTTTGTTTCTTGCACTGTTTTTCTCAACTCCTCCAAATGTCTGTTGTGTTCCTCTTCAAAGTGATTGATTCGATTATGTAATTCCTCCCGGATTTCCTTTCATAGTATTGAATATGGTAATGATCATATTTTGAAAGTCTTTATCCTGGGTGAGGCTTTCTTGGCCTTTTTCCGCGGGTTTGTTCTGGTTGGAGTCTAACATTATGGGATTAATTTCTTCAGTGGGAAATTTGTTTACTTGAGTGTTGCTTCTCATGGATTTGCACTTTGACTTTGGCATTGTCATTTTGACTGTTAAGATCTCTCAATTTCACTAAACTGAATTATATGGCCTGGGGTCCTGGTGGGCGGGCGCGGGCGGAGACTTACCTAGGTCGCGGAGTTAGGCCCGGCTGGACCGCGTGCGAGTCCAGACCGGCGGAGCGGTGTGGGGTGTAAAGGGAGGATGGGGGCGTCAGCGTGGAGCTATTTAACCCGAGGGCAGCTGGGGCGGGGCCCGGGCGCAGGGGGAGGTCCTCCTCGTCCCTCGGCCCTGCGCGGCCGTGGTTGGATGGTGGGAGTCGGAGCCGGGTCCCTTGGGCTGACCTGGGGTCCTGGTGGGCGGTGCGCGGGCAGAGACTTACCTAAGGTGCGGGGTGAGGCCCGGCTGGACCGGGCGCACGTGTCCTGACTGGCGGAGTGGGATGGGGTGTAAAGGGGGGGTCTTATATTTCTTATCAATACTTTTTATCCCCAGAAACATTTTGGAGTTTAAAATGGAAGTGTCAATGGAATAATTCTACATACTTAATGCTGTATATTGGGGTTAAGATCCAAGTCTATACATACAATTCATTCATGTTTCATACATATCTTTAAAAAGTCATTTTATTTAGTATTAGTTTACTTTAGTTTTAATTTTTAACTTTTTTGTCCTTTGACACTTTTATGCATAAATACAAGGAATTTATGTGGTTTTGCCCTTTACTACTCAATCCCTCCCTACCTCCTGTCCACTGCATATTTTCTCCTTTCTATTCGGTCTCCCACCTACTTTCATATTTTGGTGCCTATCTGCCCCACTGAATTTCATCTGGGATGCTTTATTTACTGAGGCATGGATTATCTATCAGTAGATAAATCAAATTGTTGAGTCTCCTGTCTGGCATTAGCCTTAAATAGTCTCTTAAGGAGATGTAGTGTTTATTAAAGATCTTCTCACATCCATGGTGAAATGTTAACAGGCTAACTACTGTTTATGTCTTGTGGAAGTGGACTTCAACTCAGTGAGATTTTGTGTGAGGCAACTTTGTTCTGACCAGAGGATGCTGTCTGGCAACACCATTCGTCACCCTCAGACTCTTATAATCATATTGTCTTATCTATCACAAGGTTCCTTGAGCATTGAGATGGGAACTTGTTTAGAGCTGAGCACTCCACAGTCACTTATTTTCTGCACTTTGGCCAGTTGTGGTTCTTTGCATTAAACATCTTTCATTGCAAAAGATGCTTCTTGGTTGAGTGCTGAGTGCTTCTCTAATCTTTGGGTTCTTGTTTAGGTTTAAAGAACCAGGTATTTGTTACCTGCTGAAAAATGAGCTTTAAACCTGACCAGAAAGCAGTTAGTTACTCCCGTACCTTACATGTCACTATTACACAATTGATCACCTCTTTGCTCTTGTAACTGGAAACATTCATAACTGGGAGAGGCTGTTGTTTACTTTTCTTGGCAGATTGCATCATGCCTTCTGGCATTATGAAGGCCACCCAGCAAGGAGAAAGCTTCAGTATCCATTTCAGCTTGCCTTATCCATGTTCTATGATCCTGGTGTGTGGTATTTGAAGGCCATTTTTAACAATAATTTCTGTGCAGCCATATAAACCTTCATGTGAATTCAGGTATGGAATTTTCCAGTTGGGGAACTCCTAGCAGTATGCAGAAAGTTTTGGATTTTGGAGCACTTCAGAATTTTTGGATTAAAGATATTCAGCGTGTTCATCATTTTCTACAAATACAGCAATTTCAGGATTCAGGATGGAGAGAATGAAACATAGCTGTCTTTGCACAGCCTTCCCAAACCCTATTCACAGGGGCTTAAATGGGGAAAGTTTGTTTAGGAGATGATTTCATGAAGCAAAAGTGGAGAAGCAGGTAATTGAGAAGGAAAAGTAGAACAACCAATATAAGACTATGCAATTTAGGAAAGGGGTATGACCAACAGAGTTTTGATTCTATCAGGGCGACCAGAACGATCCTCTTGATGTCCATCACTCCCTGTACTTTGATTTTTGAGACCTTCCCACTGAGACACTTTTGGATTGTGCTTAGGCATAGATAGAGCAAACTGCTAGTATCTAACTTGAGGTGCTAGGGAGAAAATTACAAGTGTAGAGGTTGAGTGAAGGCAGAAGAGGGTCTTTGTATATAAATATCCATCATAGTTTGGACTAAAGTCACTAAAGTGAACTGGGACTGGTGTAGGTACAAGAGACATCCACAACTATATATACTATACTAATATACTAAGATATTAATATATACCTTGAGCTAAATGAAAATGGCCTGTCATGGTAGAAATGTGAGATACTCCCCACAGGCTCATGTGTTTTAATTCTCAGTTGATGCTAATGTCTGGGAAGATTGTGACACTTTAGCAAGTGGAGTGTTATTGGAAGAAGGCAGGTCATAGCGGTTGACTTTGAGGCTTGTTCCAGCCCTGCTTCTTTTCAGTTTGCATTTGCTTTCTCTGCTTCATGATGACTATGATGACCTAAACTGCTTCTGTATCCATCCTTGCCTTCTGCTATGTAATTTCCACTGCAATGGACTATCTATCCTATTAAACCAAATAAACACACCGTTTCACTCCTAAGTTGCTTGTGTCTGAGTGTTGTCTCACAGCAGAGGAGGAGTAACTGAAATATGGCATGATGGCAGATAATTGCCAAGCGCAGAAGTTACTGATGTAGATGAGACTACAAATTTACTTGCTATAAGTCTTTACTCAGTTGGAAGCAGGGAGAGGGTGAGATGGATAGATGAAGTGAAGGAAGGGAGGGAGGAAAAGGGGAGAGAGAAGGAAGACAGTGGGAGAAGGATGGGGTAATTATTCAGTATGCCTGGAAAATGAGAAAATTAAATAAATACTAAAAATAAAAATTTCTTTATTCAGAAAGATTATTGATAAGGATAGGGTCATGAATAGAATAGCAGGGCTACAAGAAGGAAGATCCCAGCAAGACACAGGGTGACCGAGATAGAACTATGTAAATGCAAGTGGGTTTTGTTTAAAGAGTTGGTGTTCAAGAATGGTTTTACAGCAGACTAGGTCCCAGTAAGATCTGTAGCTGGTCTGCTAGCAGAGTTTGATGCTTGGATGAAGAAGCAGGGCCCAACTCACATAGCTGGAGAGTTGCATAAAAGTGATGTGGTCCATACAAAATTTGTGCAGTTGGGAAGCTCAAAGCAAGAGTTTTGAAGTAACATTATGGTCAATTCTAGAAGAATTTGTAGAATAGAAAGAAATAATGGAAGGGAAAGAGAGACGTGATAGTTGATCCTGGGTGTCAACTTGACCACACCTGGCATTACTAAGATCAGCTGAGACCACCTGAAGAGATTATCTGATCAATACATTTACAATACAAATACCAGCCCCAGATCTGATTGGAACCTCCCAGTAGCAGACCAGATAAAAAGAACTATGGAACAGAAGACTTAGAAGAAGAGAGACTCTCTAGGAATCCTCCAGTCTTTAGCTGTCACCCACTAGCCTTCTGGATGCCTACAGTGTCTTATTCTGTCTTATATTTTAGCTCCCGGCCATGTCACCTCCACCATGAAGGACTGTTTCTCCCCTCTGGAACCATAAACTGAATAAATCTTGTTTTCCCCCTTAAGCTGATTGGCTTTGAATTCTCTCTCACAGCAATAGTTAGGAGTAACTGTAACAAGTGAGATGATAGTAGTAGAGGGTTGAAATTAGATACAGTCTTCCTCCAGTGAAGTGGTAGAGAACACTGGCTGCAGCTGCACTTCTGGACATTAGATTTGAGAAGTACGATTGCATATAAATGTAATCTACAGCTTCAGTGGTCAGGATCCAATAATTCTGTTTTTGTTTTTCACTTTTATTTGTTGGTAGGTCTTGCTCTTTGACATTATCATGCATATATGCAAAATCCATTTATTATCTTTTCTGTTGTCCCCTATTTTTCCTGTTGTCCCCTTCTTCCCCTGTTCTTTTCTTCTTTAAATAGTCAAGTCCTTTTGTATTGTTTTGTGTATGTGGATTAAATCCCCTTTGGGGATATTAAATAATATGCAGGCTTTGTCAGGGAGGAGGCATATATTCTGCCTTTCTACCAATTTTCTATTGCTGATGGTGGTGATCTTCAAAAGATAATCTTCACACCAAAGCTCTCAAATATAATTTGCATTGTATTTTTTGATGTAGGTTCAAGTCATATTTCCAAGACTGGCCCTGAACTTATGGGTGTAAGTGATCCTCCCATCCCAGTCTCCCAGATAGCTCAGACTACAGGAGCCACAGTGTCTAGTTTAAATTTTGTCCACATAACTTTTGTGATTCCCTCCCAGAATATTTTCATTAGAAATAACCCAAATATTTGACACGTTTACATAGAAAAATACTGAAAAGGAATGCTACCTGGTGAAATCCTGTGAGAGGCAACAAACTGCAAAGCTGCAGTACTCAGGGATCGCTCCCTGACTGCCTTCTTCTGTTAAATCTGCATTGTGGTGCCACTAAGAACCTTGAAACCTTCCCATCTTTACTTGTGCTTGTCCTAACCATTGTTTTCTGCCTTTGATTCAATGCCAAGTGGGAAACAGAGTGGTAAACAGCATTTGATGACTGATACTTTTCTTCCTTTCACTAAAACCTACTTGTTATGGATTAGCAATGTTTGAAAATATTAGAACTATCCCTGAAATCAGGTCTGCAGCCCTTTGGACCCTGTTTAATCTGGGATTCTCTTACAGTATAGCAATGATGATAAATTCAAAGCCTCATTGTATAGGCTTCTCCAACTTTCATTTTCCTCTGCAGGTTTTTCTTTTCTTGAGGTTGCTTAAGTCCCTTTCATGCCTTTTCACACAAGAAATGCCCAGTCAGCTGAAGCAGAGCTAGCTTTAGCAGCAACCCAGATACTCTTTGCATGAAGAAACAATGAGCAAAACCTCTATGCTATTGGTTTTCTTTTGCCCAAATTCCAATTCTTTCTTGCTTTTCTGTTTGTTCTCTTCTCAGTTTCTTTCCTTTTCCTGTTTTCTATTTCTTCTCCTCTCACTCCTTCTGTTTTTTATCCTCCTTTCCTATTCTCTATTTTCTTGCTTTCTTGTCCTCTCCTCTCATTGCTCCTAGAATATAATAAATATTGTATGAATCCCTGTGCTAATGAGGTTGATACATGATCCAAAGTCTGTCATTGTAGAATCACTTGATAGTCTCAGCTCAATAAAGCCTGAAAGGGGTTATTCTGGACTCCCTATTTAATCACCACCCTGTAAATGACTTTTAAATTAATGAGTTCCTATGAACCAAGGACCTGAAATAAAACACTTGCAGCGAGAACATAGAATTTCACTCATGCTGAACAAACACAATATATTTAAGGTAGCAGCATGTTTATTTGAAGAGATAAGGTAATGAGGGGAGATCTGTGGCATCTTCAGTTTCTGTTACAGCTCTTGTTCCTTGATGTGAGGCCAAGTGGCTCTGTCCAAGCGAGTATGCAAACACGGGCCTTCATGCTCACCGTCTGGCATTTCTTATGGATATTGTGAAAGTGGAGGATGTATCTTACTTAGTAGATCCAGAGTCTGTGACAGACATATAGATACGTGTGTGACATCTGATTCAGCCCATCAAAACATTCCATTAGGTTCAAGGCTCAGAAGCCTTTCAGCTATTTTACGAATATAATGGAGGGAAAACAGGAAGCAAGAGTGCCATTGGAAATGCTTAGTGCCTTGCCTTCTCATAGCAGCCATGCTGGGAAAAAACTTTCCCTGAGGTTTATTCTCCTATCCTCCTGTCTGCACATTTTCCTGTTGAGTTTACTAGAAGCATAGCCACCCCTTGTCCACTATATGTGGTATCAAGACTGGTTGCCTCCTGCTGACATGAAGAAATCACATTTGATAATTTCCTGTTGTCATGATTTGAATATGAGTTGCCCTCCACATATACCACAGGCTCACGGGTTTCAATCCTTAGCTGATGTTCATGTTTGGGAAGGTAGTGGCACCTTTAGGAGGTAGAGTTTTACTGGCAGAACAGAAGTTACATGTAGTGGACGTGGGGGTTTTGGTAGCCCAGCACTATTTACAGTTTTTCCTTCAACCCTCTGCCTCCATGATGACGGCTGTGGCCTTAACCTGTTCTTCCAACTTCTGCTGCCTGCCATGCCTTTTCCTCCACGATGAATTATCACCCCACTGGAACAGTAATCCAAATAAATCTCCTATCTCCTTGAGTATGTGTGTTGTCTTACAGTATCAGAAGATAACTGCAACACCTACTGTAGAGTTACAGACTTAATGAAAACATTTGAGCAGGAAATTATTATGTGATGATATTCCCCAATATACAATGGGAGAATATTGCAAACTGAAATCAGTAGTAGTCAAAAATGCATTTAATATATCTAACTTATTGTACATACTAGCTTAGCAATATAGCACTATAGACATTCAATTGTTTTCCCTCGAGACTGCAGGATTGACTGTGAGATATGGCTAGTTGCCACTGGTTATCATTGTGAGATAGGATCACATCACATATTGCCATCTTAGGCAGATATCAAATTACAAAAGTGACATTTGCCTATAGTCCCAGGTATTTAGAATAGCTTGAGCAACATTAATGAAGCCCCATCTAAAAGAGAAATTCCGAAGGGGATTGAAAAGAAGAGGAAGATGAGGAGGAGGAGAAAGAGAAAGAAGAGGAGGAGGAAGGGGAAGAGAAGAAAGAAGAAGAGAAAGAAGAAGTGCAGGTGGAGGAAGAGGAGGAGGAGCAGGAAGAGGAGGAGGAGCAGGAAGAGGAGGAGGAGGAGGAAGAGGAGGAGGAAGAAAAGAAGAAGAAGAAGGAGAAGGAGAAGGAGAAGAAGAAAGAGAAGGAGAAGGAGAAGGAGAAGAAGAAGAAAGAAGAAGAGGGTTGGAGAGGTAGCTCAGGGGTTAAGCCTCCGCCTTGCAAGCAGAAGGTCCTGAGTTCGGATCCCAGATCCCACGTATAAATGCCAGGCGGAAGCGGGGGCGGCCTGTGCTTCTGGTCCTGGTAGGGCGGAGCCTATGAATCCCGGGGCAGAAGGAGGTGGAGGCGTCCATGGTGGTTCCCGAATTCGTCCGTGGTTCTACGCATACACACACACACATACACACACACACGCACACACGCGCGCGCACGCGAGCATATACACACGCATATGCACACAGTTGAATAAATAATAATAATAATAAAAAAATTTAAAAAAAAAGAAAGAAGAAGAAACAAGAGAAAGAGGAGGAGGAGGAAAGGAAGGAAAGAAAGGAAAGGAAAGGAAAGGAAAGGAAAGGAAAGGAAAGGAAAGGAAAGGAAAGGAAAAAAAGGGGAAAAAAAATCAAAGGATACTTTCTACTGAGTAGTATCATTCCTGTCCACCATAAATTCAGAAAATTGTTAAATGAGACCATTTTAAGTTGGGATCATCTCCATGAACCTTAAGTTCTTCATATTCATTCTTTTGGTCATTATATTGCTGGACTCTTTTGATAATTATAAACTTTGTTTCATGCATGATGGTCTGGCCTCACATGCATGTTTAATATATGTGAGTTGCCCTGTATCAGTGCAGCAAAGAGGGATGGAGGAGTGCTACGATAAGTTCAAAATGATTTAAATTTTATATGTGAGTGACATGCTTTATTATGACAAGAACTTGACTGTGCTCCATGGTTTACCATATGATATCTTATCTGACTTCACCCAGTGAGAAATTGAACCACTGTACTTCAAAATATCTGTAAATCTAAGAGTTCGACAGACATTTGGATAGTTTAGGTCACAGCACACTGCACTATAGACTACTTTTCTCAAACTGGCAGCCCAGGCTATAACAGGGTTAGATGTTAGCCTTTAAGATTTGATACTACATTTGCAAACACAGGTGCCTAGATTAGAGGGGCCTTAATTGTCATTTCAGATCTCTGCTATGTTGGACATTATCTCTCCTGAGAAATTGCTTGTAATTTTTAAAGTTTTATCTCAAACTATAATTAAACCTTACTTTCCACAGAGGCCTGCATTCTTCTTATTTGAGAAACTAGACTTTAATAATTTCAGAATTTCCTATGTGGTTAATGCATCTCATCTATTGAGTATATTCCCTGTGAAATTTGTGCTTGCTCTTCTCTCATTCTCCAAGCATTATGAGCCTAAGGAAAGAAGTTCTTTCTTTGAGTAAAACCCACTGAGATTGTAAAATCTTAATTTATTCACCTCCATAGGATCATTTAAAACAAGGAAGGATTTAAACACTTTTAGAGATTCTGCCCACTAATGGACATAGGCCTCAGATTAAGACTTGTATGTGGAAATAGTAAATAGACTTCAGGCTGTTTTTGTCTTGTGCTCTATGGTTTTCTTGCTTCACTGGACCTGACAGTGATATTTAAAAACTCACTGTGCATTTTGAATGCAGTGCGGACTTATGTGCAACTTGTTTCTATGAAAGAATTCTGTTTCTTTAAACACAAGTTGGAATGGTGTGATTTAAGAAAGAGTGAGTACTAGAATAAATTGGTTATTTTGGCTTCAATACCTGACTCAATTTCTCATTTGTAAGGTTAATGTAGAAGAGAAGTCATTTTCTCTACTCTCTTAGGTTCATAAGTAGGACTTTCACATTAAACTGACAAGCTGCAGGTATAGATTCATGCTTATCATGCATGAAGCTCTAGGTTTTATACCTACATGTGTGTGTGTATACCCACCAACACACACACACACACACACACACACACAGAGTCACATACACAAACACTACCTAAATTAATCTTACAAGGACAGATTAATATGAGAAAAGGTTGATTATTAGTGCATACATATTTTTCATGGACAATTCACAAAAATCTAAACAAATGGTTATGCATTTTACTGTTTTAAAAATGGCAGCAAATTGTGAAAAAGCGTGTAGATGAATGAAAGTAGTTTCAATATTTAAGCAACAATAAACTATGGGAAAGTAAATATTTTGCTATTTATACTTCCATGTAAAGTATAAATAGCAAGAAATTTATGTGGTTGTCCTAAGTATATAAGCTTTCCATAAATGTTCTTTCTTTCAATGAAATGGAGGAGCATATTCTAAACTGCATGGTGGAAAATGAATGTGTGCTCTCTGGGAACTTCTAGAAAATTAGAGTGCTTTCTCCAGTAGACAACCCACAAAAGCAAAGATAGATGATAACATAGCCAAAGGAAGCAATGAATGGGTTGTCAGTGAGAGGACCTGGTCGATAGGCTGATCTGTGACCATAAAGAATAATCCCCCTCTAAATAATCTCTAATTGCCATTGTTCTACTTCTACTACCATAATATGCCCATATTTTAAGGATTCCCCATTGTAACAATGTCATGGACTAGTAAAACAAAGGTCAGTGTCATCCATTGGCAGAGCAGGTCTTCATGATTCTCTGTTTTGCTAAATCGGTGCTTTCTCCAAGTACATGCTTTGTGCGCCGTCTATCAATATTTCCAGAGTAACTTGGAGTTTTCCCCAAACTCCTCTCATTTAAAATGGATACATTTAGAATCTCTCTCCAAAGGGTTTATTTCTGATTATAACTAATATGACACACTAAGACCTGCTGAGGTGTTAATAAGGGTTAGAATTATTCTCACCCCGGCCCAGGTAGGGGTGACATAGTTAAATGCCTACTAGATTATTTGATAGCATGTTTTGTGATATTTAAAATTTATTTTCATAAATTATTGTTTGGTAATTTCATGCACACACATAATGTATTCTGATTATTTACCCCCTCCTATCTTCCTCATCCCTTTAACTCACTTGGCCACCAATTCTCTTTCCAGATTAATGAAGTTTGGTTTTGCTTTGCAGACCATTTAGTTTAATCAAGACCATCTGTGTGATCATTTATCCATTGGAGGTTGATGGGGTCACCACAAGTACACAACTGAAGGCAATATTTTCCCTTTTCCCTGAATCTGATAGCATATTTTTCTAATTTCTTTGAAATGACCATCCCTACTGGTCAGTGTTTACATGGACTAATAAACTAATATATGGCTTGAAATTTAAGTTCTTAAGTTGGGATGTGCTGGACAATAGGAAAATTTTAACCAGAATTGCTCAGTCAGGCAAAAGTTACCCAGTTTGATTTCCATGGTCATGTTGATAGAGGATAGGAACAGAAAATGTAGCTTTTTATTTAAGGAAATAACTTTGTTTTCATCCCTGAAGCTCTTTGCTCTTAAATATGTCTATTCATAACAGATCTAGAACATATCTTGCCCCAGGACATATTCTCATGTGAAATATTCACAATAAGTTAGTGTAACTTGTCAATTGGGCTGCTAAATATGAAGTCTGTTTCCTACTCTTATATATTCGAAGTGAGTATTTTTGTTATATTAAGCTTCTGACTTGCTCTTTGTTCTGGGACTGCTCTCTGCCAGGATGTGTCTTAAAGAAAAGTTAATATATTCATGATTCCAAGTGCCTATTTTGTAAGGCAAAGAAAACTCATGTGTATTTCACAGAGACTCCTGATGTGTGGGTCCAGATGCCTAAAGACTTGTTAAGCTGTTCTGTTTCAAGTTATCCTGAAGCCATCTTCTCAATGAAGAGATTGTTGTATGGGAAAAAAAACCCACAAAAATGAAAAAAGAGGCTATTCAGAGATTTTTACAACAAGGGGGGGCAGTCACCATAATTTGTATTTTGTAAAAGACTTACAGACAGGCAGAGGAAGGTTAATGGTTTATGTTGGAAAAAATTAATGATTTCACATATGCCATAGAGGCTTTTGGTACAGGCAAACTCCAGGTAGGCTAACTAGAATAGACACTCCTATGTGATTTGATTATGTATGCATATTTGAATGTCTTTAGTTGGTATTAAGAAAGAAGAACAAAAATTAGGAAAGCTGTCAATTCTTGATCAAGACCTGGACAATTAGGACTAAATAATGTGAGGATGATTAGTATAGTGTATCAGTCAGAGCTTCCATTGCCATGAAAAATCTCTTGAGAGAACAACTTAAAGAGATTTATTTTGCCTTATGTTTTCAGAGATTTCAATTCATAATTAGCTTTCTTCATTGCTGTGAATCTATGGTGAGGCAGAACATTATGGTGGCAAGGACTTGTGGTGCAGTTAAGTTGCTCATCTCACAATGTTCAAAAAGCAGAGAATGGCAGGATGGGATGGGAAATAAAGTATGGGACATACCCCCTACTGATCTACTTCTTTTAACCAGGCTCCATCATTCACTATCTCCTTATGGTTATTTAAACTATTAAATATAGCAGTGGAGTAATTCATTAATGAAGACAGCATCCTCATGATCCAGTCACTTTGTCAAAGCACCTCTGAATACTGCTAGCATCAGAACAAGCTGAAAGGGATGTTTCACATACAAGCAATAAGATAGAGACAGCAGTTGGTTCATTATAAATTATGAGTTTGCAATGGATTCTAATTGAAGACTCAATTATAAGGACACTTATCTGTCGTCATGTGATCTTTGACCTAGGTGCAAAAAAATCCATTGAAAAAAAGACAGCATTTTCAACAAAATTGGATACCTACATGCAAAAGAAAGAAACTGGACCCTTATTTTTTCCCCTGAATGAAAATCAATTCAAAATGGATCAAATACATCAATATTAGACAAATGACCATAGAGTTCTTAGAAGAATTATTAGGGAATACCCTCAAATCAATTGGCCTTGGCCAGAATTTCCTCAAAAGAACCCTAAAGACACAAAGAACAAGTCCAACACTAAACAAGTGCACTATATGAAATTAAAAAGTTTTTGCACAGCATAAGGGACTGTTAATCAAGCAAAACCTATAGAATGAGAGAGCATCTTCATTAATCACACTTCCAATAAATGACTAATGTTCATAGTACATAAAGAGCTTCAAAATTAAATACCAAAGAAGTAAACAACCCCATTAAAATGCACTAAAAAGAGACTTCTCATAAGACAGAATTCAAATGTCACACAAACATCTTTAAAAATGTTCTACCTCCCCAGTCATTAGGGAAATACAAATTAAGACCACCCTGAGATATCATCTCAGTCCAGTCAGAATGGCTATGATCCAAATACAAATAACAGTAAATGCTGGCTGGTATGGATGTGGGTAGAAGGGGATCCTCATGCATTGCTGGTGGGAATGTAAACTCATACAAACCCTCTGGAGATCAATTTGGATGTTCCTTAAAAATGTAAAAATTTTAATTACATATGACCTAGCTATACTACTCCTGTATATATTATCAAAGAATACAGTGTACTCTGCAACAGAATCATGTGTAGAACCATGTTCATAGCAACCCTTTTCACACTTGCAAAAAAAATGGAACCAACCTAGATGTCCAACAATTGATGAATGATTATAGTAATTTGGTACATATATACAATGTCAGGAAAGATGAGCTAATGGAATCTGCCAGTAAATGGATGGAAGTGGAAGAAATCATATTGAGTGAAATAACCCAGATACGGAAAGACAAATGCTGTCTCTTCTCCCTTGTAAGTGAATCTTAGCATTAAACCTTCAGTTTGATGTAATCAAACAAAAACTCTTATAACACCCACAAAGGAAAAGGAACATAGGCCTATGGTGGTGATGGTGATGTAATGGTAGTGGTGGAAAAAGATCCCAAAAGATTAGAAACAAAAGAACAGGGTAAGACAGGTTAAAAAAAGCTTTTATGTAAGAAAAGTCTTAAAAGAGAGGGAAGAACAGGAATAGGACAAAATGGAGAGTGAGGTTAGCCTCCAGGTAACCAACCACCTGCTTACTAGCCCCTAATTATCCCCATCTCTTCTGTCCCTCTCAACGACAGGGAACACATACCCAGAACTGTAAACCAGTCTAAACAACAGTGGATGGGGGAAAAACTGACATCAGACAAGATCGAATTCCTCAATACTAACCATAAATAGCAGAGAGTAAACTTCCATGTAAGCACATTTCATTCTACCTTTAGATAAGGAAAGATCTCAACACTTAAACAAGAAGCAACCTAGTGTAATGGAAGAGCAGTGAAAGACAACAGCAATCAATCACAATTCAGAGTACCAGCAACCCTGAAACACATAACCAGAATCAGACCAACCAAATCTCTTCCCATCTTAAGGCTCAGGGAATCCTATGGAAGAGGGAGCTGTAAGATTCTAAGAGTCTAAAGATGGGGAAGTCCACCGCTGGTCAAGATATTCTGCTCAAGGTAGGGCTGCCGCATCCCAGAAGTCACTGCAATGAGACTTATCCTCACCAGACCTGCACAATGGCTTACTCAGACCTGCACCAGACCTGCACAATAATTACTCAGAAGAAATAATAATAATGGGACCCTTAGGAACTAGGGCTAGACAGGTAAGGAGAGTGTCCCTGTCAGTGGTCTACCCAAGGAAGGGCCACTTAGTTTGCCACAGAGGCCTGAGACACCACTAGAGTAGAAAAGTCCAAGGGAAGCCTGGGGCCTGGTGTCCACCCAAACAGACAGACAGGAGGGTGGGAGAAGAGGGATACATTGGCAAAGAGAGGGGAGAGAGGATAAAGGGGGGAAGGGAAGGAAGGAAGGAGGGGGCAGGGACAATCACTCAGTATACTTATAAAACTAGAAAAAATAAAAATTAAAAAAATAAATTATGGGTTTGATTCCTGAGTTAACTGTTGTAGTTTCTCAGAGCTCTGTTTTCACATATGGTCTTGTCATTGTCCATTTCTCTCTGTTTTGGTTTCATTACGTGTTGCTGTGATAAAATACTCAACATAAGCAACTGAAGGGGAAAAGTTTAATTATAGCTCACAGGTCCAGGTTATAGTCCATAATTTCAGGGAAATTACAGTGGCAGGGATTCGAAGTATATGGTCACAAAATTTCAACAGCAAGAGCAGAAAGCAAAGACAATGCATGAATGCTTACCAGTTAGCGTGCCTATGCTCCTTGATACAGTTCCAACCACCCGCCTAGAGAATAATCCTGTCCTCAATGGACTGAATCTTCCCACATCAATTATACAATCAAGACAGTCTCTCACAGGCATATCCAGAGACCAGCCTTAATCTAGAGAATCATTCTCAAATGTGCCTGGAGTTCTGCCTTCTAGGTATCAGGTTGACAATTAATAGTAACTACCATATTCTCTAAATTGGAAAATACAACACTTAATTTCTCTTTCATGAATGATTCTATCACATAATTGGAGGTTTTCATATGACCTGAATATACGTTTGGAAGTAGTCTCTTTGATTTATGATGTAGCTGGTGCTGTGTTGTGCCCTGAAGATCCCGCATCAGAATGAGGCGAGTCACTATACTGGCTGCCCTCAGGTGGAAGTCTTCTCTTAGGAGGAATTGCCGTCCATTGAAGGAACTTCCTTGTTTAAGGTGTTGATTTTGAAGGATAGCCAATATCTAGTGACTGACGAGTGCAAGAGGCATACAGACCCAGATTCTTCTGCCCAACTTGGGACAACTTTGAAAAACCATGTTAGTTTTAAGGTTCTTGTTAGAAATCTTTGTTTAAATGGCATTACCAGTTCAACTTTCCTCTTAATCAAATTCTGCTTTTTCTTCAAGTTTAGATCCTCAGAGCAGTACACACTAAACTTCCTATTTGTTCATCTTTATCACAGACTCTGCTTCCAAGGGGACATTACCTGCAACAATTCTTCTTTAAATTATCCTAATTTAAGTCTACCATCTGTTTCCTGCTGGGACCCTGACTGGCACAGGATATTACATTTATTAGTTATCCCATTAAATGTAGGTTCATGATTCGCAACAGGACTTTTTGTTTGTTTCTTTGTTTTTCACATAGACCAGGGGATTTGAGTTTGTTCTGATGGTGTGATAGGAATGTGTTTAACTTACTTTGTATTTGTGTTTTTAAAAATTTTTTATTAGTCACAGTCAATCTCTGATTCTGTGTTCCTTTGCATATTCCTTTTCTTCCACTCCTTCCTTTTGTCTCCTCTCTCCTCTCTTCTCTTCTCTTCTCTCTCTTCTCTCCCTCAGTGCATTTGTCTAGGGTTTGCATTTTAGTGAAAGTGAAGTACTATGCAGACAAGGGACAGATGCAACATAGCTTTGTTTGGACTTGCACAAAGACTGTCACAGGCAGCTGAGGTGCCCTAATAGGATGAGAAATTTACAAAACAGCTTGTCTGCTGCTATGCTGCAAGCCTTTTGTACTGTCCTTTATGTAAGTATTTTTGAAGAACATGCACCAAGAACTTTAAAATCTTGGTTTATGGCAATTTTCATAGCATTTGGAGTCTTTTGGTTCTTGGGTTGATTTCATCACTTGCCAGACATCATCACAGGAAAGAAAACAGGGTCATCACTCAAGTGTCATTGAAAAAAACACACCCAACTTCCTTGTGCTCTCAAAAGAAATTTATCTGCAGAGTTTGCCTGTCACTGAGATTATATTATAGCTGCCTATTTTCAAACTCTATCGTTCCCCCTTACATATTCTGAGGTCTTAGGAAGTTGTTTATTTGTCTATTCTTCAGTTTTCTCATTTGTCAAAAGGATAATATGAGCTGGAGAGATGGCTCAGGGGTTAAGACTCTGTCTTGCAAGCAGAAAGTCCTGAGTTTGTATCCCAGGTCCCATATAAAAACGCCAGGCAGAAATGGCAGTGGTCTGCACTTCTGACCCTGGTGGACAAAGCCTGGAAAATTCCAGAACAAAGTAAAAAGGAGGTAGAAGCATTCCAGGATGATTCCAAAAGTCACCCTTGGTCCAGCACAAGGACATGCAGTGCCATCTCTCTCTCTCTTTCTCTCTCTTCTTTCTCTCTCTCTCTTTCTCTTTCTCTCTCTTTCTCTCTCTCTCTCATACACACACAATAAATAAATAAAATATTTTTAAAAAGGATAATAAGTAGCTGATGAAATAGTTGTGTAAATTAAATGAGTTCATCTATATGAAATCTATAGAATAGTGCCCTATATGTACTATCATATTGCTAATATGATATCAGATTCATTGTTTGTTATATAGAATTTAAAAATTCTTACATTGTTACAAGTGCCAATATAGCCTTTTCATTTATTTTTCTATAAGAAGAAAAATTATAGTGTGCACACTATGTCTGAAGAATAGGCCAAAGATTTGCATCTTTCTGTAGTGTTATTGAATAATAATAAATTCACAAGACATGGCACTTTCAAAGACAGTGATTTGCCATGCAATTCCACTCTTTTTAATCCTTGATGAGTTGAACATATTCCTTTTATTTCAGTCTTAATTACTAATATTTACCTTCAGATCATGCATAACATTACAGTAAATATATCTATATCATCTATATTTGAATCTATATACAGCTATAACTACATATGTATGTTGCAGAATGGCTGTAAAGGCTTAAGAGGCCACAGCAGAAGTCAATGGGCTTGAGTTATGCTGACAGAAGTGTAAATAAGGTCTGGTACAGGGTAAAAGCTGAGAATGCACAAATTTAAGAACAAAACTACAGAGTAATGTCCAATTATGGTGGCAAAAGGGCAGCAACAAGTCCAGATGAAGAACCACATGTGTAGATGTAATTGTTACTCTTCTCTGTTGCTGTGAGAGAACACCCAAAGTCAAGCAACTTAAAGGAGAAAGGGAGATTTATTCAGCTTTTGGTTCCAGAGGGGAGAAGCAGTCTTTCATGGTGGATGTGGCATGGCTGGAGGCACAAGCTGGAGGAGGCCTAGGCCATCACAGACATCTTAGAGGTTAAGACCTGTAAGACTGCTGCTACAAAAGAAGACTTCTCCAGAAGTAGGGTGGGACTAATCCACCTCAAGGTCCACCCCCTATGACTGCCTTTCTCCAGCAAGACTCCACCTCCTAAAGGTGCCATGATCTTCCCAAACACATGAGACTATGGGGGACATATTTCAAACCATGACAAATAGATCTATATTAGTGAACACAAGGCAAGGATGTGGCATATGAGAAAACCCTATGAACAGTGGGGAACAAACAGAGCTGAAGTCCTGGGACATTCCAGAGTTCTTTTCCTGTTAATCCTTAATTCACATACCAGACAGTCAGGCGACAGGTTTGTGAAAGACCATCACTATTGCAATGCTGGGTTTCCACCTTTTTATGGGGTCCAAGTGAGGAAGCTATACCCTTTCCTTGCTTTGGTGTGTCCAAAAAGTTCTAGGGCCTGATTTACCTGATAAGAATTTAGTGTTCCAATTTACCCCAATAAATATATAAGGTGACACCCATTCTGCTCCCAGGAATAAGCCACTTAATAGTATATGCTGTTTTAGTGTTGCCAGATAGACAGATTCATTCACAGATCTTCTCAGGTGTAGACTTATCCTTCATCTTCAAAATGAAATCAAAAGCTACTTATAAATAGGAGTCTCTCAGACAAGAAACAATCAGAAAAACTATTGTTTTATACAATGTGAAGTAACTTACATAAAGCACAGCCTGATCTTAATATAGGTAAAAATATACTCATATTTTTATCCAATATTCTCTAACTAAAAAAGTATTATGACAAAACATAAGAAAGTTTAAAGACAAAAGACTTGCTTCATTTCATCCCAGATAAAAATTTAGTACTTACAGCATTTAAGAGTATTATGAGAAGAAGAATAAAGAACTCAATAGATATGGGCAAAATATAAAGGTAATTTACAGAAGCAGGAGTACTCGATAAATGTATGGAAAGATTAGGAACTTCACTAATAATACAGAAAATATAAATGAAAACAAAAATAAGTTATTTGCTGTCCATTTTTTCATGATGCTTGTTTAGGCCACTACAGTCACCAGGAAGGTAGAGAAAGTAAGAGCAGATGGAGAGGAAGCAGGGTTAGGCTTCAAGCCTCAAGGTCTTCTCTTCTGTGATATGCCTTCCTCCAGCAAGACTTTGCCTCCTAAATGTGCCACAACCATGACAAATAGTAACATCAGCTAAGGATGGAAACACCTGAGGCTGTGGTAGACAATTCACATTCAAGCCATGGCAGGCAGTCTATCAAGGGCACTGGCAATAGCTTGCAATGTTTTGGAAGTCTCTGTGACCTCTCTGACCAACAGCTTGTAGAGAGGTATCTCATGTTTGATATTGGAATTTTCACTTAATCTTTGGTTTCTGGGAAGAGCATTATCCAGTCATTCAGGTGCCTCTCTTCAACACTTTTTATTTAATTATGTTTTTGATAGACATGAGGAAGGGTAGGTTTTCGTATGGGATTTTATACATATTTAGTTTTTTCTTCCATTTTTTTTGTACTTTTACAAACATATTGAGTATTCATCCCAGCTTCCCTCTCTCCCCACTCCCTCCCATTCTCTCCCTTCCTTTCATCATTTTCTCCCACTTCCTCCCACCTTTCTGCCTATTTGCTTCTGTGGACCCCAGGGTTCACTCTGACTTATCTTCTGTGGGGCTCAAGTCTCTGTGGTATATCAAGTTACCTCTCTTTAGGCCACTGCACTGATATGTGCATTTCCCTTCATTCATCCAGCTATAAATATAACAACAGCTACCTACAGAGCAGTTTAATGTATTGTCTTCCTATTTATAGGTTTATTGGCTTTCTTATCGATCAATATACATACTTATATTGATTAAACCCTCCCTGCTCCCCAACCTTTGCCCTGTACTCCCCCCAATTCTCACCTAAGCCCTTTTCTTGTTATTCCTTCCCTCTATTGTCATGACCATCATTTTGTTATCTCCACTCCTTTTTTGTCATAGAAAACACAGATCATTTATTACATGGACTTAAGAATCAACACAAATCAATTTCAGGCACTTCTTGAGTACATACTATGCAAATTTTCTACCAAAGAAGTATTATCTAGCAGGCAATACCATAAAGACTTACATTTTTACTTTTAGAATAATACAAAGGGCTAGATAAAAAGAAATACTGGATAAGTAATTCAACTGTATCCTGTTACGCTTCTTCACAATTTCAAACTGCTTTGGGGTTGAATACCAGCACTCCATTTTTTAAGCATCTGTTTTATTTTTAAAGTATTTAAGACCTGTTTTTCTCCCTCGCCTTGTATGGTCCCTTTCTAGCTTACTGGGCTTTATAAGCATTGCAATTTAAACACAGGAGTTTAAGAATTTGAAGACAGGAGCTAGGTGCTGTGTGAAGGAGAACATATAACAATTGGTCATTTGCACTGCCGACTTCTAAAGTGAATTATTATTTTTATAAGCTGAATTACTTATATAGCTTAGATACTTTCTTTCACTTTCCATATTTACTTTTTTCCATCTTTTGATGAACTCATTAGGGAAATGGAAGATGAAAATGAATGGCACACTTAGTTGCTTTTTCAACTCCATCCATTTTGCTATTCAACTCAATTAATTTTAATGTCATATACCCTGTTTTCAACTTCTAAAAATCTTTTTATAGCAATATGTTTTGCTTTTCTGGTTAAATTTTTTTAAATTCTTAGCTGGCATGGGTATCATTTGAAATATTGTGATACAGCCTTATATTTTATATAGATTCACATTTGTTATTTAACCTTCTAAATGAATTTGTGTCCCCTGCAATAAACAATTCCTAAGTAGGACAACAGTCTTATAGAAAACTGGAGGTGAGATAGATTACATTACTTAACTGAATTAGCAAAGACTTATAATATTTGCTTTTTCAAATGGAAATGATTTACCCTATTAAGTATGGGAAAACATTATAAAAAAGGCTACAGAATTTTTAAAGAGCAGGAAACATTTCACTTTGTCTGGAAATAAGACTAATACTGGGGTAGTTTCAGGGAGATTAAGCTAGAACTGTATCTTATGGAAATTATATTGAAAGGATTTTAATATTGGTGACAATATTTTATAAGTAGCTTGACAATGAGTTGATGCTGAAAATGTTTCAGTGAAAGAATAGCATAATCAAAGAAATGCTTAAGAAAAATTCTTCTAGCTTCACTATGCAGAATGGATTGGAGAAGTAGCCAAAAGCAATAGAAATACTGGGCAGAGCACTGAATTAGTTCAAGCAAGATGTAATGAGTGTTTAAACATACTGGAAAAGGAAATATTTCACACTCTACAAAATTTGGATATTTAGATTACAAAGTAGCATATGCCAAGGAATTGTTATGTTTTCATGTTCTAACAGTTAAACAATGTGCAATACCAGTTTCTACTAATAAAATTTTGTGTCATCAGAAATGTCACTTTGTTAGTTAGTTCATTTCCTTACTGCTCTCACAGATAATTGACAAAGCAATTTCAGAGAAGAAGTATTTATTCTGGTTTGTAATTTGGGGAGTATAGTCTATCATGATAGGAAAGGCATAGTGGGAGGGGTTGCTTTCAGCTGTGGAAGCAGGAGGATGACGCTATCTACTCACAACTGGGTGGAACAACAAGAAGAAATGGGACAGAAAATATGGCCAGGCTATAAATTTAAAGTCCTATCCCCAAGCATTCCTGTAGCTAAGCTCTACCTCTTAAAGGTTCCACAACCTCTTCAAACAATGCTACTAGCTGGAAACCAAGTGTTAAAACACATCAATCTATGGAGAACAGATTATATTCACACTACAGCATTTATTCTTGCTGTATTAAAAATGAATTTGCTTTTTTCCCCTTCCAAACATTCTTTTAAGAATTTCTTATAACATTTCAATAAATGACATTCACAGCATGTATGAAATTAGAATTGAATCATTTGCCAAATTCCTGGAAGACCTAACCTTTAGATAAGTATTCCTTAAAATGAAATTCTAATTTCTAGAATCCTCACTTAAATTGTATGTCTTTCACTTTTAGCATGTTTCAAAATAATTGTACAGATTTTGCTTCTTGAATAGTTTCTGAGAAAATCTGTATTCTGAAGTTTTTTTTAACTAAAGAGACCTGAGGAAATTGAACTTAGAGAACTTTAATGTAACTCCCTCACCCAACTAAAGCAGATGTGCTGAAAAATGCTAAGGTGTGCATAGGATAAAATGTTTAATTTGCTTGGTAAAAAGCACATCTAACAGAATTAATTTTTTCAATTTGATCTAAATATCGATACTGAAAAAGCTGGGGGTGAAGACTTGGAATATATATTTATAATTTATGCTTATTTTCTGAAAATATGTTCAATGGTTTGGTATGACCTGACTGATGGGAAAAGACATATAACATCTTGAGAATTTTCACAAGTAAATTACTAGTTTGTCAAAAAGCAACTACTGAAAGCAATGATTTTTCTAAAGAGATTTCTTGAAGGTATTGTAATATTTTGAAAGTATAATTTGTGTTTTTCTACTGTCTCAGCAATCTTAGCATGACTTAGGTAATTGTATTGGTTTAAGATGATCTTTTTCTGCTGTTACCCCATCAAGACTACATTGAAGACTTGATTGGCAGAAAATGCTTTGTGATGCTCACAGTCATTCTGCAGGCAAGACTCAGCTTCTTATAGTCTCTTTCCCCTTAGTCTGAGTCATTTTGACTTTATTTCCCTTGCATAAAAGTTTCTCCACAGGGTTACCTACAGCATGGCATTTGGCTTTACTCCAAGAAGTAACATTCCAGTTGGACACCACAGAAATTTACAACCAAATGTCAGATGTGTTCCATCACATCTGCCATTTTTCTATTAATTTGCTGGAATTAGATAGTGAAACCCAGTTCACACTCAAGAGTCACGCCATTTGGGTAAGTTTCCTATTATGGGTTATGGCAAATTACTGAATGTCTAGTGTCTTAATAGTCAGTAGTAAGAGGTGGATCTTATTGGGTTTAAGTCAAAGTAACAATTTGCTTGCATTCTTTCTGGAGGATCTTGAAGGGATGATTTGAATTCATTTGTCTTTTCTACCTTCTGAAGTGATTTGCATTCCTTGCTCTGTGACCCCTCATTCCATTTCAGAAAACAGCAGCAGAACCAAGTATTATGGTGTACTGTCAGGTTCTGTGACCTGTATGCTTACCTCACTATCCTGGTAGGTACCAGAGTAAGATCATCAGGAATTGAATCAGGCTGGGTCAAGAGGGAATCTTAGAAAAGCTGAAACCAAGTCAAGTTTATTATGGAATCTAATCCCTTATATACCACGAAACAGGGGCTGACATCTGTACACTGCACAGAGTGATGACGTCAATAGTGGCAGACGGACTACGGATGCAAGGTCAACAATAGGTGGGACCTAACAATACAGCCCTGCTAATCCTTGGACGTATGTTAATATGCCCTAATGTCCCCATTCATTGTGGGGAAATAACAGGCTGCTAATAGATCAGGAACATGGTGATACAATTACAGTGATAAAGCTCTGTGCCCATCCTTTAGACTTGCTAATCAATGTCTAGATGCCTTCCAAAGACCAGGAAGAAATATGTAAAAACACCTCTGCCCTAGACATTTCGAGACAGGACAAGATCTATCCCTGCCCCTTGCAGGAAAAGTCAACAGGAGTCAGCCTACAAGTATACTGGCATAGGAGGCACACAGCTAGGCTGGCATAGGAAGCACACTACAACTGAGACCATGAGGAATGCCCTTGGCATCCATCTTCACAAAATGGAAATCTTGAGCTTGAGTGTGCCCTACAGTGCACACCTGTAATCTCAGCATTTGGAACCTTATATGGAAGGATCACTTGACCCCAGTAGTTCCAGATCTGCTAAAAGAACATACAGAGGATGTCTTGAAACAAAGCAAAATCAAAACATAAACAAAACTCTGATATCATAATACCCTATCTTCTTCTTGATTCTGTTTTAAGATCTTTTCCCTTGAATTCTGACAGAAGATGCCTTGCTCTATTCCATTTAATCACCTTGTGATTACTGTGAGTTCACCTGGATATTCCAGGGCATTTTCTCAGTTCAAGATCTTAGATTATATTTACAAACTCTCCTTAGTTGACTAAGGTAAATGGTTCATAGTTTTTAGCAATAAGGGTGTGGAAACCTTTCAAGGAGTGGGTGGTGGTTATTATTCTACTTATTCCACATTCATTAAGGTTTCAGCACAGATTTTCTTTCTTCCCAGTTGAACCTCTTTCACTTTCCAGTATGTATCCATTCTACAAGAATATCCAAGTAAATTTTCTGCACATCTTAAAGCATTTTCCTCTGTGAATCCAATTTGTGACATAGAGTGGTCCAGTAGGTGAGGATGAGCCTGGGCATGGAACTATACATTTGCATTATAATTAATCAGAATCTCTGTGAAGAGCATCCTAGCTTTTTGCTATGAAGGAGAATTCCTTATGTATTAGTCAGGGTTCTCTGAAGAAACAGAATCTATAGAATGCAATATATATAAGTAAGTAAGTTAAAATAACTCATAATAAAACATAGTGTCCTTCAAAGTAGCCACCTGCAGCCACCTCGCTCTTAATCGAAATGTTCCACAAAGCCAAAAGATCCCAAGAGGGTCTCAAGCCCTTGCTACACTGGAGGGTCCACGATTCTGCACTCCTACGTCAGTGAAGAACAAGGTGGTGGAAAAGACAAAGCTCCGAATCAGTCAAGCATTGAAGCAGCAGCAGCAGCAGCAACAAAGAAGACCACGATGCTCTAAAAGTGAACAATGGTCACAAAGTGGACTCCATAGCAAGTGGACACAAGATAAGGGAAGAGCAAGTCCCTCCTCCTTGCACCTCCTATTATCTGGTCTACCACTGAAAATACCGCCCATTATGGGCTGGGTTCTCTATAGCAATCAATCAAGTACCTTCAGACTTGTTCAGAGATCATTCCAACCATTAACCTTCCACAGCTGCCCCCAAACAGTCTACAACTGTCAAGTTGACACCTTAGTTCTCCAGAGACTCGGGTCTTACTCAAGAAGCATAGGGCTCAGTTTCTCCTTGACTACCTCACATAAGAGACTCTCCTTTGTGTGGCTGCTAACCAAATATTCAAAGGACTTTAAAGAGGAGTATCACATGTTGCGTTTCCTGGAAGGCAGATTAGAAGAGGAAGAGTAGTCTACAGAAGGATTCCTTGGGAGTTCTGGGAAACATAATGCTGCGGTTACTTTGCATTGTTGTCGATAAAATTATCACAAAACAGCTTAAGGAAACAAATGGTTTGTTCTCTTTTACAATAGTCTGGTTACAGTTCCTTGTCCAGTTTGTCAGAAGAATCCGAACCAACCAGGGGTCCAGGGAACTGGCCACACCATATCTATATAATGACTGAGAGAGGGAAAATCCTTACTTGCCAGACCAGAATGTCTGGCCAAGTACACAAAAGAATGCCAACTTCCTCAAACAGCTATCTGTATTTTATTCATCTATCCAGGGCCTAGTTCCACCTGCCGTGGGTTGGGTCTTCCCCTGTCACCTTCACAATCTCCTGCAGACTCATTCTGAGTTTAACTCAACTACTAATTCTTTGTAAATGTGCTGAGAACTCAAACCCTCACCCATCAAGTTGACACCTGTATCTAATGATACATACAGACCACCTTCTAAGCAGATAAACATAGGGAATAGCTTAGGAACCTTGGACCCCCATTTGTCTTGGGCTAAAGCACTCTCCTGCCATTTCTGCTAATAAACGTAACAGCTTAGATCCTTTGCTTGCATGTACTCTTCTCTGCATACATATCCTTCTCTGGCTAATGGACCTGGTAACCCTCATCTCTCCAACCTGTATCGGAATACTTGTGTACCCTTCTCTAGACAATGGGATATGTTTCTCTTACCTTAATAACCATCAAACTTGGACAGTTGCTATTAAAACATACAGAACATCCAGGTCTGAAGAAAAGAAAAGCCAATATGTCATGAAATGGCTTTGGATGTATGTGCAATATGGCTAAAATATGTGCTAAAGTAATTTTGGTGGGAAATGCCCTATTTACTATTTAATACCTATACATAACTGAGTGTGTACATGATTAAAATCATTTGCATTGTGGGAATGTATATGCACAGTAGGAAAAATGACTAGTAACTTCATTTATCAATCAAATTAGAGAATCACTCATACTATACCTCTTAAAAAATGAATCTTAGGGGCTGGAGAGGAGGCTCAGGGGTTAAGCCTCTGCCTTGCAGGCGGAAGGTCCTGAGTTCGGATCCTATACCCCACGTATAGACGCCAGGCGGAAGCGGGGGGTGGCCTGCGTTTCCGGTCTTGGTAGGGCGGAGCCTGTGAATCCCGGGGCAGAGTAAACAAGGAGGAGGCGGTACATGATGGTTCCCAAATTCGTCCGTGGTTCTACACATACATACATACACACACACACACACACACACACACACACACACACACACACATACACATGCACAATTGAATAAATAATAAAAAAATTTTAAAAAATTGAATCTTTTTTCCTTCAAAAACCCCATAAAAAGAGATTCCAACTACAACCTGGTATTCTTGAGTCTTTTCACTCATATGGCCCACTGCTCCTTTGTAATGTATCTTACATTTGCTATCACTTTTGCTTTGAATAAAAGTTTTCTTTGTGAGGTTCAGGCCTCTGTGGCATATCAAGTTGCCCCACAAGTGTAGACATGCAGAATGAACCCTGGGGTCCATAGAATCATATAGGCAGAAGGGTGGGAGAGAGTGGAAGGACTGATGAAGAGAAGGGTAGGGATGGGAGGGAGGGGGATGGACGGAAGCAGAGATGAGTACTCAATATCTTTGTAAAAGTAGAAAAATAAAAAAAATTAATTAAAAAGAAATGGAAAAATATGTTTCTAATTTACAGCCCCCTCCAGAAAAAGATTTATTTCTATTTTTGAAAATCCATGTGTGCTTTTATTTCATTTTGAATAAAAGTGCAAGAGTCAGGAACTACTTACCCCAAATCCCAAAAGCTGATAGCACCCTCTCCATCTGCTTGCTTAACTACAGGAGGCTTTGCATTTCCTGCTGATTTGAGGTTGATATATGGATGGCCTTCATTCTTCCACATTTTTGGTTGAGGTTTGTTGCCCCTGAGTACAACATGCTGTCAAGATAGCAGAGAGCTGTAGACATAAGGTAGAGAGATATCTGTGGAGAGTTTAAGGTGGGACCCTTGAGCTGGTATGGAGCTGCCCATGGTAGCTACTAGTGGACTTACAGGTGGGCCAAGTTGTGTAACATAGGGCATAAGAAGTATGTAGCATGATAACCCAGAAGGTACAACCTGGAGAACTGCAATTTGTAATTGTCCTGCATAGGTTAAGACTGAAACCTTTGCTTTAGCTATTTGAGCAGTGGATAGAATTGATTGGTTACATTATGTGGTGGTTATAGAGCGCCACCTACTGGAAACCATGCACTAAATAGTAGAATGGTATTGTCAAACTTTGGTGTGAAACTAAAAGCTGAGCATGGTGCCTCATGCCTGTAATCCCAGCACTAGGGAGGTAGAATCAAGAAAATCATATGTTTGAGACCAGCTTCAGCTACATAGTGAGTTCAAGACCAGCCTGGGCCACATGAGATTGTCTTAAGGAAAAAAAAATAGGAAAAAAAAACTTTCCAAGGGACATTTATTAATTTGTCTAGGATAGGATGTCATGACAGTACATCACTGATTGGTATATTAAACAGCAAGAATTTATTGTTTGACATTTCTGGAGGCTAGAAGGCTTGGCTCAAGGGGCCGACAAGGATGTTTTCTGCTTTCTCTTTCCTTGGCTTACAGAGATGACTGCCTTCTCCTCATGTCCTCACATGACATTTTCTTGGTGTATGTGTACTCTCAGTGTCTAGTTCCTTTTTCATTTTTATAGTACTTGAATTAAACCCAGCGTCATAGCTATGCTAGTCATTACTACTGAGAAATATCCTCAGTCCTCTTCCCCTTTGAAGGACATTAGTCAGATTGAGGCTCTGCTCTTAAGACTTCGTTAAATCTTAATCAAATCTATAAAGGTTTTCTCTTTAAATATAACCACACTGATGGATAGGACTTTTCAACATGTGAGTTCTTAGGGGACACAGTTGTGTCCTTATAAGTGGCATTCACATTACTTTATAAGAATCAATTTCTAGACTTAATTCTGGCTTGTAATATTCTCTAAAAATAAGAGTATGGATAGTTATGATGTTCATTTTTTCCAATTCTCTTTTAATTGGTGCTCTTCTCTAAAATCATGAACTATAGGTCTGTCTTTTACCTATATCAATTGTTACTGAGGAAAAATTCCCTGGGATGTAAAAGCAGCCTGGATATTAACATAGAGACAATTTGATCTTTGACAGCTATGAACAAGTTTCCTTTACCAAAATACCATGAGCTT
This sequence comes from Typhlomys cinereus, assembly GCA_023101885.1. Taxonomy (NCBI): domain Eukaryota; kingdom Metazoa; phylum Chordata; class Mammalia; order Rodentia; family Platacanthomyidae; genus Typhlomys; species Typhlomys cinereus. The sequence continues at coordinate 4,118,290 of JALPQD010000158.1, read as the reverse complement.
GCTATTATATCTTATGCTTTTCCCTGTTACATACATTGCTTTTAAAGATAGATTCAGAAACTGTAGTAAACTCAGGAGTACTTTGACTTGTATTGGGATATTTTAGATTTAGCTTTATATTTTAAGAAGAGAAGCAGAAATGATGGCAAATTTCCTTTGTCAATATCAATGAGGGGATGGAAGACAAAAGTACTTTCAAGAATATGTTTATCTACATCAACATACACACATATTGGATATTGAATGAATATATACTCATTTATAAAGAAGAATTCCTCAATGAAAAGAGGAGAGTAAATGAAATATGATGTCATAGCTTATTCCAACTCAATGACAATTTATAATGAGGGTTCATAGTTTATCTTTCTCAGAATATGAAAATTCAAAAATTAATTTGTTATGGGAAATATCAATCTTTTATTAAACTTATTTCTTGTGCATTTCATTCATCCCAATCTAGGTTTCTATTTTTAGATCCAAATTTTTACTAAAAATCATTCAACTTATATAAGCAAAAGATAATTATAAAAACATCACAGTAATTCAATATTTGAATGTTTCTAGCCTTTCATATATATGGTATTACACAAGGTACCTGTAAATGAAAGACTAACAGAAATGATATACTATTTAATAAATTTCAATAAAGGAGAAAGTGAAAAAATTAAATAGCATAATGAATCTTTTTGTAAATCATGTACTTTCTAGTTCTTTTTTTAATTCAGAAATTTGCTTTACTTAAAAGTAGCAGCTTTCCAGGGAAATTTGCAGAAGAAGGGGCAGTAAGATTCTAAGAGCCTAAAGATTGGGAGGAGCAACAATATGCAAAATACTCCACACAAGTTAGAGCCGAAGTAATCATAATAGGACTTTGCATGACCTGTGCAATTACCAACATATCATTGACCCCTCAAAGTCTAGCATGGATCACAGGCACTGCGATCCTTAGAGACAAGGGATTAACAGCCACAATAGTGTTCCTATACTAAGGGGAGCACAAAAAAGGGCTCTAGGCAATGCCACTGAGTCCTTACACGTCATCAGAGAGGAAGATCCAGAGGGAAGTTTGACATGCATAGTAAAGAATGCTCCAGAAGTCGCCGCCGCCAGCTTGTGCTCCTTGTTCTCTTGCCGCTCCGTCGCCGCTTCCTCCGCCAACACAATGGAAGAAGAAATTGCCGCGCTCGTCATCGACAATGGCTTCGGCATGTGCAAGGCTGGCTTTGCTGGTGACGACGCCCCCAGGGCCGTGTTCCTCTGCGTCATCGGGCGCCCCCGACACCAGGGCGTCATGGTGGGCATGGGCCTAGAAGGACTCCTACGTGGGGGACGAGGCCCAGAGCAAGCGGGGCATCCTGACCCTGAAGTACCCCATGGAGCACGGCATCGTCACCAACTGAGATGATATGGAGAAGATCTGGCACCACACCTTCTACAATGAGCTGCGTGTGGCCCCCGAGGAGCACCCGGTGCTGCTGACCGAGGCCCCCCTGAACCCCAAGGCCAACCGAGAGAAGACGACCCAGATCATGTTCGAGACCTTCAACACCCCAGCCATGTACGTGGCCATCCAGGCTATGCTGTCCCTGTACACCTCTGGGCGTACCACCGGCATCGTGATGGACTCGGGTGACGGGGTCACCCACACGGTGCCCATCTATGAGGGCCTACGCCCTTCCCCACGCCATCTTGCGTCTGGACCTGGCTGGCCAGGACCTGACAGACTACCTCATGAAGAGCCTGACCGAGCAGGGCTACAGCTTCACCACCACAGCCGAGCGTGAGATTGTTCGCGACATCAAGGAGAAGCTGTGCTACGTCGCCCTGGACTTCGAGCAGGAGATGGTCACTGCTGCATCCTCCTCTCCCTGGAGAAGAGCTACGAGCTGCCCGACGCGCAGGTGATCACCATTGGCAATGAGCGGTTCCGGTGTCCAGAGGCCCTATTCCAGCCCTCCTTCCTGGGTGTGGAGTCCTGTGGAAACCACCTTCAACTCCATCATGAAGTGTGACGTGGACATCCTCAAGGACCTGTACGCCAACACGGTGCTGTCCGGTAGTACCACCATGTACCCGGGCATCTCGGACAGGATGCAGAAGGAGATCACGGCCCTGGCTCTCAGCACCATGAAGATCAAGATCATCGCTCCCCTTGAGCGCAAGTACTCCGTGTGGATCGGCGGCTCCATCCTAGCCTCTCTGTCCACCTTCCAGCAGATGTGGATCAGCAAGCAGAAATATGACGAGTCAGGCCCCTCTATCATCCACCGCAAATGCTTCTAGACAGACTGAGCAGGTGCCCAGCATCTGCTGCATGAGCTGATTCCCAGGTACCAGTTTGCCCTGGCAAATGCACCTCATGCTAGCCTCAGAAACTGGAATAAGCCTTTGAAAGAAATCTTTGTCCTTGAAGCTTGTATCTGGTATCAGCACTGGATCGTAGACCTTGTTGCTGATTTTTGAGCTTGTATTCAAGTTAACTGTTCCCTCGGTATATGTTTAATACCCTGTGCATATCTTGATTTAAATCCTTAGTCCATGTGGCTCAGTCACTCGGGGGCTGAGGCGAGCACGCCCCAGAAATCCCCACCTGGTGGGCGCGAGTGCCTGTGCAGGGTGTGAGCCGCTGGGGTCCCAGGGCTCCCTGCGGCTGGCAAGGCTTACGGAACCAGTTACTCGATCTTGTAGATCTAACGGGTTGGAGAGTCCCGGCCCTGGGACAGCTTCTGTTTCCCTCCTGACCGCGTGGGTGTCACTTGCCTTGAGTTGGGAACGTTTGCATTTACACCTGTAAATTTATTCATCCTTTTAATTTATGTAAGGTTTTTTTTTGTACTCAATTTCTTTAAGAGATGACAACAAATTTTGGTTTTGTACTGTTAAGTTAGAACATTAGGCCCCAGCAACACGTCATGGTGTAAAGAGAAATAAAGTGCTACGTCATCAAGAAAAAAAAAAGAACTTTGCTCCAGAATGGGGGGTGGGGAATACTGGGAAAAAAGGAGAGGGGGGAAGGAAAGGAAAAGGGGGGAGGAAACAAGAGGGTCCAGGGAGGGGTGGAGGGAGGGAGGGGAATGGGGTGCTTATTAACTTTGTATGAGTGGAAGAAAAAAAGTAGCAGCTTTCATATATGGAGCAATAGCCAAAATAATTCTTTGTTTTCAACTAATTTGACGATTGTGACCAAATTGTCTTATCAACTGATACATTATTGAAAATTAAAGATCAAGAGGATAATTGGTTATTGGCATATAACTTCCAAGTGATTTCCTATAATGAATTTTTTCTATTTATTTCTTTATCTAGATAAACAAAGGTCTTTAATTATCACATCTATAAACATAAAAGAAATTTAATATTTTTTAAAAGTACCAGGTATAATCTAGATATATAATTCAGAGGTAGCATGAATGCGGAATATATGCAAGACCCTGAGTTCTATATGAAGCACATTTAGAAAACAACATTACTAAGTTGCTTTTTAGTCTATCTCATGAATGACTTAACCTGTGTATATCTCTGATACCTCAGTAGAGATAAAGAGTGATAACGGGGAACAGTTCTTGCCCCTGTCCTCTCTTGGTCTTTTCTCTTCTTTTTCTTTACTTCTTTTTAATAAAAACTCAAAAACAGAAAAGCACAACCCAGATGAATTTTCTACTACCTCTAGGCCACAGAAAAGCTACAGTTCTGTTTACCAATTATAAATGGAATGTCAGGGAGTTGCTTATGATTTTTTCCCCTTCAAAGTGTTAGTTTCACCACTTTGAAATAGTAACTCTGGACAAACTGCTTTCCATACAAAGCTACAACGTTTGCTACATAATTAGAAGCTCAAGGGCACCAAATCAAATTTTAGTAATGTATATGTTTTCTTGACAGGTTTTGAGTATCTAACAGTTTAGCATCCTAAATTATTCATTTTCTAGGAGGGCAGTCTTCAACTAACTACCCATAATAACAAACCATACACTAGTACTTTCATCTTTTAAGATTGGGAAGTGAAAGAATTTTTCATGGTCAACTGATAATTTCTTCAATCTTTTTGGTTATTCTTTATGTAAATGAGAGTTCATTAATATATCCATTATATGCATAATACTTGTTAATATTTGAACATTATTACGGACAGAAAGTAACAGTGAGAATTGTCTGGATATAGCAGTAGGTTTTCAGTTTGAAAAGAGCTTGCAATCATTGCATAGAAAATGTAAAAGTTAAGTTGATGGTGAACTAGACTGATTTTAAAATGCCCCTGAGAGAATGAAGAGAAAAAAAAAATAGCACCACATTTGAATTTAGAAAATAAACAGCTTCATCATACATCAGTGACTAAAATATATACAAGTGAATATTAGAATTGCAAATGAAATGAGGGAAGAAAGAACTCTGTCTACTTTTACAGGATTTGGTTTTGCATTGGACTAAGGGAATTTCTTTCTACTATAAACTGTAATGAATTCCCAACTTCTAGCATAAGCATGGACAAGAATTATTTCATTTGATGTTGTGATTATGAAATGGTTGTTTTATTTAAGACCTGTCTCTTTTGAAATCATGTAAAAGGAATCTAATACACTTCATTAATCAAAAAAGAAATAGCATTCATGAAAGAAAAATATCTTAGCACAAGTACATTTATATATCACTTAATGATGGAAACATGTTCTAAAAATGTGTTGTCAGCCATTCCATCTTGCTGTGAAAATCATAGTACACACCTGAACAGGGCATAGCTGTGGCATCACTGGGTAATACCATCATATAGAACCACTTTCACATGTATATATAATATTCCCAATTCTATGTGGCACATAATCGTGTATATTTAAATACTAAAGTACAATGCATTATATGAACATGTGTTCTGGCTGCAAAGTCCTTGATTTACATTCATATAAGAAGCAAAACCTTATCAAAGTAAATGACCAACTCTCGGGATACTGAACTATACAGTTTGATTTTTAAGTGTCCCTGTGAGAATGAAAAATTATTACAACTATGCTTTTTATGCTCACCTTTCCAGTGTTGAATCTTGTTTTTTTTTTTTAACAGAAACTGAACAGTGAGCACCACTGAGTATTATTACTGCATTTGAGGATCTTCCTGCTTAACATTTCGAATGTAAATATAATGTACTTCCACTTGAATTCATGAGGAAGCCAAAATGAGAGCGGGATGGATGCAGTCTGGGGAACAACTCAGTTCTTCTAAATGAATAGCTTTAATCAAGTCATTCTAGGACTTAAAACTTACCTTTAGAGTCATATTTTTTTGTTTGTGCTGGACTGGAGATCTTTGAGTTTCTCGAGCATGCTAGGCAAAGGCTGAAGCATTCACAGCTCTGAATTTGGAGATTCTTTCTTTGCCATTTACAAAGATGTAACATTTTTATTCATCCTCAGCTTATTTGCTCTGTATCTCCTCTATATAAATCCTAAAAACAGTTATTAACTGCCTTTAAATTTTTTATGGATAGCACATCTGCAAAAACAATATGTATATGTATATATGCATATGTTGAAGTAATATTCACAAGGATGAATGAAATAGGCTATGGCCAATGTGTGAAATCTATCATTTGTCCCAATGGTTTAGTCACTTCTTACAGAAGCTAAGATAATCGCTAGTATAGTTCTCAATATGTAAATCTAAAAAAAACAGCCCAAGGGAAAAATTGTGAAATTACCCAATAACTTAAGCTCAAGGAGAAAACTCTGACATAATGAAAGCATGTACTCTGTATGGATAGGTGAGGATGCACGAGGGCAGTAAAGAAAGAACAAGTGAATTCACCTTAGCTTTCAGAAAAAAAGTCACCAACTTATGAATACGGATCTTGACAGAGTTATTGTGGGACGACTATCCTATGCTAAGTTTATTGGAGGAAATACCAAAACACACTCACATCTTCTTCCAGATCTTCCAGAACTGGAGTCAGGTAGGGGAAAATGAAAAGTCTGAATGGCAAAGGAAGAGCTTAAATTTGGTAAATGACAAGATGTTGCTGAATTATACTAGCGAAATCTAGGGAATTTGCATGAGAATGTGCTGTTAAGATTCTAGATGATTGGTAAATACGCCTCTGAACAGTAAGTTGCACTTTATCCAGAATCTCACCGATATGGTCAGGATACATTGACTGGACTATACATGTTGCCTGAAGTGGTTGAAAGTGGTTGATTAAAACCTGGACTCAATGTAGCCTATATTCAGTAAGATGCTTACATTCTGTAAGCTAAGACATGAGAAGTAGTCTGAAGGATTCTACGAGCTGGAGAGCTGGATAGGAATTTTGGAGTGACTTTATCATGCCTTTTCTTCTCCTACTGAGAAGATACAGAAGACATGTTTTCATTCTCCCTTGTCTCTCTTGTTGTAAGACAGGTCTCAGACTGGCTTTGAATGGCATCTGGACTGTGCACAAACCATATGAGCTGGTATAGGAGGAGTGGAGAAGGATGGAGTATATTAGAATGATATAGTACAATTGATAAAAATGCTCCATCTGCGGGGGCAGCGATTGTTGGGCAGTCACCACACTGGCCAATTGAATTTGAGTGGGAATTTTCCCACTAAGTGATCAGATCTGTGTTTTTCAGCTGCATAATCTCATACATAAAGAATATACAGAGCGGTATTTATCCTCACACATGGTACAAATTTACTGTAAGCTATGTGATTGCATTAAATATGCTCTGTTTCCTAAATTATTTCGGTTCAGAGGAAAAGCTTCCCGAATAGCTCCTTTATGGCTGTAACGAACATCCTTGTAATTGTACTTGTCAAAACAGCTTGTTTCAAGTCCTCTGGCTCTTCAGCTCATTGTTGGGAAAGAAATGAGAACTAATGAAGAGGGAGGGAGGAAGGGAGAGGGAGAGAGAGAGAGAGAGAGAGAAAGAGAGAGAGAGAGAGAGAGAGAGAGAGAGAGAGAGATTGAGAGAGATTAGAAAAACATCTGAAGGAAGGCCCTGAAGACTTGAAATAAGCTTGGCCATTTCATCTTTCTCTTTAAAAGACACATGCAGACACTCAAATGATCTCTGAAGAGCTGATATTCTTTCCTGTATGTGTATATTAACAATGAGAAAACACTGGCTAGTGTCTTTACCCCTAAACAGCAAAAAACAGAAAAAGAGAATACTGTAGATATCATTAGGTAAAGGTATGAGGAATTTATCAGGAATACTGTACACATTTCTGTGATTCAAGTAAGGCAATTTAGAGTAAGTAATTGAGTGAGAAAAACTTAGAACAAAAACTGATACTAAATATGTATGTGCCTGAGAAGTTAGGGAAATGGAGGAAGAATACAGAGGTGTAGAGCCTGGATGAGACATACTGCCTTCAACACGCGTAGGAGATGAGGTTGGCTTATCTTGTGCCATCACCCTTTAGCACTCCTAAATAGTTCCGAAATTTCTTTGTCAGAAATTTCCTCATTATATATCATATTAAAATCATATTTCTGAAGAATATGATGGCAAGGACAGAGATGAGTTTCTACCCATATTCTATCCATACTTCCTGATTATTTTGATAGTGAAAATTCTTTCAGGAGTGGAAATATATTTTAGGTCTATTGGTGAATAATAATAATAATAATAAATAGTAAAGTAATGTGACTTATGATTTTCTTAGCTATTTGAAAGCATTGCTCATGCACCTGAGATAAAGGACACTAGGCAAAGCTCCCCAATGGTCTATCATGAAGCTTCAAATCATGTGAAAATTACATTACAGAGTCAATGTCATAGGTTCATATCCCACTAGAATATTTTTAATTAAATGTCATAATATTAAATATAGTACACTAGCTAAAAAATATTTCAAGTAAAAAGTATTTTTCCTCAATTTTACCATATTGCTAGAGCAGCTGTTTTAATTTTTGTTTCATTTCCAGTATTTGTTCTTATAAATATTTTAAATAATTTTTATGGTAGAATAGATATTTTGTATTTCAGTTTCTACATAAAATATTTTCCATGTTGTCACACAGGCTTAATAATTACAGTGATTATGTGTCATGATTTATTCAAATAAATTCCCACCAGAAATTGTGCCAGTTTGTGATTTTTCTGTACTAGAAGGCATTCTCAGATTTGAGAAGAGAAATTACTTGGCCAAAGGGATATGAGCATTTATACAGCTTTTGAAATATTGCTGGATTGTTTTATAAAATGTTTGTGGCAATTTATAATTAACCAAACATTTCTCCCTTACTAGCATTAGAATTTTTAAATGATTCCATTTGTATTAGTATAAAATGTGACTTTTCTGTTTATCATGTATTTGAGGAATAGCAAGATTAAATGTGGGTTCCCATATATATTAAAATGTTATGAATGTGGAAAAAAGGTATGACCAATATATATAGAGGAGCTGAAAGAAGAATAAGAAATATGAAGATCTTAGTATACTTGTAGGTTAGTATACCAAATTTCCACATTTAATTTTTGTAAGTATTTCTCTATACATATTTATAAATAATCTTTCCTTTGGTTATTAATTTATTTTGAGATTGGGCTTAATATAGCCCAAATTGACCTAAAGTTGCTAAATAATCAAAGATGACCTTGGGCTCTTGAGTGTCTTCAGCCCCCTGCCCACCTTTCAAGTATTAGGATTACAGGCATGTGCTACAATACCTGGCATAGTAATAATACATCTGATATTATCACGAGTGCATCATACTACTTCACCCATTAATAATATCATATTATGCTAGAGTTCTCAATTTATTTGTTTATTTATTTTTAAACTTTATTTATTTGTTTATTTTGCATTGCATGCATGTTCCCATGGAGGACCAAGGGTGATTTGGGAATCATCCTGGATTGCTTCTCCTTTTTGCTTTGCTCTAGGTTTTTCCAGGCTTTGCCCACCAGAGCTGGTAGTGCAGGCCACCACCATTTCTACACGGGACCTGGGATCCAAATTCAGGACCTTCTGTTTATGAGGCAGTCTTAACCCCTGAGCCATTTCTGTAACCCTAGATTTCCTGAATTTAAATCAATGTTTTTATGTGAGATGCCATTGTCTTCTTTATTTTACATTTTATATTCTGCTTCTTTCATATTGCTTCAAAGATATATAGATAGATTGATCTGTGAATCTTTATTTGTATGTATGTATGTATTTGTTTGTTATCTATCTAGTTCTGTGTGTGTTTATGTGTACGCAAGTTTTGTGGTACTAGAAGTTGAACTTTGGATCTCGCGTATGTTGGGCAAGTGCTCCAATTCTAAACTATATTACCAGCTCACTTCTATTTTAAGTTTTCCTTTCTTTATTTGAGAGAGACAGAAAAAGAGAGAAACAGAAGGAGATAGACATAGATGGGGGGTGCATATGTGAAAATCATAGGAACATTTTTAGAAGTTGTTTTTTTTTTTTTCCTGTCATGTGGGCATTGGCTATCTAACTTATGTCACCAGGTTTACATGCAGGTGCCTTTACTGAAGCCATCTTGCTGACCCTACTTTTATTTTGAGATGGGAGTCTCACAAAGTTGCTGTGAGGAGCTTTGGAATCACTATATATCCAGACTGGACTTGAACTCATGATCCCTCTGTATCAGCCTCCCAAGCAGCCAGGATTGAAAAGCTCTACACCCAGTCTTGGATTTCATTAATTTTTTGAGTGTATTTTTTCTATTCAAGAACCAATTCAAGATTATATATGCACTTAATTGTCATGTTTACTTTAATACAAAATGCTTTTTTACTCGGCAGTTTTGTTCTTCATGATACTGACATTTTTAAAGAGTACAGGTCAATTATTTTGTAAAATGTCTGACAGTGTACTGGTAAAGGTTGAACAGATGTCTCCTTGGGGAAAAAAAACAACAACAACAAACCAACAGTCCTGCTGTGTAGCATTTGTTAATTTCCCCAGTGTAACTATTTCCACTATGACTGATGCCAAGCTATCAGTATGATGTTGTTGATTGTGGAAAGACTTGTGCACAATCAGCTCTTATGAGATGGTAATATAGGCAGTCTCCAGCACATCATTAAATGTCCCTCAACTTGATTACTTCTGGCTTTCTCATGAATACAATAGGAATGAGCACTAGTGAGTAAATGTTATATTCTTCTTAGTGCATTATATCAGAAGACACATCATATAGATATATCCCACATTCTCAAATCTGATACTATTCTACAGTGCAAACATTGTACATACATAATTACTTTAGGGTGAGTGTGCATGTGCATATGTGGTATGTTTATCCCTCTAAGTGTATGAAATGGATAAATGTGTGGGTGTTATGGTTAAAGCAGAGGAAACCAGAACACTAGAGTTCCATCATTCCCATGTTATACACCTGGAGTTCTTCCTAGATACACAATTTAAACACCACAATCTTAAAACTGGGAAGTGTTTTGAGTATGGCTCATACAGAGCATATAAAACCTAAATAGATACCAATGAGATAGGATAATTATACATAAGAACAAACCTGGTAGAGAAAATGTGATTCTCATGATTGCATATTAACACAGAAAACAATTAAGAAGTTATAGAAACTGTGGCAACAGATTCCAGCTCCAAGTTAAGATTGTTAGGTTGCCTTGAACTGAGTTTGACTTACTGATATCAGGAAACGCAGTAGAATGAAACCAACACACAATTTAGTGATTAGCAGTTTACTGCCTTAAGTGGAAGGATACTAAAGACTTCTAGAAAACTGTGTGGAACATTTTTAGATTTGTTCTAACTGAGGTATAAGGAAGTCAGATCTTTATTTACCAATCTCCATCTATCACTGGCTCGTGGGTACTTATAAGAACACTGAACTCCTTAGAACTTCCAGCCTGTCTCACATACAGGTGTAGTCGGGTTCTGTAGTTCAGAGAAAGCCAATCTGCAATAGTAAGATGATTTGCAGTAGTAAGGACAAAAGTATCAGAAATATCAGTAAGTCACCACAAGCATCTGCTCCAATTGTCAGAAACAGTTGCCAGGAGCTTTTAGAAATAAGAAAGTCAGCCAAGTGTGGTGGGTCACACCAGCAATTCCATTTGAGACAGAGGATTATTGAGAACCATCGGAGAGACTAGATCCTCAGTTCATGGTGAGAATACCATCATATCCTGATTTTATCCTTGGTTTGCTTTTCAACACTGGCTGGGTTTAGGGAGGTCTTCGGTAGTGGCTATCTTCAATAGAGACCCTTGCTATTGCTCTTTTGACTGTAGAATACTTTTGTGAACATCATCACTTGCATTTTCTCATTTTGATATATTTTCTCATGAGACCCAATTCTTGCCTCATGCAGTACTCCCCAAATTCCCACACGTGCTTCTAAGTACTTGCATCAACATCTGTCCTGCAGAGACTTCAAATGATAATACTTAGCAATGGGCCTCAAATATGCTTTACAAAAGTCTTTGTTAGCTAACATGTTATAAAATCAGGTGGTTGCATTTCAATGAAGTATGGGAGAAAACTCACACAGTAAAGAAATGTCCATATGTACACAAGGTTGGTTCAACATACATAAATCAATAAATGTGATCCATCATATAAATTAACTCAAAGTCCAGGACAACATGATACTCTTGATAGATGCAGAAAAAGCTTTTGATAAGATCCAACATCCTTTTATGATCAAAACCCTAGAGACAGTTGGAATGGAAGGAACTTATATCAACATAATAAAAGATGTATATAAAAAGTCAACAGCAAGGATTATACTGAATGAGGAAAAACTTGAAGCATTCCAGCTTCGATCATGAACTAGACAAGGCTGTCCACTCTCAAAACTTCTATTCAATATTGTACTTGAAGTCTAAATAGAGCCATAAGACAAGAGAAGGAGATAAAAGGGATTCAAATCGGCAAGAAAGAAGTCAAGTTATCTCTGTTTGCAGATGACATGATCATATACCTGAGTGATCCCAAAAACTCCACCGGGAAACTTCTGGAACTAATACAGAAGTTCAGCAAGGTGGCAGGTTACAAAGTAAATGTGCAAAGAAACAGTGGCCTCCCTCTGTACCAAGGATTGAAAAAGTGAAAAAGTCCTAAGAGAAACAATCCCATTTGCTATAGCCCCTAAAAAAAGAAATACCTTGGTATAAATCTAACAAAAGAAGTGAGAGACCTTTATAATGAAAACTTAGAGTCCTAAAGAAAGAAATTATAGAAGACACCAGAAGGTGGAAAGACCTCCCATGCTCCTGAATTGGCAGAATCAGTATCATAAAAATGACCATCTTACCAAAAGCAATATATACATTCAATGCTATACCAATCAAAATCTCCAAGCAATTCATTAAAGAAATTGACCAAACAATCTCAAAATTCATATGGAGGCACAAAAGACCCAGGATAGCAAAAACAATCCTGAGTAACAAAAACACTGCTGGAGGTATCACCATACCAAACCTTAGTCTACACTACAAATCCATAGTTGTAAAAACAGCCTGGTACTGGCTCCAAAATAGACACACAGATCAATAGATAATGGTTGAAGATCCAGATATAAGCCCACACAATTACAGCCATTTGATCTTTGACAAAGGGGCCCAAAAAATCCAATGGAAAAAGAACAGCATCTTCAATAAATGGTGTTGGCAAAACTGGATGTTCACATGCAGATTAAAACTGGACCCGTACTTGTCACCATGTACAAAAATTAATTCCAAAATGGATCAAGGCTCTCAATATTAGACCAGAGACTATAAAAACCCTAGTTTAAAGGGTAGGGAATTCTCTTGAGCCAATTGGGCTAAGCCAACAGTTCCTAAACAGAAATCCAATATAGCACAGTCACTAGAACCAACACTCAACAAATGAGATCTTATGAAATTAAAGAGCTTCTGTTCAGATAAAAAGATTATAAACTGAGCAAAAAGGCAACCCACAGAATGGGAGAGAATCTTCACTAACCACATATCTGATAAAGCTCTATTATCCAGAGTGCACAAAAAACTTAAACTAAATACCAAGGAGATAAATGGTCCAATTAAAAAAATGGGCCTTGGAACTCAAAAGAAACTTTTCCAAGGACAAAATTGAAATGTCTAACAAATATCATAAAAAGTGCTCCACATCCCTAGCCCTCAGGGAAATGCAAACCAAAACTTCCCTGAGATATCATCTCACCCCGGTCAGGACGGCAAAAATCCACAATACAAACAACAACAAATGCTAGAGAGGATGTGGAGAGAAGGGAGCTCTCCTATATTGATGGTGGGAATGCAGGCTTATACAACCACTATGGTGATCATTATGGCGATTTCTAAAGAAGTTAAAGACTGAAATGCCATATGACCCTGCTATTCCACTACTGGGAATGATCCCCCATAATGCTGAAATTCATTACAGTGACCTGAGCACAACCATGTTCACTGCAGCACTATTTACAAAAGCAAAGTCATGAAATCAACCCAAATGCCCAACAGTTGAAGAATGGATAAGGAAAATGTGGTACATTTATGCAATGGAATATTACTTAGCCATCAAAAATGATAAATTAATGAAATTTGCCAGGAAGTGGGTGGGAATGGAAAAAATATATTGAGTGAAGTATCCCAGACACAGAAAGTTAGACACCCTATGTACTCCCTAATAGGTGGATCCTAGTTCCAAACTCACTTAATGACATATTCAAAGGTAAATCTCTGTAATACCTACTGTATTTGCAAAGGATTATAAACAGGAGGGAAGAGGAAGGAGGCCTCCCAAAAAAAGAGTTAGGGGATCACGCTTCAGTAGAGAAAATAGGTCACCATCAAGTAATGGATGTAAGTAGCGAGACATCTGGTGAAGCCCACTCTCACTTGCCTTCCTGGTTGCTTGCAACTGAAGAGGTTTCATCTCACCAATCAGGGAAGGTATAGGGACTGACATATAGAGGGTAACCATCCCACAAATCAGACACTCACTCCCCACTGCTGTGTCCTACTCCTATTATTCCATCTACCTTTCAGTTTCCTCTTATATTAAGATCTTCGTTTAAATAGTCTTTTATTTTTGGATAAGAGGTGGTGACCTTAGATACTAATCAGGATGCAGCCAAGGGTAGTGCAGGAAAAGCAAAACTGAAAACAACATCAAACAATAATTCAGAACACCAAAGACTCTATATCAGTCACCTGGTACTGGACCATCCAAATCTCTCCCCACCCTTAAAGCTCAGGGAACCTTGCAGAAGAGGGGGCAGCAAGATTGAGAGCCTAAAGATGAGGAGGACCAACAATATGCAAGATACTCCATATAAGTCAGTGCTGTAGCAGCCAGAATTGGACTGGACTTTGACTGATCTGCACAATGGTTGACATATCAATGACCCCCCCCCCAAGTCTAGCGTGGATCAGAGGGTAGAAGGCTCCAGGCAGTAGGATCCTTAGAGGTAAGGGATTAATAATCATAAAGTTCCCATACTAATGGGAAACCGAAGAAGGGGCTCCAGGCTATGCCACTGAATCCTGAACCCTCACTAGGGTGGAGGACTCAGAGGGAGGTTCGGCATTCACACAAAAGGATACTCCAGGGGATGTGAGGGAGGAAGGGGAGGCACTGGGAGAGGGAGAGGGAGGGAAGGGGGTAAAAGAAGGAGAGAAAGGGGGGAGAATGAAAGAGGGATACCTGGGGAGGGGAGGAAAGAGGGAGAGGACGGGAGTACCTATTGAGTTTGTATGATTACGAAAAAAATACAATGTGGGAGAAAAAAAAACTTGGCCACTCCAGTGGTATGCACATGCAGATTTCTTTTAGAAAAATAAAATAGTATATGTATATAACTTGCAAAAAAAAGAAATGCACATTAATATAGGAAACTCCTAATGTACCATCGATTGTCACTTCACTAAAAATGGATAGAGTTTTGTGTCATGGTACATCATTCGTGGGTACTAACCACTTGTTTTAGACATGAATCTTGTGTACTTCCTCAGATTTTGCTTTTGGTGTGTCACTTGTCTCCTAGTTTCTGCCAACTTACCATCTTTATCAAGCTCCTGGGTGGATTCAAATTTCATTTTGTGATCTGTATGGCCCATAGAACTCACCATTATATTAAAAGAGAAGTTATCAGTTTGGGTTGCACAATGTTGTCTAATGAATCCAATAATGTCCACTTTCACACTGGAGATATTGAGAACTTGGTAGGTGGCCAGTCCACAAGGCTGGATACCTCAGCCTCAGTCTGGTGCTGAAGGCCCTGAGTTACTCTGGATAGTCACTAATTTTCAGTTTATGCTGGAAAGCCAAAGAACCTGGCTTCTGATGTCACCAGAGAATGGTGGCAGCAGAAACACACACACAGAAGATTAACTTACCACTACGATTTGAAGGCAAGCAAACTTTTCCTTTTCATACTTCTGCCACTGAAATGTGCTACCCACATTTAGGACTTTTCCATTTTAAATTAATTTAGCCAAGAAAAATTACTCACAGGTGTGCCCAACAGTAAATCTGTTAGTTGATTCCAGATCTAGTCAAATTGACAACCAAGATTAACCATCACACCCATGTACTAACTTGTCTAGGCCAATAGTCCTTTCCTTTTATGACTTGGATATAATACTACCATATTTATTATCTGCCTTTTATGATGGCTGATAAAGAGCTACATGGCAGAATCTAGAAGTGATAATGTTTCTGTTTTCCATGGAGCAAGCTTGGGCCAATGAAAAATAGAGATGTGAAGAAACTAATCAGATAAATTTCTTTCTCCCTTCCCCTCTGATGGATCCTAACACAGGGAGACATATATACTGAGTAACCTGTTTTGTGATATCTCAGCTGATCACTACCTTGTGAAAAATGCAGTAATATATCAGATTGCCTACTTTTCCTTGACTATTTGCCCCTTTGTGTTATAACAGACTGCTATTAGCCATGTGCCACTCCTTAACTCAAGTTCCTTTTATCAGCAGACTCACTTGTATAAACCCTTCTTGCTAGTGGTTGGTCTATAGAAGACAAGCCAGGCCTCTTGAATCAAAACCCTAGAGGAAAGGTATGAGAAATCTCTTAACTAATTCCTTATTTTACATGATACGTTAAGAGAGTAACTGAAATTAGCTACATAAAACTTATTTCCCTTTGCTTATAATACTGTAATTGAGTGGATGTTACTTTAAAGAGGAAAAAATTTAACCTGTTTCTGCTTATAGATTATATTTACTTGCCACAAAAGATTCAGATGCTATTCTCCTACTGATATTACTCTGAAATCCAAAAACAGGCACATAATAAACAATTGGCCTATGGCATAGCAAATTATAACCTGAATGGAGGATGAAGGCTTTTTTTTTAAAGAGTATGGAGTTCTAATTATTCATGAAGGTTATACATTGCTAACAGGAAGGATTCATGACTTATTAAATTCATGCCTGTCCAGTGTGTTGATCTAAATGCACCAGTGGGACACATTTCCATCTATAGTTGCTTAACTCAAATATATTTTTAATTAAAAACATTTACATATCAGAGATCAGTTTCTCCTAATTTAATTCTCTCCTATTTCTTAAAGACTAGTATACTTACACTTAATTCGGCAAGGAATAAATGGGTCACATAATTCTCTGGCATCTATTTCTGTCACCTAGGAATAAAAGAAAATGTTAGACACATCAATTCCTGATTCTATACGGGAAAGGCCTTTAAAATTCCAAATTAAATTATTCTCAAAGTAAGAGTTATCAATCTATGCAGTCATAGGTTAACTGAATGATTGTAACCTTACACTGTCTAAGCCTTGTCTTAAGTTGGAAATCTTGTTCTAAATGGCTTCAAACCCAGGGTCAACACTTCCCCAACTCCTGTCCATGGAATTCTGTTCTTCCTTAAGATTCATACCACTCTAATCATATTGTATCATCCACTGGTGCTCCTAGTTCCTGCTGTTATTTCAAACCCTCTAATGAGAAAACAATAGCTAGTCAAAAAAATGACTGGGCAAAACACTGTTTTGAGCCAACAGTTTAATAAGTGCCACAATATTAGCTGAAACACAGCAATGAAATGTTCTTTAAATTATAATTTACTCTTATAATAACAAGTGAATATTCATAACTCTACTGTCAGAATTTTACCATAAAAATCTTACTGGTAGATTTTCATCGCAGGTTATAAAATGATTATATCTATTACAAATTGAGTGTTCAAGTGTTAACAATAAATCTGCATGAATGATATGATTTTTCAATATTTTGAAGGTAATTTAGGAAGGTGTGAAATGATGTTGATGTAGATGTTTGGCTGTTCAACCTTTCAAAGATTAAGATAAAAGGTGAATATTAGATTTTGATTAGATACTAGGGATAAAATCAACTTTCAGATGGCTCCAACATCTGCTTCTGTTCTAGCTTTTTAGTAAAGATTTTTGAGATTATCTTTAAAATGCATTTTTGTTGTGAAAAGTATGAGGAACTTTTTGAAATTTATAGCATCTCTTATGCATAATCACAATGTTGGCCATGCCTGCTCTTACCTTGTCCTTTGTGAAGAGGATGGCAAAGCTTGAATGGTGGGAGAATAGACACATTTTCCTACATTTCTTCATTCTTAAATTTAGGTATGTTCATCACCAGTTTATTTTTAACTGTTAAGAAAGCAAATAAAGAAAGGATAAGAGAAGACACTAGATAAATCTGAAAACCACTGTGTCTCACGTTTTGAAGGAGTGAGCAGTTCAGGGTATAAAATGAGAAGAGAAGGCAGCTCTGGATACTTAGCATGTCAAAATATTCTAAAGTCTTTAACAAAAGCAAAAATAGAGGAAGTAAGAATAATGAGTTATTAGGTCCTATGTACTCTGTGAAAGCAGAGAATATATTTTCTGTTTCTATTTTGATTTACAGAGCAAATTAAACTTGACTCCATTAGCCCACTTCCTCAGGTCTAGCCCAAGAACCACCTTGACTCCAAAGACACAGCATAATTTCATGATTTTCCTACTTCCACACTCTGATAATTTAATGATAAATAATTTGTTAAATGAAAAAGGAAGAGGCTATGTTTTATTGGTATCCTGCACTACATGCTAAAAATCAAAATGGAGGGGCTGGAGAGATAACTCAGGGGTTAAGACTATCTCCCAAGCAGAAGGTCCTAAGTTTGGATCTCAGGTCCCACTTAAAAAATGCCATGCGGAAATGGTGGAGGCCTGCACTTCTGGCCCCCCAGTGGGAGAGCTTGGGAAATCTTAGAGCGAATTAAAAAGGAGGTAGAAGCAATCTAGGATGATTCCCAAAGTCACCCTTGGTCCTCCACAGGGACACACAGTGCCTTCTGATACATACACACACAACACACACATATAAAATAAATAAAATATTCTAAAAAATCAAATGGAGTTAGTTGTTCTGAAGTTACACCTCATCAAGGGAAAATCATGTTATCTATCTGATCATCAAAGACTCAAGATTACAGGGATGACAGTCAAATTTCCCAAATAGGCTAGCGTCATAGTTTGAAATGTGTCCCCCACAGTCTCATGTGTTTGGCAAGGTCATGGCACCTTAAGAGGTGGATCCTTGCTAGAGGAAGGCAGTCACAAGAGGGTGGGCTTTGAGGTGGATTAGTCCCACCCTACCTCCAGGAAAAGTCTGCCTTTGCAGCAAGCAGTTTTGCAGCTCTCAGCTTTCAAGATGTCTGCGGTGATTTGTCCTCCTCCAGCTTTGGCCAGACAGCCATGCCACCTCCACTTTGAGAGACTGTTTCTCCCCTCTAAAACCATAAGCTGAATAAATCTCCCTTTCTCCCTTAAATTGCATGACTTTGGGTGCTCTCTTACAGCAATAGTTAAGAGTAACTGTTACAGCTAGTATCAATTCTCATGATAAGCAAGTTCCCTCAGTTTTAATGCCTACACTTGAAGAGGAACTTGAAGAAACTTGGTGTTAGCTCATTATTTTTCTATTGTTCAGTTACCCCAGTTTCTCCTTACAAGGAGAATTATTTAAAAATAACTAATCTGAATGTTGGAGCTATAGCTAGTGGCCGAGTGATTGACTGGTATGTGTAAAGTCCTGGACGTTCCATCCCCAGGACTAGGAGGAGAAGATGATCAGCTTTTGTTGTTGTTGTTGTGCTGGTGTTTCTGATTTGTTTATTTATTGAGAGAAGAAATGCTTTCATTAATTACAACATGAAACTGATGTGAAATCCTGTTGGAATGGAATCAGGATAAATAATGTTATGAAATTTAAATGTTCTCATCTATTTCAGAGGAAAATCTATTTCAGGTTAGGGCTTCTCATGTTGTTATGAAATGATTTCAATGAAACCATATTTTTGAAAAAAATAGTGAGATAACATATACTTCCAAACTGTAAGACATAGTCAGAAAGGCATCCCACAAGGTTGGGACTATGTTAAACACAAGAGCCACATGACCATTTCACCAATTAGCCACCACATCTGCTTCACTAAAGCATGTGCTTGAGGCAGGTATCATTAGCAAGCCTCCTTCTAAGAAGCAGATAATTAGCTGAGTTTGTTCTTTGGAGTAGAAACTGACATCTTTGCCTTGTGCATTGGGGTTGGAATCTTCTAGCTCAATTAAGGAGTGGTGACAAGTTCCTTTTTGGAGATGTCTCTGAAGCACTTCCAATTTTTAAAATAACAAATAATTTCTCTAAACTAGCTTTCTGTTTTGGTATAAGACTTGATAAACACACATTTCAACTATATTTTTGCAATTTCTTCCATAACTACACTCTGCTCATAATAAAACTTAGAATTATGATATACACATAAAGTATCTTTCTAAATATTCATTTTACTTATTTATTTTGCATGTGTGTGTGCATGCATGCGTGCATGTATGTGTGTGTGTGTATCAGAGGGCACTGTGTGTCCCTGTGAAGGACCAAAGGTGACTTTGGGAATCATCCTGGATTGCTTCTACCTCCTTGCTTTGCTGTGGGATTTCCCAGGCTCTTCCCACTGGGGCTGGATGTGCAGGCCTTCCTGTTTCTGCCTGGTGTTTTTATGTGGGACCTAGTGTTTGAACTCATGCTTACCAGACAGTCTTAACCCCTGAGCCATCTCTTCAGCCCCATATAAAGTATCTGTAAGTAAGTTTTGTTCTCATTGAACTGACACTACTTTTGTCACTTGCCCATGGAAATCAATTTGAGCACATACATGTACATATGCTTGTGCATTTATGTATGCATACATAAGTAAGTTACTTTTATACTCAGAATAAAAGTAGACACTAAGGATCCCTCTACCTTTAAGCCTCATCTTATATTAAGACCTACTTTTAAACAGTATTTTATCTTTAATTAGGAGAAGATTGCAACACCCAAACAGGATGTAGCCAAGTGCAATGTAGGAACCACAAAACTGAAAGCAACAACCAAGCATATAATTCAGAACACCAAAAACTGTACAATGAGTACTCAGAACCAGACCAGCCAAATCTCTACCATCTTAAAGCCTTTGTGGGGGCTGGAGAGGTGACTCAGGGTTTAAGCCTCTGCCTTGCAGGCGGAAGGTCCTGAGTTCAGATCCTAGACCCCACGTATAGACGCGGGGCGGAAGCGGGGGCGGCCTGCGCTTCTGGTCCTGGTAGGGCGGAGCCTGTGAATCCCGGGGCAAAGTAAACAAGGAGGTGGAGGCGTCCATGGTGGTTCCCGAATTCGTCCGTGGTTCTACATACATACACATACATACACGCACATACATACACACGCGTGCGCACACACACAATTGAATAAATAATAAAAAAATTTTAAAGCCCTTGTGGAAGAGGAGGTAGAAAGATTATAAGAGCCTAAGATGGAGAAGTTCACTGATGGAGAAGATACTCCACTCAAGTCTGGGCTGTGGCAGCCAGGATCTCACTGCAATGTGACCAGACCGTACCTGACTTGCACAATAACTGTCATGTCAACAAGCTCCCATAGACTAATGCGCATCTCAGGAGAGAAGGCTTCAGGATCCTTAAAGGCAAGGGGTTAGACAGATATAACAGAGTTTCTACATTAGTGGCTAGTCCAAGAAAGGGCCTCACAGTATGCCACAGAGTCCCGAACTCTCACTAGTATAAAGACAACTCAATGGGAACTTCAGAGGGATCAAATAAACTGATGATCTGGAGGGTGGGAGGGAGAAGAAGGGACATTAAAAAGGGAGAGAGGGGGAAAAGGAGAAAAGAGAGAGAGGTGTGGAAGAGAGAGTGGGATGGGGGATAGAAGGGGTGGGGAAAGAGGAGGAGAAGGGAGAAGGAGGGGGAGATGGTACCTACCCATTGACCTTGTATAACTGGGTAAAAGTGAAATTAATAATATAAAAAAGGCACTAAAGGTCTTGTTCAGAAATCCTGCTCTGTGTAGAGGGGAGGTACAGCTGGCTGAAGAACATGATGTGGTGTAGCAGGTTTTCTCTTTGTCAATTAAACCTGCCTTACCAGGTTTCACCATCACAGTCACATGCATATTCTCTTCTTCTGTGGCACTGGCCTCTAAAGTAACATCTGTCTGAAACAGGATGTTGTGGGTTGAGCACCTAATGCAGTTTAAAATTTTACAATAACTCTCTCTGTCCACCTTTTGTCCAATCTTGGTGTTGAAATGGCTGTCAACAAGCCCAAGAATATCTCCCTCTGTGGAATGTTCAAAGAACAGTTTCTGTGCCTCTATGATCCCCGAACAGTAGGTGTATACCTTCATTCCAGCCTCTCTCCACTTTCTGACTGTTAAAACTACATCTGCAAGAATTCTGCTTTTATGTGGTCAGCTATGATTGCCGCCTTCTACATGTGGCCCTGCAGCTGTTTGAGTGCTGTGATCTTTTGGTCAGGAGACACCTGCCCGTACACATTACCTACCACGGCTTGATTATCTTCTGGAGATCATCCACTCCATTCCCAGAAGCTGCAGGGACTAGTACAGCACCATCCAAGTGGGTATCTTCTTTGACCTGTTTCCCCAAAAGACTGACATCCTGCTGGCACTCTTCCTTTTCCCAAAGTGTCAGCAAATACTCTTTAACATTTTCTTTGATGTAAGAAAATAAAACACCCTTCAATATCCAACAGAATCAAGGAGACTTCAGAGGGCACCAAAAGCATGACATTTCCCTTACCCAAGCTACCATACACTCTGCCTGCTGGTGAGGAGGGCAGTGCCAGTTGTGTCATAGGACTGAGGGCTCCTGAGTCTGGCAACCATCTGGGGGAAGGTGAGGGCAAGTGGCATATACCAGAGAGTACCTCCAAGAGCAGAAGAATCCATCCCAAGTCCCAGCAGCAGCCCTGGTTTATTTTTTTCTATTAAGAATTCTCCTTTTATACAAACACAATGTGTGGCTATCTCTCTCTTTCTCCTCCTTCCTTTCTTCTCCTTCCTTCCTTCCTCTTCCTGTCCCCCCTCCCTTCACCAATTCATCTCTCTCCTTTCCACCCTCCTGCCTGTCTGCTTCTGTGGGTCACAGGGTTTCCTTCAGTTTGCCTCTATGGCAGTTTAAGTGGTCCTTCCTTGGGCAAATCACAGCTAGGGACCTTCCCTTTCACCTGTCTAGCTCTTACCCCTATGGGTAGTTATTTCTCCTGAGTTCCTCACTGGTCCATGGGGGAATGTCAATGTGTCAGCCATTGCGCAGGTTTGTTGAAGTTAGGTCTCATTGCAGTGAGTTCCTGGATGCAGCAGCCCTGTTGTGACTGGAGTAACCTGGTTGGCAGTGAACCTCCTCACCTTCAAGCTCTTACAATCTTACTGCCTTCTCTTTCGCAAAATTACTTGAGCCATAGGATGGGAGGAGGTTTGGTTGGCCTGATTTGGGTTGAGTATTTCAGGATCACTTATGCTCTACATTCTGGTTGGTGGTGGTTGTCTATTTCATTGCCCTTCCATTGCAATAGGCTATGTCTTGTTTGGGTGCTGTATATTTTGTTATCTAAATCTAAAGACATAACGAGAGGAATTCAGATGATGGTTTGCTATCAAGTGTTTATAGTTAGTATTGAGACAACTGATCCAATATAGTATCAATTTTCTTCCCTTTCACTGTTGTTTATACTGGTTTGCATTACTGGGTGTGGGTTTCCTGTCATTGAATGTGGGGTTAGGGACTAGTAAGTTATTGTCAATTTCATGTATGTATACAATATATCTTGATCACTTCCATCGTTTACTTTCCTCTCTTGAACCTTCATGCCCTCTTACTTTTTAAAAATAACCCTCTAAGTCATTAGTGCTGACCACACCTGCATGGGTATGAGGTCATCCACTGGAGTATGAGGAACCTACCCGTGGCCATACTCCCCTCAAATAAAATTTACTTAATCTTTCTGAACAGCCATCAGTCCATGCAGAAAAGTTGACATGTTGGATCTTGTGCAAATAACTACAACTGCTGTTTTAATGAATGTGATGACCATGTAATGTCTAGAAGACAGCATTTCACAGCACTTCTCCCATTTTCCAATTCTTACATTTCTTTCTGTCACTTTTTTATCATGTTTCCTGAGTCTTGGAAGTAGTCTATAGATGTCACATTTAGAGCCAAGCACTCAACAATCCCTTATTCTCAGTACTTCAGTACTTTGGCCGATTATGAGTCTCTGCACTTAAAATTGTCCACTGCAGTAGAAGCTTCTCTCATCAAGGCTGAGAGCAGCACTGATCTGTGGGCACAGATATAAATATTTAAAAAGCAGTTTGGCATGTTCATTTGGCAAAACAACAGTAGATTCACTACCTAGGAACTCTGACCTCTCAACCATGGTTTTTAGACCAGGTTCATAGTCCTGACTAGATTTTCCTCTTGTTAGAAAGCAGACCTGTCTGCTTCTTACTCTTTTGTTTCTGCTTCTTTAGTCTTCTTCTGTCTATAAAATAGCCTTTTTTGTTCAGTCCAAGTTGAAATATTTCTATGATTCTAAAATGTAACATAAAACCAATTAAGATGATCAAACTAAATTATTGTAATTTTGTCCTTTGGCATATCAGTTCCTTCAACAACATTTATTAAGTGTCTTCTGCATGGCATTTGCCATAATGATATGAACAGAGAAATCTTGCCTCAGTGTCTAGCAGAAATTTAAGTCCTTGCCTTGTATTGGCTTGGAACATCCTGAGCCACATGCAGAGGGAAAACTCTGAAATGTTTTCCCTTCTCTAGGAGATGTTTTCAAATATTTTCACATGTTTTCAAATCATGTTCTTTCGAAGAACCAGAGTTTCAAGGGGTACAGAACCTCAAACTAAGAATGTAGTTATTAAAGTATATCTGAACAATTTAATTAGACAGCTACGATATTTTCAATAGACACAACAGTAAACAGTTCTGGGAACAGGAGTCTTTTATAGATTCCCTTATCCTGTACTTCTAAGACCATATACTCATTTCAGATACAAGAAGTAAAGAAATGCTACAGATGATTCTATGGAAAGACCAAGCTGGGTTATATTTATATCTTTTCTGTTTTATAAATGTTTAGAATGGCATGATATGGGCAGATTGATCATGTATACCAAAAGATCTGTATGGAGAAATATACCACTGGTTTGTATTTGCTGTAGCTATCATAAACATCTACAAAAAATTTAAAATATTATTTCTCTCATATCAACATTTTTCTCTTTCCCTTCTTAGATCATCTTAAATGAAAATTCACTTTCAAGGGACTGTAATTTTTAGCCACCAAGATGCACATGAGAGGGATTATTTTGGAAAAAGAGCTCATTTAAATTCTCTCTATATTAGTTAGGACCCAAATGGGAAACACGATGCTCTTGAATTAGAATAATTCAAGGAGGGATTAATAAAGGCACTATTTATGAAAATGTGAGTGAGATATAGGGAAATCATAAAGGGTATTTCCGGAACCATAGAACTGAACTGCAAATTCCTATTGCCTGGCTGCAAAGGAAATGAGAAAATACTTACTGGGATCCAGAAGGCAAGAGTCTTTGTAGAGATGTTTACCTTTGCTTAAGGAATCCACCAGCTCCTGACAAAATACAGAGAGGGACACACTGAAATTAATACCCAGACCTGGCTTTATTTTTGTCTTTGATCCCCTACCAAGGGACTTCATTAGTTGAACTCAACTGCAAAAAGGAAGTCTTTCTGCACCGGGCTCAATTTTTTTTTGATACAATGTGATACAGTTCATTCATCTATTTCTCTTGTTCATAAAACCTTTTAAGAGTAAAACCATAACAATGAAAAAACTACTTTTGATAGTTTGCATAATCAAGTAGGTAAGTCATATTTTTCATTAGCTTTGAAAAAAGTAATTTACCATTAATTTAAAATCTTAGATAGTATTTTACATATTTAAATACCATTCAAGCACATTTTTAAAATTTTTCTCCCACATTTTTTCCTAATTATACAAGCTCAATAGGTACCCCCATCCTCTCTCTCCTCCTTCTCTCCCCATTCATCCCCCATTACACTTTCCCCTCTTCCTCTCTTCCTTTTGCCCCCTCCTCCTTCTTTCCCCTCTCCAGGTGCCTCTTTCCTCCCTCCCATCCCCTGGAGAATCCTTTTGTGTGAAGGACCAGGCTCAATTTAATATGAAAACAACCAAACTCTCTGGTCTCACCAAAACTACATTCTTTTGGTAACCATTGTTCCTAGTCACTGAGCAGGAAAAGAGTCATTTGAGAAGGGAGTTTTTTTTAAATATAAAGATTGCTTGTGGACAATCCTTGTTGAGTTCTGAAGACTATCAAGCAACCCCTTTCTGGACCTTTTGTTACACACCTCTTCTGTCTCTTTGTTTCAATTTCTCTGCCTGTCACTATTACCCACCAGGAAAAAAAATTTAAGTGGTTTTGCTTCTCTGTCTTTCCCTCCAAATAAATCTCTTGGCTCTCCTTGTGTAAGCATACTTTATTTATTTATTTATTTATTTTTTACAGGACACAAACAGAATGCTGTTTAACTAGTTCCTTGGCAAGAAACATAGAAAACCAATTTGTGAGGATAAACTCCATTCTTCAGAGCAAGGACAGAGCGAAGGCAGCCTTGGAGCTGAGGGACAGCTTTGATCTTTGGCAGAATCTGTGAGTCCACAGCCTTCTGATCCACCTTGCTGCTCTGTGATCTCGTATTTTTCATTCTCTGTGTGGAAGATCTCGCCTTCCTGGTGCTGGAGCTTCCGCAGCTTCTTCTTCTTGAAGTAAGCATCAGTGAGGTGTTTGGGAATCTTTAGGCCACTGATGTCAATATTTGTGGAGGTGGCAATAACAAATTTCTGGTGCGTTCTGCGCAGAGGCACCCGATTGAGGGAGAGAGGTCCAGTTACAAGTAGTAGACCACCAACCAGCTGCTTTAGGAAAACCATTCTCTTGCTCCGGTGGCGCCCAGTGAGCATGATCAGGACAGTCCCCGGAGCGATGCTGGCGCGCAGGTTTCTCACATGGTTACTGAAGGGCTTTTTCCCGTGGCTCAGCAGCTTCCGGGGTACATCTTCAGTAGGATAGTACCTAGGCATCTTGCAAAGCTTGACTACATGGGTCCCACCATTCTTGTCCCCACCAACCGGTTTTGTGACAGTGGCAAGAACCTTC
This sequence comes from Typhlomys cinereus, assembly GCA_023101885.1. Classification (NCBI taxonomy): domain Eukaryota; kingdom Metazoa; phylum Chordata; class Mammalia; order Rodentia; family Platacanthomyidae; genus Typhlomys; species Typhlomys cinereus. The sequence continues at coordinate 4,091,792 of JALPQD010000158.1, read as the reverse complement.
TCCTTCTTTTTCTTCTCAACCTTGGATGTGGCCACTGTGCACTTTCTTTTGCACAGGGCCTTTCTGGAATACATGGCAGACCGCGAGTACCTGCCAATCCCTCCAACCAGGACGGGGTTTCCGCTGCAGTGGGGCTTCCCTTTCTTCTGCTTCGTAACCTTCCGGTTACCCTTTTGGGCTGTGCCAGCTGCACCTGCGCCAGCTTTCTTGGCAGTAGGCATCTTCTCCTTTGTGTCTGGCTTCTGAGCCTTTTTACCCACCATCTTGCAAGATGGGAAAGAGCATACTTTATTTTAAAGTTCTTATTTTAGGCTTGCCCATTCCTTTAATTTTCATGTAGCTTAGTAGCTACTCGGATCTCAGTAGTTTATATAAAAATTCTTTGAAAGAAATATCAAGTGGAGTACCTGTGGTGAATACTTACTTCATTTGCTCCGGTTGGCATTGGTGCTGGGGTAGGTTGGTATATAATGAACCCCACCCTGCTGGAAAAAGTCACTGGTTGGTGAAGTGTTCAAAGTCTTGTCTTGTCTCAGTTATAGACACAGAACCCAGGAGATGAGAGTATATCAACCTATCCACAGAGTAGGTTGGAGAACACTAGAGGGACCATTAGGCTAGAGCAATGTAGGCTCAACAATAGCAGGAATGTAGGTAAATGTAGGTTTACTAACAGCAGGAATACTGAGGCTCAGAGGTAGTTTGGTAACTAGATATTGAGTATTGACTTTTACAGTGTGAAATAGGCCTGCTGCCTGCTCTCAAATGGTTTAATTTTCATAAAGATGGAATAGACAGTTGTTGGTGTTAGTTTCCTCTTTTCAGTGCTTCTCACTAATCATTTTTGCTCTGCATTTATTTTTTTTTTAAAAATTTACAAGCATAATGAGTAATAATCACTGCCCTTCTCCTTCCTTTCTCCCTCCTTCCCTTCCATGCCTCCCTTTAACAATCTATTCCACTCCCTCCTACCCTCCTGTACATCTGTTTCTATGAGTCCTAGGGTTCCCTCTGCATAATCTGCTGTGCTAGAGTTCAGGTCCCTGTGGCAGACCAAGTGGCCCTTCCTTGGGCAGACCCACTGACAGGGCACTCCTCCTCACATGTCTAGTCCTAGCCCCTAAGGTTCCTACTGCTTGAAATTATTTCTCCTGAGATTCTCACTAGTTTATGGGGACGTGTTGATTTGTCAGCCATTGTACAGATCTGGAAAGGACTAGTCTCATTGCAATGAGTTTCTGGATGCAGCAGTCTTGAATGGAATGTCTTGTCCAGAGATAGACCTTCCCATCTTTAGGTTCTTACAAGCTTACTGCCCCCTCTTCCACAATGTTCTCTCAGCCTTCAGATGGGGAGAGATTTGACTGGTCTGATTCTAGGTGAACATTGCAGGGTTGCTGGTACTCTACATTCTTGTTGACTGTTGTTATCTATTTCACTGTTCTTCCACTGTACTAGGCTGTGTCCTGTCTGGGTGTTGAGATCCATTTCTATCCAAAGATAAAAACTTTTTTTCTTTAAAATAAACCTTTATGTAAAAGACTTAAAGAAGAAGGAAGAACAGGAATAAGACATAGTAGATAGTGGAGTAAGCCTTTAGGTAACCAACTACCTGCTTACTGACCCCTACATTTTTCTCATGACAGGGGACACATGTCCAGCACTGTAACCAATCTAAACAACAGTGGGCAGGGGGTGGTGCGCTGATAGTGGACAAGATCAGATACTCTGCATTTATCTTTAACATGGATATATATTAAATATTTGTATTTTAAATAACAGATCAAAGTGCCACCTTTTCCAAGCATATTTTAATACTTGGAGCAACTGATTTTGCACCTCTGTGCATGTGCTTGTGGATGTTCATGTTTTGATGGAGACTGAAGAAATGCAAGGTGCACAGAGTTTCCTTTTTATTGTTTTGTGATGGATCTTGCTATATAGTCAAGGATGGCCTCCAATTCATGATGTAACATGTGCTGGCATTGGACTTAGTGTTATCTCTTAACCAATTTCTTCTATCCTCTTCAAAAGTCTTTTTTTTTTTTGACAGGATGATTAATAAACTGTACTATTTGAGTTGAAATTTTGAAAGAGACTTCCCTACATTCAAGGTGTTGTTTTGTATCCACTGTGTTTTCTTAAATTTGTAGGAAAAATCTTTGGAAAAGTATAGATTTATTCTCATGTGTGTGTGTGTGTGTGTGTGTGTGTGTATGTTAATATGTATGTGTGTATGATTAATTTAACTTTAGATCAACTTCCTCAAACTTGGAGTACATGTACCATTGACATATATCATGGGTATATTAGTTTCTCAGGATGGACCAATGTAACAATTAAAATGGCTTGAATGACAGAAATTTGCTATATCATGATTTTGGAGACTGGTTAAGGTAAAAGCATAAGCAGTGTTAACACCTCTCTGAAAGAAACCTACTTCAGATCTTCTTCTTTACTACTGGTGATTCCTTCATTGTGTCAGTGTAATTTCAATGTGGTGTTCTGTCTGCATGTCTGTATGTTCAATTTTTTTCTTTGTGAATGTGTACTATATGAGTATGCATGCACTGTGCAGTGCATACATGTATGTAGGGACCGATGTCAAATGTCTTTGTCAACAGCTCTCCAACCTCTTTGGAGAGCTATTGTCTTTGAGACAGAATCTCTCAATAAACTTGGTCTTCAATGATTAGGCTGAGTTGGAGGATTAGCAAATTCCAGGGATCTGCCTGTCTCTTGTCTCCTCACTATGGGGATTACAGCTATACAACTCCAGGTCTTGCTCTTTTGTGGGTTCTGGGGATCTAAACTGTTTTTCATGCTTGTACAACAAGAACTTTGACAACTGAGCCATTTCCCTAGCCACTCTCTTTCCTTTTACAAAGATGCCAGTCAGTCCTACTGTATTAGGGACCCAGTCTACTCCAATTTAAGAAAGATAAGATTTACTTAATTAATTACATCTGTAGTGACTGCTTTTTCAAAATTATGTCACAGTCTAAGGTATTCAGTTAGACTTGTAACATATGAATATTAAGGGTGGCAGAATGCAAGTTGAGTCCCACAATGGACAATTACCAGAAAGTGGCATTGCTGTGCACTATGTCAAAGGTATGTTAAGCTTTAGCTCATAGTTTTGGACATATCTTGAAATCTAGTAGCCTGTATGTGAATCAATTCTAGACAGATTCTGTTTAATTTCATACAGGTACTCCTAGATAGTTCTTCATCCCTACCTCACACCTTGTATTTCTTGTTGCTTGTTCTCAGCATCTTGCTGCTCATTCAGGAATGACATGTGTATTACAGAATATAGAAGTTAAGATGTCAGGGATAAGCTGAACACAGTGACACAAGCCTGGAATCCTAGTAATTCAGAGACTGAAGCAGGAGGATTATAGATTTGAGGGCAGTTTAGGCAACAATATAGCAAGAGCCCATCTGAAAAAAATAAGTCTTGACAGGTTATCATTGACCAGTAGGGAATGAGAAGCTTCCCTCTCTTTTCTCTACCTCCAAAGGCCTGAGATCCATTCCACTAAGACTTTTAGAAATTTCTTCCAAGTCACATGTCAGTCACCATTAACAGTGGTTACCTTGATGATGCAGCCTTGTGTTGTTTTATTTCTCTTCCTTTGCAATCTTCAGTTCCTGACATTTACTCTCTGGGTTAATTTCCCTAAGAAACTACTAATGTGAAACATTTGTCTTAGGTTCTGCCCTCAACAAACTTTTTTAACATTTTTATTATTATTTCCGCTCATACAAACTTAGTAGGTACACCGGTTTCCTCCCTCCCTCCTCCTCCCCCCCAACCCTCCTGCTCCCCCTCCCCTCACCCCTCCGTCCCCATCCCCCAGTGCCTCCCTCCCATTTCCCGAAGAATCCTTTAATGTGCATGCCAGACTCTCCTCTGGGCCCTCCTCTGCGATGACATACAAGGACTCAGTGGCATTTCCCTGAACCCTTTCCTGTGTTCCCCTTAAGCATAGGAACACTACTGTGGCTGTCAATCCTTTGCCTCCAAGGATCTTGGTGCCTTTAGCAAATGCTAGACTTTGTGGGGTCAATAGTGTGTTGGACATTGTGCAGGACATGCAAAGTCCAATTATGATTGCTTCAGCCCTAACTTGTGTGGAGTATCTTGCATATCATTGCTCCTCCCATCCTTGTGCTCTTACAATCTTACCGCCCCCTCTTCCACAAATTTCCCTGAGCTTCAGGATGGGGAGAGATTAGTCTGGCCTAGTTCTAGGTGGTTGATATAGAGTCTCTGAAGTTCTGGATTATGGTTTCAACAAACTTTTTTAACATCCAAGTTTCACAAAAGCTACTGATTAAAAATATTCCATGAACCATTCTTTATTTTTAATGAAGAATTCTCCTTTTATACAAACATAATGAGTGGTTTCCTTTTCCCCCTTCCTCTCCTTCCCTTTCCCTCCCTCCACCTTCTTCTCCTTCTCTTATACTTCCTCTTCCTCCTCCTTTCCTGTCTCTTTTCTCCCTTCCTTCTCCCATCCTCCCTTCCCTTCACTAACCTACCCCCCCCCCGCCTGTCTGTTTCTGTGGGCCACAGGGTACCCTTAGACTCTAGTGGGGCTCAGGCCTCTGTGACAATTTAAATGGTCCTTCCTTGGGTAGATCTCAGATAGGGATGCTCCCTTTCACATGTCTAGTTAGGATGTCCTTCATCCAAATGATCGAAGCTGATTTTATTTGTAGCAAACTCCAGTATATATAGGGAAAAAAAAACATTAATCAGCATGTCAAATTCTTTACAGGATGATGTTAAACATAAACACTGTAAAACTTATCTAGGCTAGCAAGAAAAAGCAGAAGTGACATCTAGCTGGGACCAGACATGCTGTCTTTAGGTAGAGTAAAAGGCAGCTGTGTCACTTAGTTGCTAAAAAAGGACAGACAATGTATGTCTCTAGGCAGAGTTACCTGATTATGTGCCTATGTACATAATTTTGGGATCCATAGATTAACATATTTAATAGTCTCAAAATGCACAGGGAAGAAACTGCAGGGAGAACATCTTAGCATTCCTGGTCTCAAGAAGAACAAAGCAAATCTGACTGAGAACAAACAGAAGGCAAATTCAAAACTCTCAATGGAGAGGAATCTGTCTGCAACTGCCTGTTCCAGATGCTAATGCATCATTCTCTAGAGAGCAGGCTCTGGAGAGCACCCCCACAGCTTTCCCTCTGTTTTTATTAAAAAGAAAGACCTTAAAATATTATTTGAGCAAGGCAAGGATCACGTAAAGGCAATTAAGCCAACTCCCATAGCAACAAGTGTCAAACTAACTGAATTTACTTACAAATCTGGAATTTTATATCCAGATAGTAAACTTAATTAGACAAATTTTGAGACATTGTATAAATTTTAGTAAAGGAGTGGCATGATATTAAAACCATAATGATTTCATATGCTGTTTAAATGAGCCTGAATTCTGTCCCAATTATAAATTCTATCTCAGCACCTATATTGTCTTTAACTTTATGTTTGGGAGAAAACACAATTAGCAATAAATAAATAGATGCAATAGATAAAGTCAACAGAAAATTGTCCATTTTCAGGAACCAAAGTAAAACATAGGGTGGGCTGGCACAAAAGCAAATTTTAATTAGAAAATAAGGTCCTTTAGTGTAAACACTTGATCAGAGAGCAGCAGCTAGCTTTCAAGGTCCAGTTTGTGAATGGCCTTTGGAGTCAGGCCTCATGAACATATCACAGAAGGAAACATTTTGTGTCCAGGCACAAACCAACCAGAATATCAGCCTTTCCCCAAACTGCAACATAGCAACAGGATGGTGTGATTCTTAGGTCTAGAATGTTGACAAAAAAAGCAGCTTGAGAAATAGCCAAGAAGAGATGCCTAAGGGTCATAAGTTGTTGTGACTCTTGAACTAATCTGGCCCCTGCATGCATTAGGGTGCAGAGTTGGCTCCAGGTCAGGATCTGGTTCCTCGAGTTGATTTTTCTACTTCGACAGCATCTCATTTTTTCTTGTAGCTGACCACTTTGATCTTGTTAGGAAGATTCCTCATGATACTCCACTGAGTGGACTTAACTCTCAGGAATCCACAGGGGTGAACCTGTTGATGTAGAAGCACAAAGATGCCTGCAACTCCATTGGAAGACTGGATCTGAACCATTCCACCTGCCTGTAACATCCTTCCAAAGAACTCATGGATTTAGGGTTGAGGGTACATGCCAAAAGTGTTCTACCATTGTAAAGCCATCTTTGCCTATATTTAAAAACTTCTAAGTGTATAAAATGGAGAAAATAATTGAATGAGGTGTATCTGTAGAGGTCCTTTCTCCCTCTTTAAATTTTAAATATGGTTTAATTATGCCTGGTTTTCAACTCCTCACACTCTCCCTTCTGTTTCTCAAGTAAAACTTGGGTTCATGCTGGTTCACAGGGCCTCAGCAGTTGGTCCATGGGGGGGGTATTGATGTTAGTCATTATATAGGTCTGGTGAGGGTAGATATCATTTCAGTGAGATCCTGGATGCAACAGCCTGGTGTGGCCAGGCTGGCAGTGAACCTCTTCACCTTCATGTTTTTACTATCTCACTGTCCCCTCATCTGCAAAATTCCTTGAGCATTAGGATGGGAGGTTTTGTTGCCAAATCCCCCCCAGGCCAGCCAGGAAAGGAGGGGGAACTGGCAGAGCCTAGGGGTTCGAGGTGAGGGGTTGAGTTGGTGCAGGGTCACCACCCAGACCCCAGGAATCAGATGAGAAACAGGCAGTGGACGAGTTTACGGCAGATTCATTTATTTCAGGAAATGCTTGAGCTTATATAGGGTCAGGGGTCCAATCAGGTGTTGCCATCCCTCTGCTGTGGGGACAGCCACCAATCATTTAACTGTTTACTAGGTGTCCATTGCAGGGGCAGGTTAGATGGTTGCTTCCCATTGGTCGTTCATCCCTCCGCCTACATGGTTCTCTATTGGGACATGTCCAGGACGTGTCTGTACACTGTCCAGGCTTGTCTTGAATTCAGGAGCTGGGCTAGGGCCTCCCTGAATCCATGGTGCCACAGAGGTTTGGTTGGCCTGAGCATTTTAGAGTTACTGATGCTCTGCATCTGGTTGATGTTGTCTATTTCTCTGGTCTTCCATTGCAGTTGGTGGCTGTGTCTTGTTTGGGTGTTGAGATTTTTTCTTATCTAAAGACATAATGTGAAATGTTTAGATGGTGGCCAATGGCCAGGTGTTTATGGTTACAATTGAGACATTTTATTCAGTTAAATAAGGCTTCTATGCAAGGAAAGTCTTAAAGGGGAGGGAAGAATAGGACTAGGACACAGTAAGGAGTGGGGCTTACCTCCAGGTTACAAGTCACCTGCTTACTAGTCCCTGAGCCCCCTCAATGACAGGGAGCACAGGTCCAGTAATGTAAACCAGTCTAAGAACAGTTGACAGGGAGAAATTATTAGTCATGAATCATTCTTTGAGAAATTCTTCAAATTCCTGTGGGAAACAGGATGGCTTAAAGCCATACTTAATATGTTTGATAAGTAGGATTGTGCCTCTTTAATCAATCCAGGAAACACAGAAGATGGATACTAAAGTCAGGCATCATATGGGCATAACTTTAAAGCCATAATAGATCCCAGAGTGAGAGGAAAACTACCATTTGATAGAAGCAGCAAATACCTAGTTATTAAGACTAGTACTACCTATCCTTAGAAAATATTTAACAATTGGTCAATATAGCTTATTTCTCAATGGGTCATTTCTCAAAGTATCATTACCACTATGCCCTGAATAAAATAAAAATATTTTGAGGACTTAGAAAGCTAAAGGTCATATGCTGCTAACCCTTTATGAAGCAGGGTCCTATGAGCCTTAAGAATTGGTTAAATGGTAGAAGGACCCTCAAGCAAATGATCTCTATGAGGTTTGTCTATAACAATTTTCCTGCTATCTCCCATAAAACAGGACTTTTACCATTGAGAAACCCTTGTCGGTCTTAAAGCTTCACCTGAGTAAATCACCAGCTTATAATGGCCTTTAACTTGCACTTTATGCTTCTGCTTCAAGGCTAACCAGAGAGCCAGTTCTCTCTGGGGCTGACTTAGCAGTTTAAAAAGCCAAACAATTATTAACTAGAATGGCCAACTCAGCAGAAAGAATGACAACTATGGGATCTGAAGAGCAGGATTTAAAATCTATGCCAGAACTTGTCAGTTCTATATGCCTAGACATAGCCAGGGAAAAAAATCCCTGGAGGAGAAGAGAATTAATAAATTGAGGAAGATATTTGAAAAAAAAATGTATGTATATAACTTAGCTTCTTATTTCCCTGGATGTAATGTATCATAATTCAAATAATCTATGGGAACAAATGACTCATTCCAACCTACGATTACAGGTTCCAGTTAATCAACATGGCAGGAGCGTTATTGGAGGAAGCTGAGGAATCTAGCTACAACATATTCCCAACAAGAGCAGAAAGAGAGAGAAAATGTTTAATGCCACATTTTAGCTTGTTGGGCTGCTAGCTTTCGAATTTGCCCCCAAACCAATCAGGTCTCTCTCCAGCTTATCCACCTGCCCTGGTATGGTCCCACCCACTGTGGGCTGAGTCCACCAACATTAATCTTGCAAGTAGGCACAGTCTTCTACAAGCTTTCCATAACTAGATAATTTATTATAGGTATGTCCAAAGGTTCATGTCTCAAATGTCAAACTGACCCTTGAAACTAAATCCCTCTGTGTGTGTGTGGGTATAAGAATAATAACTTTTATATGTGTGCTTAATGTTCAGATGGATGTTTTGTGCTTGGGCAACTCTATCTAGAGGATGTATGCAAGGATGTGACCAGAATACACAACATAAGCAATGCAAGGTAGGAAATACTTTGCCTTGTTCACACAATGGCAGGCAGGGCATAATGGGGCATAATTATTCAACTAATGGCAATCAGGAAACAGGACAGAGCAGTTGACAAGGTGCCATTCAGAAAACAATGAAGACCATACAAGATCACAACAAGCTGTTGCTTCGGCAATGTAGTCCTGATGACTTACTTCTTTCAACTGGACGCCATCTCCTACTTTTGACCATCTTCCAAGAAAGACCAACCTTGTCTGAGCATAAACAAAGATCTGTGAGTAATGAACAGCCTGGTCAGTAGAGTGAGACCTTTTCTCCAATGAGAAGAAAAAGGGATCCACTAAAAGGCAAGCTTTCAGCGTGAGAGCCATCAACTGTGAATGCCACCACAAAGTTATTTGACAACACCATCTTTTTGGAAGAATTTGATTAGGCCTTATCTCTTCATCTTCTCATATTCTTTAGAAAAGCTTTTCTATTAAGTTTTCCCTGGATGTAAAAGAATGGTTACTGTCATTATAAGAACAGAAATGGAAAGACATCTGAGGAGGATTCACTATTACTAATTCCATTGTCAGTGAACTGGAGGGCACTGGGCATTTGAACCCTACTTTATAAAAAATTTAAATTTAAAAAATGTTTTTTTATTTAGCACGTGCACGTGTGTATATCAGTGGCCACTGTGTGTCCCTGTGGAGGCCCAACAGTGACTTGGAGAATTATCCTGGATTGCTTCTACTTCCTTTTTGCTTCAGTTCAGGATTTCCCAGACTCTGCTCACCAGGGCAGGAAGTGTAGGCCACTACTATGTCCACTTGACATTTTTACTTGGGACCTGAAGTCTTAGTCCTTGAGCCATCTCTCCATCACTGAACCCTACTTATTATTGATCCTTTTAAGATTGAATGTTCATATGAAATAAGATCTCTTATGTCTGCTCACCCATCGACTTCCTAGTTACCCTTTTCCTGTGTTTAAACTCTCCTGTTTACTCTAATTTTATGTTTTTAAAGATGTTATTGAAATGGGTTAATTAAATATGCCATCTTTATATATACACATATATACTGCATTATTGAATTATGATCCTTTAGTATAGAATTTTCTAGTGTAAAAATTTATAATTTGTATTTCATATAGAGAGTATACAGCAAAACAGAAAATTGAAAGATGAAGACAAAGCTGGAATAATTAAGTACATACTGAAAACAACTTTTGTCTTGGATCATGCATTCAAATCTAGGCTTCAATTTCTCTGTGCCTATGGTTCTATATTTGATTAGGGCATTTATGAGAATCTTTTTTTCTCTCACAACTCTCTCACATGATTAGTTTAATGAGATATTCATTATCCTCATCTGGTGTCAACCCTAAAGAATGTGTCATAAAAGACATAAGTCCATATTACAGAATTGCTACCTAAACTATTGCTAACTTTCATAGGTAAGCAGGCAACTTAAAATGACCAGAAAGTGAAGGTCAATGGATGTGTGTGTGGGGGGGTATAGAGCATAGTACTGACTTTGTCAATTTTCATTCTGTTAACTACTGTGAATGAACTATGGTTGTCATACATACAGGTAGTCCACACTCCTTGGTGATGAACTTGACAATGCAAGCTGATTCTTTTTGAGGTAGAAAAGTTCAGCCTTCCTCAGATCAGCAAATACAAAATGTGTCCATTCTAGAGCCTGTGACCCAGACCATACCTCTTTGGGATGTGCTCTTCTTCTTTCCCATTACATACCATATTAAAAACTCAGAGGAAGATAGTGTAAAAAGAAAAACAAAACCCAAGGAAACTCTCCTTTACTTTTGGAAGGTAAGGGCTGTCATGCTTTCTGCTGTTACAACTCATCTATCTTATCACTTCTTATTTTGTCATTGACATCCAGAAAAAAATAAAAGTAATGCAGATGCTTCCTAAACACCCAATATCTAAAGTCTACTTACTAGCTTCCTCAGGTTCTGATCTAGTAAACTTCACCATATAATTCCTGGGTCCAAGAAGCTATCATCAAACCATCTGACCCTTGTGTTCTTTACCTAAAAAAATTACAATCTCTTCCAAAATGTAATAAATATCTTTTATTTTCTGCTTATCTGAACAGTTCCATTTTAGAAACTAAATGGAGGCATAGGGTATCAGAGAAGCTCTCTGATTAGGTTTTAATACAATGGGGGGAGTTGTAAATGAATCAAAGAGAGAGAGAGAGAGAGAGAGAGAGAGAGAGAGAGAGAGAGAGAGAGAGAGAGAGGCAGAGGCTTTTTCCCCAGCTATAGAATACTGATTATTGTACTTTCTATGGGAAAATAATTTAGACCAATATGAGGATAAGTTAAGGATAAGTTATCCAGTGATCAGAACAATATATATTATTAGAGGTGATGGTAAAACACAGATGATGGGGGAGAAGTAGAGAGAACTATAGAGCAGTAATAGAATAGAATAGCCCATGAAAGTGAAAGATCTGACCTTCTATTCTGCATCCATGTTTCATGTGTGTTATGGAAGCAGAAGCCAGGGACCCTGGCAAAGAGACTCCCATTGCCTCCTTCCAGGGAGGAGGCAGGGTTGCTAGGTCTGTTTTACCCTGTTTTATGTGATGATTCATTTCACCCCAATTTGCCCTTTTGGAACTGCTGTGAAAACTTCTTTTGTACAGTGAATCATGGTAGCATTTGACCTTCATTTGGGAGTAATTGAGTGGTTTATATATTAAAGACATTTCTTTCTTCCCTTTAGAAATAAAAAAATGAAAGGACTGAGACCAAAATGGGAAACCTTGATTTAATCTTTTCACTTGGAGCAGCCTAATGGAGTAGTTTGAAGAGATACATTAGGGATTTATTTCAGTTGGTACAATATTTGTGTATAACATGAATGAAGCCTTTCATTGCACTAAATTAGACATGGTGATGCACATCTATAAACCCAAAACTTAGGAAGAGGAGACCAGAGGATCAGGAGTTCAAGGTCATTTTCAGCAACATAATTCAAGGCTAGCCTAGGGTATGTGAGACTCTAAGTCAGGAGAGGCAGAGGCATCGACACTGAGAAAAACTTTGTGGAAGTTTATCTTCAATGAATAAAGCAGAACAAAAGTAAAACCAGAGACAGATTTCTTTAATAGAAAGAACTGAAGGCCAGGAAGTCAGGCTTCCAATTCTGACTGCACAAAGTGATTCAATCAGGACTAATTTTCAGGTTTCTCATCATCTATATTGTCAACATGTTGGGTTATACTCTGGAGTTTCAGCTTGGTAATGACTTTATGTATTTGTGACATTCATAATTTTCATAACAATATTATTTAATAACTAATATTAAAAGTGGTTGCTGTGCATTGGTTACTCCCTCAACAATGCACAAACTTTCCAACTTATGAATGAGAGCAGCATAACTGTAAAAAGCACAGATAATTGAATGTTTGAGTAAAATTGCATACATAACAGGAGGCAAAACAATGATAAACAAGAGATTTTGTTTATTATTTCACATTTTCATATGGGATCCCTCTATGTTGCCCAGGCAGCTTACAAACTTCTTGCAGCTTGCAGTTTTCATGACAAAATGAGACTATTGATAGTTTTTCTCCCCCAGCAGCTTACATAATACTTTCTGGTACTGTGAACGCTGTGCAGAAGGAAGAAGCTACCAGACTAGCTCCAGCTAGAATTTCTTATCTGTGTCCTATGACCAACATGTATTGCATCTTCAGCAAAAGGGCCATACTGTACATTTCTGGAGGGCAACCAAGAGAAATGACAAAAGCCTATACTGTTTGGGGGGCTTTTAGGAGATACAACATACCTTGTGTTTAGAATACTGTTTAATTCCGCCCGAACGCGCCTCCCGCTCCCCACATGGCCAGACCCCCAGGTGAGTCCCTGCCCAGCCCTGCTCAGGTCCCTCTGTGTCTGGTTTTGGCCTGGACCATGCCCAAGGCCCCAGGCCACTTTCTCCCTCCCGCCTGCCTGTCCACCCAACTGGACAGGACTTGCTTGCTTTCCTCCATCCCGGGAGCTTGGGTGGGGCACTAAGCCAAGTCCCAGGTCCTGGGTGAAGAATTCTGCCATCAACATCAGCCTCTCTGCCTCACTGGCCCACCGGGGACCCACGCACATGGTCTACAGAAGACGAACTGCTACTTAGAATTCAATAGAGTCCAAAGAAAACTCAAGCAAAGTTCTAAGGGTCAAAGGCCATACATCTGTAAACCTCTACAATCATCCTATCATATGGGAGAGATTCTTCACATCCAGCCCAAAGATAAGTAAACCTCCTTTTTTTCACCTTACTGTTCCTTTCTAATATTAATCACTATAGATTAACTTTTCCATAAAGTCACCCCCAAAACATATACAACTCCAGGGATCATACCACTCACCCTCACATATCACCAAGATACTACATCATAAAAGTGCACTATCATACTAATATTCACTCCTTGTCTACTTAACCTGACTTAACTAATGTACTAACAGCCTAACAGCCTCAACTAGGAAATTACAATAACAAAAGACAAACATACCCAACCCCAGGGCAAGCACTAATAATAACTACCCAAGTGTAGGAATACCAACTAAATCAATCAAAAACACACAGAAACTGAAAAGCCCTAGAAGACAAAACAATGCCCAAGTCCAAGTGCAGATCCATGAGAAACGAAACCCAAAAAGACCAATCTCCCACTGAAAGAATTAACCCCTTAATGATGGATTCCAACCAGAACAAATTCACAGAAAGCAGCCAAGAAAGCCAGACCCAAGACAACGACTTTCAAAGTATGATCATTGCCATGATTAACACTATGAAAGAGGAAATCCAAGAGGAGTTAAACAACCAAATCAACCACTTTGAACAGGAACACAACAGGCATTTGAAGGAGTTGAGAAAAACAGTTCAAGAAGCAAAAACAGGCATAGAGCAGTTAAAACAGTCTCAGGCAGAGTTTAAAATTGAATTAAAAGACAAGCTATCTTCAACCCAAAGCTCAACAGAGAGTCCTATCAGCAGAACAAATGAGGCAGAAAATAGAATTTCAGATCTTGAAGACAAAGTGGGAGAATTAACCAACTCAATGGAAGAGATTGTTAAAGCCAAAAAAATACTTGAGAGGAACATTCAAGAGATATGGGACACCCTGAAGAAGCTTAACATGCACATTCATGGAATACCAGAACAAGAATCTCAAAATACCACACCTGAGGAAATTTTTCAAACTATCGTAAATGAAAACTTCCCTCAACTGAAGAATGAGAGGCCCATCCAAATAGAAGAGGCATTTCACACTCCAAACAGATATGACCAAAATAGAAAATCGCCATGGCAAATAATAGTCAAAACACTCCACATTCAAGACAAAGAAAAGGTGCCGAGAGCTTCAAGAGAAAAAAAGCAAGTCACTTTTAAAGGCAAACCTATTAAAATAACAAATGACTTCTCAATGGAAACAGTAAAAGCAAGAAGAGCTTGGAGAGACGTACTTCAAGTATTAAATGAGCAAAAATGCCAACCCAGACTGATATACCCAGCAAAACTGTCATGATTGAAGGAGAAAGAAAAATTTTCCAGCACAAAGAAAACTTGAAGGGATACATGTCTACCAAACCAGGCCTTCAAAAAATGCTAGAAATGATACGCAAACTTGAAGAAAAGAACAAGTGTATCCAGGAGGACAGAAGGGAAGTATAATACCACAAAAATATAATTGTAAAACAATAAGCTTACAGAATCCACTAAACATAAAAAATGTCCAGAATTAAAAAGAATTTCTCCATTATGACATTAAATATCAATGGGCTTAACTCACCGATTAAGAGACACAGATTACAAACTTGGATTAAAAATCACAACCCACCAATCTGCTGCCTTCAGGAAACTCATCTCACCACAAAAGATAGGCACATCCTAAAAATGAAAGGCAGTCCAAAATTCTGCAAGCTAATGGAACCAGGAAACAGGCAGGGGTAGGCATTATGCTGTCGGACAAGGTGGACTTCAAACCTAAAAAAATCATAAGAGACACAGATGGATACTACATTTTAGTCACAGGTACAATTCACCAGGAAGACTTCACAATACTGAACATATATGCACCAAATACGGGCCCCTCCACATGCATTAAGAAAACCCTACAACGTCTAAAGTGAGAAATCAATCCCCAAAAGATAATTCTTGGGGATTTCAACACTGCCCTCTCAACATGGGATAGATCAACAGGTCAAAAGCTTAACAGGGACACATTGGAACTTAATCAAACCCTTAAAGAAATGGACCTTACAGATCTCTATCAAACTTTTCACCCACGCACCAAACAATACACATTTTTCTCAGCAACACACAGAACTTTCTCCAAAATAAATCACATATTGGCCACAAAATGAATCTCCACATATACAGGAAAGTTGAAATTCTAGCCTGTGTGCTATCAGACCACCACGGCCTAAAGCTGGACATTCACAACACAAAAAAAGACAGAAAATACGCTAACTCCTGGACACTTAACACTATGATGCTGAATGAGAACTGGATTCAGGAAGAAATTAAAAAGGAAATTCAAGATTTCCTGAAAGTGAACGATAATGAAAATACAACTTACCAAAATCTCTGGGACACAATGAAAGCTGTCCTAAGAGGTAAGTTCATAGCTCTTAATGCCTACATCAAAAAAATGGAAACATCAGAAATAAACAACTTAACAATGCAGCTTAAAGCTTTAGAAATCTAGAGCAATCTGATCCCAAAAGCAGTAGAAGAGAAGAGATTAACAAAATAAGGGGAGAAATATCTGAAATCGAGATTAAGAAAACGATAGAAAAAATCAACTAGTCAAAAAGCTGGTTCTTTGAAAAAATCAATAAGATTGATACACCCCTAGCGAAATTCACCAAAAGCAGGAGAGAGAAAACCCAAATTAACAAAATTAGAAATGAAAATGGAGTTATCACTACTGATACCTAAGAAATCCAGAGAATTATAACATCATATTTCAAAAACTTATACACTGTGAAATATGACAACACAAAAGAGATGGATGAATTCCTAAGTAAACACAACTTACCTAAATTGAATCGGGAAGTTGTGAAGTATTTAAATAGTCCTATAACATATAAGGAAATTGAGGAAGTAATCTCGAATCTTCCCATCAAAAAATGTCCTGGACCAGATGGATTCAGCATAGAGTTCTAACAGACATTTAAGGAGTTAATAACACCAATACTCCTTAAACTGTTCCATCAAATAGCAAAAGAAGGAACACTACCAAATTCCTTCTATGAAGCTAATATCGTTTTAATCCCAAAACCTAACAAAGACTCACTTAAAAAAAGAAAACTATAGGCCAATCTCTCTGATGAATACAGTCGTAAAGATTCTCAACAAAGTCTTAGCAAATCGTATTCAAAAACATATTAAAAAGATTATTCACGGGGACCAAGTAGGCTTCATCCCTGGCACACAAGGTTGGTTCAACATACGCAAATCAATAAATGTAATCCATCATATAAACCAGTCCAAAGTCCAAGACCACATGATACTCTCCATAGATGCAGAAAAAGCTTTTGACAAGATCCAATAGCCTTTTATTATCAAAACGCTAGAGATAGGAAGAATGGAAGGAACCTTTATCTATATAATAAAAGCTGTATACAACAAGCCCACAGCAAGGATTATGCTCAATGGGAAACAACTGGAAGCATTCCCACTTCAATCAGGAACTAGACAAGGCTGTCCACTCTCACCGCTTCTATTCAGTATTGTACTTGAAGTCTTAGCTGAAGCCATAAGACAAGAAAGGGACATAAGACGGATTCAAATCGCCAAGGAAGAAGTCAAGCTATCCCTATTTGCAGATGACATGATCTTATACCTGAGTCATCCCAAAAACTCCACCAGGAAGCTCTTGGGACTAATTGAGAAGTTCAGCAGGGTGGCAGGATACAAAATAAATGTGCAAAAATCAGAGGCCTTCCTATATGCACAGAATGAAAGAAGTGAAAAAGCCTTGAGAGAAACAATCCCATTTACTATAGCCCCCCCAAAATGAAATACCTTGATATAAACCTAACCAAGGAGGTAAAAGACCTTTACAATGAAAACTTTAAAACCCTAAAGAAAGAAATTGTAAAAGACACCAGAAGGTGGAAAGACCTCCCATGTTCCTGGATTGGCAGAATCACCATCATAAAAATGACCATCCTACCAAAGGCAATATACAGATTCAATGCTATACCAATTAAAATCCCAAAGCAATTCTTTAAAGAAGTTGACCAAACAATCTCAAAATTCATATGGAGACACAAAGACCCAGGATAGCAAAGACAATCCTGAGTAACAAAAACACTGCTGGAGGTATTACCATACCAAACCTAAGTCTATACTACAAATCCATAGTTATAAAAACAGCCTGGTACTGGCTCCAAAATAGACACACAGATCAATGGATAAGGATTGAAGACCCAGATATAAGCTCACAAAATTATAGCCATTTGGTCTTTGACAAAGGGGCCCAAAGAATCCAATGGAAAAAGAACAGCATCTTCAACAAGTGGTGCTGGCAAAACTGGATCTCCACATGCAGAAGATTAAAGCTGGACCCATACTTGTCACCATGTACAAGACTTAATTCCAAATGGATCAAGGACCTTGATTTAAGGCCAGAGACTTTAAAAACCATAGTTGAAAGGATAGGGAACTCCCTCAAGCTGATTGGGCTAGGCCAACAGTTCCTAAACAGACATCCAATGGCACAGTCACTGCTACCAACTCTCAACAGTTGGGATCTTGTGAAATTAAAGAGCTTCTGTTCAGATAAAGAGATTGTAACATGAGCCCAAAGGCAACCCACAGAATGGGAGAAAATCTTCACTAACCACATATCTGACAGAGCTCTACTGTCCAGAGTGCACAAAGAACTTAGAAAACTAAACTCCAATTAAAAAATGGGCCCTGGAACTTCAAAGAAACTTTACCAGGGATGAAATTAAAATGTCTAACAAATATCTGAAAAAATGCTCCACTTCCTTAGCCATCAGGGAAATGCAAATCAAAACTTCCCTGAGATATCATCTCACCCCGGTCATGATGGCAAAAATCCACAATACAAACAACGACAAATGCTGGAGAGGATGTGGAGAGAGGGGAACTCTCCTACATTGTTGGTGGGAATGCAGGCTCATACAGCCACTCTGGCGAGCCGTCTGGAGATTCTTAAAAAAATTGAAGATTGAAATGCCATATGACCCTGCTATCCCACTTTTGGGAATAACCCCCCATGCAGCAGAGGTTCGCCTCGATACCACAAGCTCGACCATGTTCATAGCAGCACTGTTTACAATAGCAAAGTCATGGAATCAACCTAAATGTCCAACAGTTGACGAGTGGATAAGGAAACAGTGCTACATCTATACAATGGAGTACTACTCAGCCATCAAAAATGATGAATTACTGGAATTTGCTGGGAAATGGATGTCATTAGAAACAATTATATTAAGTGAAGTATCCCAAACCCAGAAAATTAAGCGCCGTATGTACTCCCTAATAGGTGGTCCTAGTACCAAACTCACCCAGCCCACATTGAGACACCCAAAAGTAAACCTATGTAACACAGTAATTGCAAGGATTATGAACGAGATATGGGGTAGGAGGGCCACACCAGAAACAAGGAAAGAGGGGACCATGTTACATCAGAGAAAAAAGGCCTCCATCAAGGACTGCAAGTAAGTAATGAGACACCTGGTTAAGTTCACAGACATTCGTTCCTGATCATTTACAACTGAGGGGTGTGATCTTACCAGAAGGGGAGGGCATATAGTCTGGCAGATAAAAAGTAACCATTTTGCAAATGGGTGATTGACCCCTCCCTCACTGAGGTTTCCTACTCTTATTACATCTACCCTTGAATGTGCTTTTATGACAAGATTCCAGTTTAACAGCTTTTTGTCTCTGGCCAGGTGGTGACATACAATGCCCATCAGGATGGAGTGAAGGACATTGCAGTAGCAGCAAAACTGCAAAAGAAAATCAACCAACCAAAATCCAGAACTTCAGAGATTCTATATCAACCACCTAGAACTAGGCCAGACTAATCTCTCCCCATTCTGAAGCTCAGGGACATTTGCGGAAGATTGTAAGAGCAAAAGGATGGGAGGAGCAATGATTTGCAAGAGACTCCACACAAGTTAGGGCCAAAGCAATCATAATTGGACTTTGCATGCCCTGCGCAATGTCCAACACACTATTGACCCCACAAAGTCTAGCATTTGCTAAAGGCACCAAGATCCTTGGAGGCAAGGATTGTCAGCCACAGTAGT